>OX411551.1:30427336-31027336 GCA_948146395.1 Fragum whitleyi | reverse complement strand
TTAACAAAAAAAAGGGGGGTGGGGTTGTCACCGGATTAAGTATGAGTATTTTCCACGTGGCTGGGCAGGATAAATTTTCACTTTAGAAAAGTATGTTTATATAAAATTCCAAAAATGTATAAGAAGGAATTTGCCATGTGCCTATTCATGAAATAAAAATCGATCTTACACGAAAAACACATGATTATTCTATTTTTTCAAAGCAAAAATGGTGCGATACGTGAAATTTTTGGGACAAAGGACAAGGTCCACGAACATTACTGGTGGTTTCCGTGGTCTAGAGGTAGAGCGTCGGCCTCTTGACCCAAAGGTCGATTACCGGGAGCGGCTATCGATCTTGGTTCTTTCATTGGCCAACACATTCGACGCGAGTACTGGTGAATTTTCAAGGGAGCAGAATCGAGAGGGGTTAATCTAAGTTGTAAGAATTTGCTTCACAATCGATGTGAAATAAAAAGGTTTAAACCAAACCAACATGATAAATTGACCTTGTAAAATCACCATTTTTCACATTTCTAATGTACACAATTAAACTCTTTTTAGTCTATGCGCATTCTTTCAAATAATCTATAAAATGTTTCCAAAACACGCAGTTTCCTGAGAATAATCCAATAAGGTAGCGTAAATTTGCAGAAATGCATATTTTCCCAAAAATAGTTGTTTAAAGTTACAAGAAAATATGAACCCCCTCTTGCCACACCTCCATATTTTTATCAAGCAATAGTTATGACTTCTAAAAGTGAAAAATTGTGCTGTCGCAAATTTGGGCTTCACATTTTTTTACCTGCTTTAATTTCAAATCTCTTGAAAATTCTCAATTTTTACAGTTTAAGGGTTACTTATTGCCATTTTCTCAGAAATTGTGAAGTTATAAAACTATTCTTTTGCAACTTGAGAGATCGGGGTAAAGGTAATTATGAGAAGTTCATATTATTGAGATCATAAGAAATCAGAAAAAAATCGATTTTACAAGGCCAAAATCTACCGTTCGTGAACGATGTCCTTTTCTGATAGCGCGTCATTTTGCACGTGATTACAAGCAGCGTGACCGTGAATTCATTAAGATTTATTTATTAAATGCATCCCGAACAATGGGCTGACGAAACATGATTATTATTAAAATTATTATCTTTACTATAATATTAAAGAGATCTTTCTTTTACGAAGGTAACCTATTAAGACATAATTAAAAACAACATCTAAAAGGATAGCTTATTTAAAATAAGGCCATCAAATAACATCCGTGCAAGTAATCAACATAAACTTAATTTTTTGAATAAATTGTCCTAGATAACTAAGAAAGTAAATCGGTGTTAATGTTGGATATAAACTTTGTGCACTGTAATCATGACTAACAAGTATTATCAAAGGACTAATAAAACGTGGATAATTCATCAAAGTTAAGCGAACTTTATTGATATATGTAAGTTATAAATTCCTTGGGGCGTCGATTTTTGGTATGTACGGTTTATTCCCTCTTCTGATAATGTATACCTAAAAGAAAAACAAATAATGGGTAAGACGAATAATTCTCATTTAGCCTAAAACCTTAGTGTATTAATTTTCCGTTCCAACTACGATATTATGGTTTTAAATAATTATGATAAGTGTTTTATAAACACAAGTTGCACATAAAAATTGAGTGTTTCTTCATAATTCAATGTTTTAGATATATTATTAATTAGCACTCTCTCTTAGAATCAGGCAGATGGTGATAAGTGACTTGTCACATAATTATTTGGATTTACTTTGATTTAATAAGACTGGATGGAAAAGCTCATTCCTTTTTTGTGACAGTGGTTGTCTTTGGAACGAAATAAAAATTTAATGCATATTGACACTAGAAATTTTGAAAAATAGCTATTTTCAAGTTGACTTTTGAGTATCAATATTATAAAGTCACTTTAAAGTACGACCTTTGAAGCATCCAAAATATGATAAAATATATAGAAAAATGAGCGCATTGTTTTGCATGGAAATGGAAGTTAAGCCATAGAACCTGTTTTGTTTTCTCTCTGTTTTTTTAAAATATTCAAAATTAAAACATTTTAAAAATTTTAAAATTTCCTCCAGCAAAGGTGTATACGAGGGTCATCCAATAAATAGTGAGGCTGGTTGTATATCCCATAAGCTAATAAGCATATCACAATGAAATTTTACATGCATATACTTCATTTACTTCTGCATTCATTTGACATATCAACTATGACGTCATGCTGATGGCATGCCGTTAATCATGGCCGCGTACAAATAAAGATAACAGAAATGTAAGGTCTTGTGGGTGATCATTTTTTCTAAGTCAAAGGAGATGGAAATACTGGCTTGCGTTGAACCTAATACAGGGATTATTCACTTTCTTACTGTACATTATTTCTATCGATTTCTTTTTTCTTCGGTGATATGATTCCGTTTTTGCAGAAAACTTCTCTTTTACACGATTTGAAACATCGCGGAACTATCATGGGTCCACTATCTTAATTAATCCTCATCGTTATAGATAAACAAAATATGAGTACAAAACATAGGCCATACTTTATAGATAGTATTACTATGGTAACGGGAGAGCAACCAAAGTCAATGCATAAAAACGAGCTTTTTAATAGCAATTCTCTATAAGCACTAAAACTTTGAAATTGGGGCTAGCGGCATTCCATGTCACAGGTTTTGATTATCTTTTTTTCTTTGTAACATAAGGCTTGAGGTGACCCAAAAGTAATACTACAATCCAAAATTTCTACAAATCCGTTCATTTGCCATTGAAACAGGGTTTAAAAAAGTTTTAATTCCCCTGAATCGATAGAACGGGGTAATACTGTTTCATCATTGTCCATTTGTCCGTCTGTCTGCACAACTAAACCAAAAGACTTAACATTGCCAAAATTTTCAAGCCTATTCAAGATACAATCTTTATCTTTGGCATGGCGATAGAACTTAATAATACGCATCTGCTTGGCATATTGATAGATCTTAATAATGTGCATCAGCAGGTATCAAGGTCAATGTCATGTTACTAGGTAAAGGTCAACATTTTGAAAATATGCTGTTTTGGAGGCATTTGTGTTTCTTATAGAGAGATTTCGCAGTTGAATAGGAAATCACGAAAAAAGTTGGTAGAAAATTGGTCGGTTTTGAGAAACATTATTTTCATTTTAGGGTTTTTTTTTTTTCTTTTTCTGTTTTTTTTTTTTTTTTTTTTTTTTTTTTTTTTTTTTTTTTTTTGCAGGTTTGTTGTTTGATCATGAAACTTAACGAAACACGCATTTAATTAATAAGGTATTGTTTATGAAGAGTGACAATCTTTAAATTGAATTTTATGGTGCACCAGGTCGCGCTTTTAATGACGTTAGTCAGAACGATTGAAACAACGTTATGTTGATCCTTTTTTATTTTTTAAGAAAGATCTTTGCAGGATGGATACTGGATACGCACGCTCAGGACACCTAACGCGTAAATATTGTCAACGAAGTAACCCATAGAAATATGTTATACGTGTGCGTTTTTAATTATCTTAACCATATCATTTAATAGGCATTGTCATTGCCCATATATATGATTGAATTTGCACAAGGAGATATCGCAACTATGATTCAGAAGTAACGGTATATGCTTAAAATCAATTTCAAGATATACTTTATTTTCAAACAATTAAATATAACAATGTGAAACTTCTTAAATTAAAATTTTGAATTAAAGCATTGTTTTGTTTGGAAACATTTTGATGGTCTCTCGTATGTGCCAATGATTTTAGAAATAAATTGATTTGCGCACATGAGTTAACATAATTGTCTTTTTTCGATTTTTCGTTCATAAATACAATGTTTAAAGACTTTTAAAGGGAAGATGAAAAATATCGTGGTTTTTTTTTGGAAACGTGAAACGAAAATGCATTGTAGAAAAGTGTATGAGCCAAACAACATCTTTCAAAGGTTTTGGTATAATTAGAAGAACATCTCAGAATTTAATAAAAGTTGAAGAATTCTACTTAGAGGCAAAAATCGTTCGTGTCTATACACTTGAGACCTCTCAGATGGGGAGTAACAAAAACATTCTCTAGAAAGATGCCGTATTTACTTTGCATTGTCTTAACAAGATTAATATACTTCACCTTATTTACAAATGCATTGTGACATTTCTCCAGCAGTGCTGCCTTTTTTAAAGAATTATCCAAGTTTAGGAGACAAGCATGTTTTGTGACTTTTAACTGATCTTTTCGGGAGAAAAAAATAACATGCTTGATATTTCTGTCGAGTCATAATCAACCTATCCCGGTACAGTCCCTGAATTTCACGTCCCTGTGTTTTTGATAACTGTGACCCGTCACGCGAAAAGGTACCATCCGGGAATTCTGTAAAATGAATTATCGAAAAAGAGATTTGATCCAGCAAAGATTAACCAGAGGTCGCATTTCTAAAATTCTTTCACTGGAAGGTAGTTGAACATTCTAGATTCAGAAAATAAGCACATTTCGAGAAGTTTCAACCCTCAAATCGCGTAGTCTGACTAGGATCGACACTTTACACACTACCCCGATGGTCCCTATTCGCATGACGGGTCTCAATCGAGAAAATTTGCGGGGAGAAGAGATTTTTTTCTACCACAAAGACCATTTCTTTTATCAAAGAAGCTTCTCATAGTCCGATTAATATAAAATACATACAAAATACATGCAATTTGTTTATATCGACCATTATGTCCCGAAGTATGCATTTATTATCATATCACCTACGTCGAGGGCGTGAAATAAGCCCATTGAACATTTGTGACACGGGTGTGATTGCGCCAATGCAAATAATCTTAGTGTGTTTTAGTAAACACTATATCGTCGGCTCCGTTCTATAATGACGTATAGGCCAATTTCCATTTTTAGCTCACCTGAGCACAAAGTGCTCAAGGTGAGCTATTGGGATCGTAGAATGTCCGTCGTCCGTCGTCCGTCGTCCGTCGTGCGTCGTGCGTCGTGCGACGTCCACAATTTCTTTAAACATCTTCTCCTCCTAAACCAGTGGGCCAATCTTGATGAAACTTGGCAGGGATGTTCCTTGGGTCAAGTTCTACCAAAGTTGTACAAATAAATGAAATCCACCCTTAACTTTCCCTTTACCCTTAACAAAAAGGGTGAAAATATGAAAATCTTTAAAAATCTTCTTCTCTGAAACCAGAAGGCAGACAGCTTTCATATTTGGTATGTAGCATCATCTAGTGGACCTCTACCAAGTTTGTTCATATCAAGACCCTGGGGTCATATTTGGGCTTTGCCCGGGCCCAACCCTTTTTACATAGAATCAAAGAGCGAAAATCTTTAAAAATCTTCTTCTCTGTAACCAGATGGCAGACAGCTTAAATATTTGGTGTGTAGCATCACCTAGTGGGCCTCTACCAAATTTGTTCATAACAAGACACTTGGGTCATATTTGGGCTTTGCACGGGTGCATCCCTTTATCTCTTATGAGCACGAAGGGTAAAAAAATGAAAATCTTCAAAAATCTTCTTCTATGAAACCAGAAGGCAGACAGCTTTCATAATTGGTATGTAGCATTATCTAGTGGACCTCTACCAAGTTTGTTCATATCAATACCCTAGGATCATATTTGGGCTCCGCCCGGGCGAAACCCTTTTTACAAAGAATCAAAGAGCGAAAATCTGTTAAAATCTTTTAAAATCTTCTTTAATTGAAACCAGAGGGCACACTGCTTTCATTTTTGGTATGTAGCATCATCTTTTGGGCCCCTACCAATTTTGTTCATATCAAGACCCTCGGGTCATATTTGGGCTCCACCCGGGCGCATCCCTTTCAGCTCATCTGAGCATGATGGGTGAAAATGGGAAAACCTACAAAAATCTTCTTCTCTGAAACCAGAAGGCAGACAGCTTTCATATTTAGATTATAGCATCATCTCATGGACCTCTTCCAAGTTTGTTCATATCAAGACCCTGGGGTCACTTTTGGGGTCCACCGGGGTGCATCCCTTTTTACATAGAATCAATGAGCAAAAAGGCATATCTGTCTTGCTCTTCGCTGAAAACGTTGCTTGGTATTGATCTTAGGCAATTATCTTCTTTTTGACATCTGCCTATCTAATTAATGTGATGTCCCAGGGGTCATAGAGACTCAGGTGAGCGATCTAGGACCATCTTGGTCCTCTTGTTTCTTTTATTGTGTTTTCGCACACATATGATATCCCCGCGTCTTTTGCGAAAATGCGGGACCTGATAGCTAATCGTACCCCCCCCCCCCCCCCAAAAAAAAAAGGTTCATGGACTTGTAAGATACGTCATATTCGCACCGGAAGTTGTCGAAAAGTGAAGTTCGAAAATGACGTATTGACAAATTTTGATAATTGTTCATGTTTCCTAATGATAAAAGTTTATTTTAAAAGATCAGTTTGAAAAAGAACACAACCTTTACCCGGGCCAGATTATTCGCGTGTCTCAGTTACATAAGTAAAAAAATTATATGAGTTTTTTTTTTACTTTTTTCGAGAAACGTCACTCAACGGCTTTCGGGGTTTCGTATGCACCCGAAAAGAAATTTTTTACAGGCGATTTGTTCTATATCTTATAAAACATCATTTTTTATGCATTTATCTTTTATGCCTTTTTTTGTCTATACGACATTTTGTGCCGTAAAAATTAAGTGAAAAAATTTGATGTTGTTGTTTTTTTGTTTTTTTTCTTAAACAACTCATTATAGAGACAAAATTTAATAGGGATGACGAGAGATAATATATTAAGTGATTCGGTTTAAAATGTTTTCGACCAAAATGGTTGTACCAGTGTTTAAAGATAAAAAGATATTAAGTTTTTTCTTCTCCTGAAAAGTAGGCTTTGCCCGTATTCGTCCTTATAGAACGGAGCCGACGATATTGTTTATTGTGAAAATGACGTCACAGTTGGTCAAATGACGTCATTTTACGGCGTTTTATGTTTATATATTTATAAATTAATTTCAACTATTTTGTCTATAGATCTAAATCGTTAAATATCCGGTCATATTATAAAAAGAATATCGAAATTGTGTCTATTTAATACCAGATGTATCAAATTCGTCATCAGCAACAGATAAAAACCCGACAAAACCTAGTTTTGACCTATTTATAGATGACCCTTTTCATGAATTTGGTATTCCGTGAACATTCATTCAATATCCCCTATGTAATACTGTCAATGACTCGATACGCAATGGTCAGTCAAGGAACCAAGTCAATCAAGCATTAGTGTTAATAGTAAGCTGAATAAAGTTAAAGAATGTTTTGGGTAGTTTCGAAGCACTTTAAATTTTTTAAATGTGCAATTGGCAAGGACGTAACTCCAATAATGTAATCTATGCAAGTGCGTTAAGGAAATAATCCTCTGCTGAAAAATATCGTTGATGAATGATCATAGCATCGAAACTACAGCTTCTGTAATCCATATTTAAAATCCCCTACGTAATACACTGTCTATCACTCGATACGAAATGGTCAGACAAGTAACCAAGACAATTAAGTATTAGTGCTTATAGTAAGCTGAATGAAATTAAAGATCATTTTGAGTAGTTTTGGAGCACTTTCAATTATTTAAATGTGCGATTGGCAAGGGTGTAATTCCGATTACGCAATTTACGCAAGTGCTTAAAAGAAATAATCCCCCGTTAAATATTCGTTGATGAATGGCCAAAGCATCGAAACTACAGCTTATTCAAGATGTAGTTCCGATGTTTGATTTTTCACCAACGCTAAAATCATAAAAAAGGAGCGGATGGAGGATGTTCATCTTTTGTCACAGTTTTCATATCGCCTTTATAATATACATTCTTGGTTGTCTCCTTCTGAGTGCGTATAAATTTCAAAATCTTAGATACGCCTTTGATTGAATTGCTACGGATCGGAGCGAGCAAGTTGAAATGTTCTTGAATAGAATGCGTGTCAATTTCATGGTCTTCTAAACTGCATTACCTTTTCGATGAACTCGAGAAAAAATGGAGGATATATGGTATTAAACACTGTATTTATATTGCTACAATTATGGCTAAATTGGTCCGTAAATCGGTGGTTACTACTTAATCCGACACGCTGTTTCTATTAATGAAAATTAATTACGCGTGTTCATCTTGAATCTTCTGGGAGTGGAGAAATGAAATAGTTCCAATATTGACGGCTCAGTTCTTGATTGATACACCGTGAAATTGTTTACAGTTTGTTAGGAATAAAATTATAGAATATTATCTATTAGGTCACTTTTTAGACAAAGTACTATTTGCATCGTCTTTGATTTCATTTGTTGGTTATTGGGTATTTAAGAAAGAATCTGTGCGTTTATTGATTATGGGATATTTAATCAAGAATCTTTGCTTTATTTAATTCCATTAATTGTAAACCCGACTGTGGAAGCGAATAAATCTACTGGAACCGACGAGACTGGCTCCTTAAATAGTCAATGGGAATGTGACAGAATTCTGTCACTATCCCTTATGCTATTTATTGATTTGTTGATGTTATGGCTATTTTCAAAGGATAAATCCATAAATAGTCACTGGGAGGCTTTCGGAACATCACTCGGCCATTTCCGTAAACTGCAACATACCTCGTATGTATGTAAGGCGGATGGGTATGTTGCATTTTGTTAGGCGGAAACAGTGTAAGAAAAAATAGCACTGAAGATTTATAACTTTTACAGTAAATAACGGCTGAAAAATCTTAGTTTTTGAGAATGACGAATCATTCTCAAAAATTAAGATTTTTTCAGCCTTAATTAAGAATCTAAAGACATTTATATTAGGATACGGTGGTTTCACGTCAGTGACTTAAACGAGTAGCGTTGGCGACGTCGAATGTTTTCACTCAAAGTCTCGAGGGCTAACGCCATTTTAACTGACGTCAATTTGTCCAAGGTTTTCTCGTAATTTTAAAAATAGTCCGTCTCTGTACATCCGAGGTTGATCGTGAGATTGGCCGAGTGGTGTTCCGAATGACTGAGAGGGTGACGGAATTCTGTCCTTTTCCTTTATGCTATTTATAGATTTGTGACGGGTTTCCATCACAAGTTTTGGAATTTTGAAAATTAAAGATATTTCACTAAACCAGGGACGTATATTAAGGGTCCGTGGTTTTAGCAAGTTAAGTTTTGACAAAAAACGTATTAGCTAGACACGACATACGTTCGTGATAATAAGCAATGACATTTTAACATTATAAACGAAAGTGTGGAGCGAGTTTGAGTGAAATTAAATGGATGTAATCCCATATCGCTAATTTTGTTCAAGTTGAACAAAATAAGCGATATGTTTAACCTCTCCTATGCATTAAAGTTTTATTAATAGCTTCCTATTTCTTCAAGAACAAACCAGACACTTAAAATTTCAATTGTGTCAGTGAAATCGCGATTTAGTTCCTGCTTTATTCATTTTGAAGGTTGTTGTTGATCTTATCTTATCTTTTGTAGTCATTTAGAGCGTTTTGAATGCTTTGAGTGAGTGTTTGAATCAATGGAGCGATGAATGAGCGATTTAGAATGGTTTTCATAAAGATGAAAGTCAGTTTCACGTTGTAACTAACTAACTGTAAAAAAGTATTGAAGTTGGAAGTATTTTTCCGTCATCAAAATGTATTAAGGTATTGGGTCCACTGCTTCGGTCTTTCTTTCTTTTTTTTAGTTCAGTTATGTAAAAATATGATATTATCAGCGGAATTGAAAAGTTGATCTTAGCGCCTCTCGCAAAAATCAGCTCGGTGGACGCTGAAAAGGGCGTTGAAATTCCTTTTTATCTTCTTCATATATTCCAGAAAAATTCACTTATGGCGCACTACGGAAGATGGCGGTTTGCTACGAGATACTCCACTATTACATCTAATAACATCGTTAAATTGACAATCATTCCGATCAAAATCATTCTAAATCATTCACTCAGCTCTCAATTCAATTCAAACAAGCACTAATTTATATCGATCAAAAACGCTCCGAAATCATTGAAAACATTTCGAAGTCGTTTGAGACAATCAACATGTAATTGAAATTATTAAAGGGAGGTACCGCTTTTTTGTTAATCTTAAATAAAATAAGCGATATTGAATTACCCACCTTTAATTTCACTCTAAATTCGCCCCACGCACCCATTCGAGTTCATTCCAAAAGTTTAAGGAAATCTACACCAGTCAAATAGCCCTTTTTCAATTTTCTAGCTGAGAAAGGTTTTGGGTTTTTTTGTTTTTTTTTTAATTTATCTAGAAAAAAATTTAAGACCTTATAGGTTTAAGTCTTCAAAAGAAGAAACGCTGTGGAAATTGGATACATCGTTTTGAAGATAATTGCAAAGCGTGGTATCATTACAAAACGTTTTCAAGTTTCCTTGCATGCTTAACGCCGGGCATGCATTTGACCCAAACTGCCCTGCGCTCAGGATCACAAAACGATGCAAACAGTTTTCCAATTATACCCCGCTTTGCGCATGCAGTTGCGTGCAAAGCGGGGTATAATTGGAAACTGTTTGTGCTGTTTTGACATTCTGAACGCAGGACTGGTATACCAGTGTTTTGTCGGCTACAAGAGTTGTCGTCAATTGTGAACGAAATCTCAATGCATGTAGTAGGAGTAATATAATTCTATTTAGTAATCATTTGAATGAGATACTTTTTAACTATGCTGAATTCAACTATGAAATTATAGAAAAAATCAGATTTCCGTAACATTAACTCAATTTACCAAACAGAACATCTCATTCAAAAGAACACACAACTATTTAATGGATTAAAGTTTTGATGATGGAAGAGGGACATTAGCTTAATCGCAAGTCAAACTTTAGCGTTGTGAATTTTGTCAGAGATAAAAGGAAATCTACTCTGCGTTCTAGATGCCAAAAACGTTTGCGGGCATTTAGAAATGAAACTCTGCAATGCAAGTTAGTGCACGTGCAAAGCAGGGTAACAATTTTAAATGTCACACGAACGTTTTCATCTTAAATGCAGGACTGTCATGCGTTAAGAATGAAAGCGTTCGCAAAATGGCCAAAATTGCTGTCTGCTTTGCAGGGACCATAATCAAACGTTCGCGAATATTAATATGACTGCAGGGTAGAGGCTCATGTTACAATATGCCTACTTTTTCGTGCCAAATTGAGAATTTACTAAAAATTAAATAGTGACTCAACTTACAGGTCGGTGAACTTCTTAAATAAATTGGTAAAAAAAATGTTTTTTTATTACAATTCGACGTACTGGCTCGTTGGCCGAGTGGTTAGCGAGCTGGACCCGTAATCGGAGGTGCGCGGATTCGAGTCCCAACAGAAGCATTTTGTATCGTTGTGCAGGACACTTTACAAGTTCTAACAAGTTGTAAAATTGGGAGACAGTGGGTGGTAGGAACCCATTGCCTCTCTCACTCTCACTCTCTCTCTCTAGAACAAGATTTGATCTAGTATAATTTACGACAACGATTGAAATAAGAGTTGTTTCTGTATCATATTATCTTCGAAAATATAAGCAGATGAGTAAAGAAGAAATTATTTTTAGCTGTAGCCATTTTTGTGCCCTATACCATACCACTCATTATTTATTTTTCTCTAAATGTATAGTACATAGGCCATAAACCCAGAAAATGAAAGGGGGGCAGAAAAACATTCACAGCCTAAAATGTTATTTATTTGTTAAATCATGTAAACCAGAAAAAAGCTCACCGACGCGTCGCCGAACGCCGAAAATCAGATACATACCCGTCCGATAAAGGCCAAGGTATCATATCAAATATGAAGGTTGAGCTTGTCCAGAGCATTGCGCCTAATTGTGCCTCGCATGGTTGTTCTGTTCTGTGTCGTGGTAAGATGCACGATGAAATTGATTCGGGGAGGGGAGGAGGGGAAGGTCGGGGTATCTACAAGTTCAAAGTTACATTTTAGAGTCAAAATATAAAATTAAGTTTTGTTCTGGGCATTGTGTCTTCTTTATGTATAAATTACAAATATGTTGATACTATTTTTCTCGATAGTGAGTATTCAATAATTTTTCGTTTAATGTAAAACTCATACAGGCTTACTTAGCTAGAAGATCAAAGTAAACTCAACATCATAAAGACTCTACGATTCCTTGGGACCTTCTTTTAAAGTAAATAGGCCTGTGAATGACATTTCCAATAATTTGAAATTTGTGCTAAGCAAAGACTCTGGCCAGTCTGTGCACATGCACAGTCTGACCAGAGTCGTGGCTTTGCACTTTGTAGATAGATCAGGTCCAGAAGTCAGTCTATATTCCTATTGTACTGTGGAACTGCGAAGGCTGCTCAATGTTTTGCACCTCATGCATGTTTCAAATCGTTGGAAATGTCACGCACAGGCTCAAATGAAAAGTATAATCTACAATTCTTAACCTGTCAAGCTGCATCCCAAGAACCGTTGAAGTTTATAGTTAATCCTTTTCGTTTAATAATAAAGTCAATACTCGAATTAACAAACTTTTTAGACGAAACAATATATTGAAATTCATCTCGGCTCAAAGTTGCACCGTGACCTGCAATGTAGCTACGATGTACCAGTTTGAAAATTACAGACAATAAAAAAAGATTTAAGACAATGAACTCACCAGAGTTCTTCAGATATAGACAATAGAACTTAAGGGTCGGGCTGCGCTCGCTCGTCTATTTTTAATCTCATTGGTGAGGAAAACCCATTTCATTAGGTGATATTTGATAATCGGATAGAGGCCCCGAGGGAAATCCCACCGCTTTATTAAATATTCAGACTTAAGAACACGGTTTCGCGTCGCCTAATTTCAACGATCATTTGACACATACTAAGAATTGTAATGTAATTAAGAGTAGTCTACGGTGTTTTACTCCCATTTGGCCTTTATTTTTGTTTCACTATGGTCGCTTTCTAAGTCTAAGTAGCTGAAATTAAGCGGAAAAAACGTCATAGAATGGCTGATAAAATATCGTAACTACTGCTTGTTCAAGCTGTACTTACTATGTTTTATAGCCATTACACTTAGCAAAATAATAAACGCGTTCTAACCAGGATTCATATTGGAAATGAAACTTTAATTAACAATCGTAAATCATCAAAATTTGTAATAACATTTAGTAAATGTTTCTAAATTTGGCACTTTAACTAACATTGAACAATATAGGTCTTCAAAAACAATTACCTTAGAACCTACCACCCAATTCTCAGATTTTATACACCACTGAGAAATTATCGATATTTCGTCGATTTTCTTAGGTCCACTGGTCGAAGGCCACCTGGGCTGTTGTCATGGCGCTGTGTCTGTCGAGCGTACGAACGTCCGCCCGTCATGGGCGGGGGGTCATTTCTCTATATAATTTTCTAAAATGCTTCATATAGGGCTTATAGAGAAAGAATTGAAGAATTCCTGGTCGAGTTTAATGTTATTAAATTAATTTTCATTTAGCCATGTTCTAATCTCATTTACATAGTTATATCACTAGTGTAATGACACTCGTGCAATATCAAAAATATTCAACGGGGTTATTTCACTCCCACGACGAAGGTCATATTATAAAGCGATGTCAAACATGATAAAGTCAAACGTTGCTGAGATTTGTATCGAAATGAAGGGTTTGTTTGTTTGTTTGTATTGGGTTTAACGCTACTTTCAACATTTTTGCAGTTTTATCGTGGTGACTGCTGCAATGCTCCATACTTTACCATCACTACTCACACCAGTACAACCATAATATTTCATACGAGCCACCATCTGCTCCTCCTGCTTAGGCATACAGTAAACAACATTGTGAAATTGACAAGATGAATGATTTTGGATGATTTAGGAATGAAATGGAATGAGTGTATGGAGCGAGGTTTGGGTGGATTTAATGGGAGGTAATCCTATATAGCAAATTTTGTTCAGGATGAACAAAAATTGCGATATTGATTACCTCCCTTGTATAAAATGTATACAATGTATACATAGCTTCCTATTTCTATTTCCTATGAGGCGCTAATAATTTGAATTATGTCAGTTTGTGTTTGGTCGTTTTGAATGGTTTGAAAGAGTGTTTAGAATGAGTGAATAGAGCGCTGAAGGAGCGATTAGGAATGGTTTTGATTGAGGTAAATGTCAATTTCACGATGTTTGTAACTGTATACCCTTTTCCTGTATCTCCGTTCTTCTTAATAAGTCATCAAAATCAAATAGTTAAAATTCAGATTAAACTTACTATTTTTAAACATGTGTGTGTAGAAAAATATTTATTCCATCTGGGCATAGCACTTTTATTAAGTAAACAAATCCAATTGATGAGAATCAAATTTAATTTTAAACTCTCCCTACTCAAAAATCTGTGGCCGACATTTTTTCTATTAACCCGTTCTTATGACGTCATTTATCATTTTAGCTAGCTGCCTGCAATTAATTGGGTCACAACTTCAATGCAGCAACTTAGCTGTGCATAATGCATATCTAAGAAAACTTTAACACAAAAAATATTTTTTGCATGTGACTAAGTTTCAACCTGTCTTAAGACTCTGCCAGAAAATAAGCCATGAATGATTAGTTTCGTAAATATTTTTTGCAGCTTACAAATATACCCATAATGCACCATCAAATGACCTAATTTTCCACTTTTCCCGGCTGCATGTAATAGTAAGAATGTAAACATCCAGTTATCATTTTGTTTGATTACGTAATGAGGTTTCACACTCTATAATTAATACTCGAGTGCTGCGGACGGCAAAGTAGACAAGAATGGATATATAGAAATCGGGGATATTACTAATCATACACCCAAATGTCGGAGACAAATGACTCTTGTCGCATAATCTTTTGTCAAATGTCGAATAAATGTTGGTCGAGCCTGAGTTCAATTTCACGACCCCAAGATTGACATCCGAATGCGTACAGCTAGTAATATCGAGAAATTGACATTCATCTCAATCAAAACAATTCTAAATTGTCCACTCAACGTTCCATTTTTTTCATTACAAGAACTCACTCAAACCATTTAAAAATGCTCCAAATTCTCTGAGATAAGATCAACAACTTCATTTTGAAAAAAAAATGTAGTAAGAAGAAAATCGCGATTTCTATGGTATTATTGAAATTGTAAGCGTCTGATTGTTTTTTTTTTTTTTTTTGGGGGGGGGGGGGGGGGTTGTTGTTGTTGTTGTTGGGATTTTTTGTTGTTGTTGTTGTTTTGTTTTTGTTTTGTTTTTAGAGAAAATTGAAGCTATTTATTGAACTTTTTATGCATATTTTATTGATGGGTGGTAGTTAATATCGCTGATTTTGTCCATCTTGAACAAAAATAGCTATATTGGATTATCCCACTTTAATTTCACTCAAAACTCACTCATCACGCTCATTCAATTTCATTCCAAAATCATTCAAAAACCATTCACCTTGTCAATTTCACGGTGTTGTTAATTGTTACCGTTGAACCAACCAGGCTCGGTATATGAATGAAGGAACTGAAAACGATATATGAGAAAGCACACGAAAGTCTGTGTAAGTGTTACTAAATGGTAACAAGACAAAATTTTGATGCAATGCATCAAAGTAGGCCGCAAATTATTTGGTCATCATCAATGAATAATGGATTTTTTTTATACAAATATTTTTTTGCAAACAATACCTATCTAGATTTTAAAGATTTAAACAACAATAATGGCCCTACTTTAGCATGCACATCCGGCTTAAATACACTAAGGAGTACTTTATTTCAACATAGGCACAATAATAATAATAATAATAATAATAACTTTATTTATAGAAGGTAGCATGTTAAGATACATATACAATCTTATTTTCAACATGGCCCTCTTGAAAAAACAAAACAAAACAATATTCGAACTTCGTATTCCTCTCTCTCTCTCTCTCTCTCTCTCTCTCTCTCTCTCTCTCTCTCTCTCTCTCTCTCTCTCTCTCTCTCTCTCTCTCTCTCTCTCTCTCTCTCTCTCTCTCTCTCTCTCTCTCTCTCTCTCTCTCTCTCTCTCTCTCTCTCTCTCTCTCTCTCCCTCTCTCTCACTCACTCACTCACTCACTCACTCACACTCTTTCAAACGCACACACACTCACTCAAACTCAAACCACACCACACAAGCACATAGGCTACCAATTACATGTAATATATATGCATAAAGTACGAAGCAAATGAATTTCAATTTAACTCCTGGAAAAAAAAACAGCATGTAAGACATACACATATAATATTAGATTTGAAAACAATTGCTGTACAATCATTTTATATGTAATATAACAGTGGAAGAGTGTAGATGCTTAATTAGAAATCAACTGACAATAGAAAGCTCCTTAATTTGTGTTTAAAACATCTTAAATTGTCAATAGATCGTATATCTGTTGGAATCGAATTCCAGTATTGCATCCCAATATAGGAAAATGTGCGCTTTTTAAATTCTGTTTTAGGTACTGTGCTTTTGCTCATTATATCATTATTTAACTCAGACCTAAGTAAGTAATGTTGGTTCTTGCAATAATTAAAAGCATTAGACATGTAAGGGGGTGCCAGACCATAAAGCGTTTTATACACCATGATGATAGTGAAATATTTTTGGCGACCTTTTATGCTTAGCCATTTTAATGAGGTGAAATTCGACTTAGAGGAAGTCTTTCTAGGTTTTTTCAATATAATACATGCAGCTCTTTTTTGTAATTTACTAACTCTGTTTAAAAACGCTGATTTGCATTGACTCCAGGAAATACAACCAAAGTCAAAACAAGGGGCAATGTATGCATTATAAAACAGTTGTTTCATATCAAGCGTGAGAAAACAATTAATTCTCTTGAGTAAATGCACTTTCGATGAAACCTTTGAACAGATCATGTCAACGTGAGTCTTCCAACTAAGTGAATTGTCTATGTATAGACCGAGAACCTTTTGAATACATACATTCGCGATCTTGTTGTTTAACACCTTTAATTGAAGTTCTGGTAGATTTTTTAATCTGTTATTACTTCCTACAATCATACATGTGGTTTTCTTTGGATTTAAAATCATATTGTTATTTTTTGACCAAGTATCTATTTTAGACAAATCATTTTGTAAGCATTCGTTTATTTCGGATAGAGATTCACTTGATTTATAAAGTGTAGCATCATCCGCATACATGTCGATGTTAGATTGAATTTTTAAAGGCAGATCGTTTACGTATAATAAAAACAAAATGGGCCCTAAGATTGATCCTTGGGGAACACCAGACGATATTAGTTGCATTTTTGATGTGACTGAGCCATTTTTGATGACTTGAAATCTACCGTTTAGATAAGAACTGAAAAGTTTACAAGCATTATCTGTGAAATGATGTAATTTAAGCTTATATAATAAAATTTCATGATCAACAAGGTCGAATGCCTTTTAAACAATGAATTACACATGATGGTAAAGTGATTGCCTTTTTTAGCTTGTCTGTTTTCTCAGAAAACTTGAGGTATGGAGATCATTAGGGCATTGGCATTGTTGTTCTTGACCTGTTGTTATTGAAGATATCTTCATAAAATTAAGCATGTATGTTCACTATCTCAAGAGCTATCCAGACAATTAAGGGGGACAACTCTTAAAAAGGGTTTTTGTAAGAGTCTCTTTTTCCACTCAGCTTTTTGTATTATCCAGCACCTGCAGCCAAGCACAGCCAAGGGTTGCACCCATAGGCGGTGCTCTTGTTAGAATAATATATTCACTCAACCTTCATGCTGATGTATGCGGAGTTATCCGAAGAAATGAGCATAAAGAATGAAAATACAGACTCAAAATAATAGCACAAACAATTCTGAAAGCAGAACACGAGGCCAAAGATTCAAGTTTTCATTCAATAGCTGTCATTCAAACTAGTACTAAGACTGCACCTATTTGAAGTAAAAGGACCTACTTCGGTTGTTCCAAAATATTTTGGTTAGAAAAAGTGATATGCTCCTTTTGTCTCATTGATTTAATGCTTGAATAACAGTAACTGGCTTGAAGTGCCAGACAACTGCTACATATCACACACAGGATTAGATTAAATAAGGTAGAAACATTTATTCTCTAGACCAGAGCTTTGATATAAGTCATCACACACTTTTGTACCAAAAGGATTTCGAGTGTAATTGTGCTTTTTTTTTTTAAACCGCAAAAATGCCATTTTTACTATATGTTTAACAAGACCAAAACAGACAGGAGTGTAACCATAGATGTATCTCCTGTGAGATCACTTTGATGTAAAAAAAATGCAGAAAACAGGGGGAAAAGAGAGTACAAACTAGGTCAAACATGTCTGACTGATCAGTCATTTTAATGAAATGAGCAATATTTGTAAAATCAAGTTCATAACCAAAAACCCTGATTTTATTGCTGAATAATTTTCATTCCAAAACAGTTTTTGAAAAACTGTTGTTTGATCCAGGCTGTATTATACGGTTTTCTATGTTTTGAATAAAAACATTGGACAGGTTTTATAATAATGTATCCCTAATCTCCCATGGTCATATTCAAAACGCATTCATACTGGTAGGCCGCTTCTGCGGCCTACCAATAAAGCCTGGATTTGTCTTCCGTTTTGGCACTGGGGCGTTGGTAATCATTTTACCGCCCCCCGTTTGTCAGTGCGACTCTTTTTACATATTTGTTGGGCGACCTTATCCCTGTAACTACCAATTTGTCAGAATGCCTTTTATATATCTCCGTGGGCGACCAAATAATAAATGGCAATCGGAGGTCGCATTTTAAAACTTCGCCACCCAATCGATTCAAAATCTTATTTTTGTCATATAGCGTATTATCTAAGACTACCATATAAATGAAATATGAATCAAGTAAAACCCTGATTTTGAAACAATCAACTTTGTTTAAGACACTTACATGTTATTATATTTATCATGCAATCATTTTTCAGTGCTTTATTGAAATAAACCTTCAAAAATCAAAGAAATTCAGTGTATGCTTATTGATTCTATAAATAGACTATCATATTATGTTATCAGGCAGGTGATGTCAGGTCAATACAGGCTTCATAGCAAGATAAAACCAATCAAATAACATCAACTAATTTATATGTTCGTATATGTGACCCGTCACTCACAAAAAGATCATTTTGGAACTCCGTAAAATTAAAATTTGAAAAAGAGATTTGTTCCAGTACATGGCAATCGGAGGTCGTACTTCAAAACTTCTGATACAGGAAGGTAGAATGATCATTCTTGATTCAGAAAACCAGTCAATTGTGAAAACTTTCGACTCCAGACAGACTGCGTAGACTGTTTAGAATATCAAGGGGTTATTGCAACACTATTGTAAGTGCCTATAAATATATAGGCACTTACAATAGTGTTGCACTGACCCCTCGATATGTTTTACTGTTAACAACATCATGAAAATGACAAGGTGAATGATATTGGAATTACTTTGGTATGAAATTGAATGAGCGAGAGGAGTGAGTTTTGATTGATATAAAAGGGAGGTAATCAAATATCGCTAATTTTGGACAAGATTAACAAGATTAGCGTAATTTATTACTTCCCTTTTATGAAATATACATAGAAGTTCTATAAATGGCCTTTTATGTCTTTCAGAAACAATTAGACACTTCCAAAATCAATACAGGCTATGAAATTATGGATATATTGTACCATTTTTTTGTTTTGAATTTGGTTGGTGATCTAGTATTTTTTGTGATTTTGGAAGTTTTTTGAACGGTTTGAGTGAGTGTTTGGAATGAATATATGAATGAATGAATGAATGAATGAATGAATAAATGAATGAATGAATGAATGAATGAATGAATGAACGAATGAATGAATGAATGAATGAATGAATGATAAATGAATGAATGAATGAATGAATGAATGAATGAATGAATGAATGAATGAATGAATGAATGAATGAATGAATGAATGAATGAATGAATGAATGAATGACTTAGAAGGACTAAGAAGGACTAAGATAGTCGATTTCTCGATGTTACTTACTGTACACAACACCCAGTACCAAGATGGTCCCTTTCCGCTTGACTGGTCACACACCAATAAGTAAATGCAACCCAGTAACGCAAATGCTCATATAATCATCCATGAGCGCTAATAATGGTTTGCCCTTACCCCCTAGATATGAAGCCAATTGTTTTATATTTCTATTTTCAGAAACTTTCCCTTTGCCCCCAGATGTCTCGGGGTAGCAGCGAAAAGAAGCCCTTCACAATACGCAGAAAAAGACAGACAATCTCTTTTGGATATATATTCTACACTAATCAAAGGGTATGTAACAGTGGCCAGTTGTAACAAAACATTTAAGACGTATTTTTGTCTTACAAATTACTTTCGAAACGGTAACAACAACAACCACTCTACATAGGTATTGATGGATTGGTGATACTTGTTTTTTATGCTAAGTATTTGGTAAGTCGTCGGTAAGACAATCTAAGCACTGACAGTACTGATGGTGAACGATTCTGGTGGAGTGATTTAATGAATTCGTTGAGAAAAGAGAAATTAAAATATAAAAAAAAATAATTAAGGGAAAGTGTCTCGACAAAATTTCGGCATTTCTCACCGTAAATTTAATTTTGTTTTGCATGTCGAATTTTTTCTCAAATATTTTAAAAAACGAAAAAGAAAAAAAAAATGAAGACCACGTATAGTTCCGCAATTTTGAGTGAACGATCAAAGGCCAATTTTTTCAATAAAGGTATAGACAAAATTTACCTTTGATCACTCACTAAAACTTGTGAATCTATAACAAGAAACATGGTGTAATTCTGATTGGGCTTTGTTGTTGTTGTTTAATCTACATTTGGGTTAATAATAAAAACGGAATCTGATGAATATTTGACTTTTTTCATTTATTATATGCTCCGAGTGGCAGTTGTTTTAATGCGAGTTGAATGACAATTTAATTTCAACCCTGCCTTTGAAAAGTAAACAAAAATGACGTCACTTGCAATGTAGGGTGGTTGCTTTGTATCTTTATTGAAAACCATAGAAGTAAGTAATTGTAAATTAAACCTGATTTACCTCAACCTTAAGTCCAAAAACTAGTTACTAAGGGTGTCATCATTTTACCTGCGTAATATGAGAATGACCATACGTTTACCGTAAAAAAAGACGTCATAATGAATGTGCTGCAATCTTTTATAAAGCAACGGCTTACAAGGTTTTCGTAAAGTCTATAATTTTGATTAATTTCAAGAACATTCGCGCATCCTCGTTTTTATTTGTTTGACGATGACTCGTTTAAAAGGTTCGGTATTTCATGACCATTCATTCAATATTCCCAATAAAAATAACGTCAGCGTTGATGATAAAAAGTCGATGCAGACGCAAATGATTTTATTTTCTTTTAATCGAATATACACGTATATTATAACCAAAAAAAAAAAAAACAAACAAAATCAGGAATCGCGTCAAACAAAAAACAGAATCAGGAATGGCGCCGTTGTTTCGTTTTCCTCCCTCTTTTCATTTAATTAAATATTGTTATACCTGGGCCTTTTAAAAATGTTATGACAATGGTTATGATGTAAGCAATATAAATGCTATTAATTTGGATTGAATATGGTATAGGCGTCGAAATGTAGGCGACATTAAGATGTCTAGCTTATATATTCGGTAAGAAAAAATCATCAACATTTATTCGCTCATAATAATAGACAACAGATTTTTGTCTTCTAAAAAAAGCATGTCAATGGCTCGGCGCGAACCTGTTGTAACTGCCTGTATGTTTATAGGCAGTAACAACTGTTTCGCGCTTAGCCAGCGATGTCAAACTTGGTCATACGTTGAAATATCAAATGTTCATGGACGACTGTATTTAACAACGTGTGTCAGATTTTATCAAAACTCACAAGGGGTCTGGATATTTAAAGCACCGGGCATAGTTTCCCAGCGAGCGGCATATCTTGAATGTTTCGCGATCAATTTCCAAGGTGGCAACAAAAAATATTCGACATTCAATGTTTACCCTGCAAATATAAGAAACCATTGTTAGCTCCACTGGCCGGAGGCCACAGGCGCTAATGTCATGACGCTACGTCCGTCGTGCGTCCGTCCGTCCGATCGTAAGTTTTTTTCTTTAAAAAATCTTCTCCCCAGAAACTACTGCATGAATTTCAACCAAACTTCACAAGAATGAACCTTGCATGTCCCTCTGTCAAAGTATTCAAGGATTTTTTTATCCAATGAAAAACAAGACTTAAATGGGGGGTAGTTTATTTCTATATATGGTAATATGTGACTTATTTCAGAATCTAGCAGAAGGGCATCAACCAAATTTCAGTGGATTGATCCTTGAGTCCCCCTTTTATCAGTCTAAAAAATTATTTTGACCAGAAAAAAACTGTCTTTTATGGGTGGCGGTAAATTCTCTATATGCAATATAATGTGAACTTTGAAATTCATTTTCTCAGAATCTAATGGATTGATATTAACTAAATTTCACTAAAGGTCATCATTAGGTGACTCTTTATCAGACTAAAAAAATATTGTGATTAGATGAAAATCATTTTCTATGATTCTAATCAATAGATATCATTCAAATATCACTGGAATGATTTATTAGTGACCTATTATCAGACTCCACAAAATTTTTGTAATTGGATGAAAAATATGTTTTAACAGCGGAGGTCAATTTATGATATTCATCAATCTTGAATTTTCCTTTATAGAAATATTTCAGCATGTGGCACATAGAACACTTTCATACTTGAAATAAACATTCATAGAGGATATTGAATGAGTGGTCATTGAATACAGAATTTATTAAACGAGTCATCTATAAACAGATAAAAACGAGGCAGTGCCGAGTTTTTATCTGTTTAAGATGACGAGTTTAATAAATTCGATATTTTATGAGCACAAATTTGATATTCTATTTATAATATGAACCGAATATCCGTAAAGAATTGAGGGAAATACAGATATTTATTACTTCAAGTTATTACGCGAAACATATAACGCCGTTTGCAAATTGACGTCATCAACACATTATGACGTCATTTTCACAACGAAAATATGACGTTGCCAAGAGTTCTTAGCTCATTTGCATAGTAATTCCACTAGTGTAATACCACCCGTGTAATATCAAAAATATTCAACGGGGTTATTTCACTCCCGCGACTTCGGTCATATTCTAAATTAATTTATTCATTTATTCACGTAAATTCTCGTCTAATCGCATCAATAGATTCAGGCCCGTGGAGCAAATCAGCTGCTTATGCTGCTCCACTTTTATTTAAACAGCCAAATCAGATATTTGCTATATATCAATTACATAATGTTGTGCTGATTTGATTAAGATGTGGAGAGACTATTTGTTGATTTCGTGGAGGTATGAAACTAAAAACCTTATCACACTGGATGATTACGCAAAGTGTATTCATATGTGCGTGTGGTTAAGGTTTAAGTTTCATATCTCCATGAAATGAACAAATATTCTCTTCATATCTAATAAATTTAATAAACTAAAGTTAAACCTATTGAAAAATAAAGAAACAGATGTCTTATGGGACTACTTCGTTTGTTTGAAAAATAGCTGCCTACTCAAAATTGTTTTTAGTGGGAAATAAAACCAAATTTTCTACCCAATCGAATTGCTCGAATCTTGATAGAAACAACTGAAATTCAATTGTAACTATATAAAGATCAAATCCCAAGATATCTTCAGTATCTATAAGATTAATGTTACACGCCCTTTGTGTTACAGTTAGGTACATCGTGAAATTGACTTTCACCTCAATCAAAACCATTCTGATTAGCTAACTCAGCGCTCCATCCACTCATTCCAAACACTCAAACCATTCTAAAACGCTCAAACCCATTGAAAAATATAGAATCAACAACGTCATTCAAAATACATTTTGATTGGGAATAATCGCGATTTCACTGATATAATTCAAATAGTTAGCGTCTCATAGGTTCTTAAAAAAACAGGAAGCTATGTATAGAACTTGACGGCAAATTTATAAAAGGGAGGTACGTAATCCATATCGCAAATTTTGTTCATCCTGAACAAAATTTACGATATAGGGTTACCTCCCATTAAATTCACTCAAAACTCGCTCCACACAGCCATTTAATTTCATTCCTAAATCCTTCCAAAATCATTCACCTTGTCAATTTCATGATATTGTTCACTGTATAGTTCCACAAGAAAGAGTGAGGTTCGAGAAACCGTTATCTCCTATCATTTTCAACGTAAAAATTGAAATTGCAGGTCTGAAGTCATCTTAATCCAAACAAACACATGCTTTCATATCCTAGCCAACGGTATGCTTTCAGAAATAAAACATTGACGCTAAATAACGGTCGTACTATGATATGCAAGTTCTGCGTTCAGGTTATCGTAGCAAAGGCGAGCGCCCCAAGTTTTCAAGTTTCATTATGTAATACAAGCTACCATTTCTTGATACGTTATCCTTAAAACAGGACTTGTAGCTGTTTAAGGAAAGGCTAGCAGTATAGTACCATTTAACCATATCAGATACATCACAGGTACAGACCGCTGCGCCCTTGTATTTTAAAACCGTTTGGTGTAAAACAGAAATTCGATCTAAATATGAAAGGACAGTGGTGAATAATTCTCTCTTGAATTCCAATTTCGCCAAAGTAAATGTGCAAAGCGGGAAAGCATTTCTTAAAGATTCTTTCGAGGCAGGGGTTGTTTTGTTTTTTTTTTTTTTTTCAAACTGAATACTGACAATGTTTGCAATAAGAGTCGGCTGGATAGGTTAGAAAAAATTGGACGGTTCGCATGTCACAAGCTTGGTTAAACGCATGTCTACACTCAAACGAAGTTCTAAACGGCCACCTTGCATTTGCCACATTATATAATATGTGTAGTCATTTGATCAAATATCCTTTATTTATATACGATTGTCAGTTCAATTTGACTTATCCTACAAAAAGAATGTATTTTAAATGATGTCCATGGTGTCAGAAGTAAACAGTCCAATACGAGAACCCTCCTTTTCAAAAGACACAAAATTCGCACATTTTAGAGAAATTTCAAAATTTCAGTTTCAGAAAAAACTCGAAACTTAGTCGAATAAGTGACAAATTCCGATATTGTTTGTTTGTAAGATATCAATTTATTGAAGAAAATAACCATTCTAATTGCTTTCTTCTCACCAAAGCTAAAAATGTTAGAATAACCCCACCCACCAATGTTAACTTTGAAATCAGAAGTATCTTTGAATATCCTTCAAATTCGTTGCTCTTCATTTTGCTTCGGGCTGAAATTAAATGAATTTCTCTGAATGATTTATGTAGCACTATTTGACTATTTTCATTTTCAGAAACCAAACGAAATATTACTTTTTCGATAAAAACGAAGTGGCGTTTAGGAGTGCTTTTCCGTGTATGACTAGAATGTTAAAACGTTTGCAATCGTTTAAATATCGTACCTAGTTTATCATTTACTATAGGGTTAACTGACGTTTTTGAGGGCGTTAACATTTGCAGAGACCTGAAAAATGGTTTAATGCCCGAGTGCGAAATATTAAAAAGCACTTTGACGCTATTTTTGCATTAAAAGAAAGACTAAAGTATTTATTCAAACAGAAATTGCAAAATAATTCATAGGTACGCTGTAAAATTTGCTCCAAAGCCGATAATGTGTCGGAAAAATGCCTTTTGCATTGCGCCGTCACTTTTGTTTATTCCGACGTTGCTTTGTATTTAAAGTAATGACGTCATAAAAATTAACGCGTGAATAGGATCGACGTTTATATTTATGCTCTAAATTAATGTTAAAGAAACTGATACAGTTTATAGGCACAGGCCGAGGATATAAATATAATAAAAAAAGCCGGTCGTTAACGACACGTGAATTTACTTATTAATCCGCGTTTTCTCCCGTTAACGCCCTGGTTATGCTTATAGCGACCCGAAAACGTAAATTTTATGCAATAATAAACGCTTCTTTGACGTTTTCATCTTAAGCACAGGACTTACACTACTAAAAAATCAATTGATTTTCCCAGACTGGCTTTGCCTATAGATGGCTTATACGAACAAGCATTTTTCTTTAACCTTAGCATACTTTGTGAAACAAAATGCTTGATACAGAATTTTGATCGCGCACAGGTCATCCACAGAATGCATTTCTAGGAGAATTTTCGACCCTTGTCAACCTCTGCGAACGTTTCTTTTGAAATTTCTAAATTGGTCTTTCCCTATTACAAAGAGGAAGTCGTCGATGTTCTGCTAAAATCTCGTAACTACAGCTTGTATAAAGCTGTAGTTACGAGGTTTTGGTAGAAAATTGACGAAGTACTCTGTATTGTAATACGAGCAATGCTATGGGAAATACATTTACCTCTAACTTTACAACATCTTTTCAGAGTTTTAGATGCCGAGAGGAGACGGAAAGAGAGTTACCTTCACAAAGATGATTCCAACATTTATGACGATGACAATAACATTTTTGGCGAGTTAGCCTCAACCCTCGAAGATAACTCACATAGACAATATAAGAGAGAAACATTTATTGTAAGTAAACAGTGTAAAAAATTCTTATAACATAATATGTTTCATACGTAGATTTAGACTCGTGTAAAAACATATTTATTTTTTTTTTTTTTGTTTCCATTTGGGCATGAAACTACATACATAATCAACATGGTCGAAAACGTGAAGCGGTGTGATTACAAAAACACTTTTTCATTATTATTTTTTAACTCAATGCCACCAAAAAAGAAAAGCAGATCTTTTGCTTATTTTGAGATTTCTTTTTATTGGAGTTTAATTGTGCGCAAACATGAAAAATAGGTAGCTCTACACCAAAAATTTTCAGGTCGAGCTATATGGATACAACTTTTAATTACACCAACCAGAATATTGCCTTTGATAGGCGATTTCAAATATTTTATTTTATTATATGAAATACGTCGCACGAGTGAAATGACCTCGTTTAATATTTTTTATATTACACGGGTGTTATTACACTAGTGAATAATTATGCAAATGAGCTTAGATCATATAGCAACATTATTTAGGAACTGTAAAAACGACGTCATAATTATCTTGATGACTTCATTTATAAACGGTGTTGTATGTTATGCTGCAAAAACTAAAATCATACAAAATTTTAAGAAACTTGTTGATTTATCGTAAAAATTCGGGTCATATTATAAATGTTATTTTAAACTTGTGGCCATTAAATACGAAAATTATTAAACTCGTAATCGTAAACAGATAAAAACTCGTAAAAGCCTCTTCTTTCTTTTAAGATGACTCGTTTGAAGATACCGTATTTCTTTTACACTCATTCAATATCCTCTATTTAACAGACGAAAGGTTTCAAATATTATAAAATGTTCAAGTTATCTTCGATAAACCCTTGAGAAAATAGTTTCATAATTTCAAATAAATAACTAGGTATTATCATTTTTAAGTACGTAATATTTGTAGGTTTACAAACCACTTGGGTTTTAAAAGCAAAACATTGTTTTGCCATAGTTTTTAGATTTGCTGATTCTGACGATAGCTAGGGCATTCATTATCAAATTAGTAATCCAGGCAATCAAGAAAGGCGTATCTTAACAAACCCTGCATCTGAGGCATGTTAATTTCTTTGTCATTCGATCAAAGTTAGGTATAGTAGGAAAAAGAAGGAAAAACGAGCCCCCGGGTTTTTGTAAGTCGCCAACGAAATGGCTCCATATGACTCAATAGTAGGGTTTCGAAGGCTCTGCTTAAAATGAATTATAATGCATCTTTTCACTAGTCCTCGTTTTTTGTATAAATATTGAACTATTCTCTGGAATAGCTATACAAAGTAGATATGCACCTTTAAGGATCAACTTCAGAAAAGAAGTGAGACTGCATTCTGTTTGTTTCCAGAGGGTCCTACGGGCTTATATCAGAGCCCGCGATTATAAAAACTTTTCTCAGGCTCAATTCAAAATTTTCTCAAATTTCAATTTGACATTAAAGCCGTAATTCTTTTGTATTGCTTATTTTAATGCATAAACATAAAATATGATATTAATAAGTTGTTATAAATAACAACTTATTAATATTTTCTTTTCTTTTCATACATTTATTTCAATTCAAAATTTTGTGAAAATTGAGCCTGAGCCTGAGAAAACTTTTATAACCTTGAGCCCAGATAGTTTTGAGTCCTGGCTACTTACTTTCGAGTTTTCGAGTATTCATATAGTTTGATTATGTTTTTTTTTTTTTTTGTTTTGTTTTTGTTTTTTTTTTAATTTCTTACCTCAATGAAATCAACAAATGATATTTTCATCTATTAACAAATCTTGAAACGTGTTAAAAATCAATTAAGTTTAGGATATACCACAGTCATGTAAAATAATGTTTCATTGATACTTGATGTCTTAAATTTCGTATCTACAACTTTATTCAAGGTACAGATGCGTCATTCTAGCTTCCTTACGACAAAAACATCTCTGGAAAAGAATAAAATATCATTAAAAGAAAATATAGTTGATACCATATTGTTATTTTCCTTCTGAAATTAACTTACCGATTTCGTTACATCTGCAGCCGCCGATTTAAAAAAAAATAGTTTAGTAAAGAGATTGTTTTCATCTTTATTTTTTATTTTTCCAGGATTCGAGAGATTCGTGGCTAGACGGGTTTAACGAAGGACGGAGGTCGATATAATCAGATTCCATCATCTTTACAGTTAACATCAATAGAACATTGAACTTTTTTGTTTATAAGTCTAATTCATTGAACTTTTTTCCCAGTCTTATAGAGTGACCTGTTTGTTTCCCAGTCTAATAGACAAAACTTTTTTAAATACCAGTCTAATTGAAAAATTTCTCTTTTTTTATTGTTAGTCCAAAGTGATAATTTCTTTATTTCGTACAATATTTATAACGTTTCACCTACACAAAATATTTAGACTGATCCAAAACCAAGTGATTTAAGACGACAACTTTTTGTTATGAAAATTTAAATATATATCTGGCTAGAACCCTATTAAAACAATATAGAAATTGCTTTTCACAAGCAAATTCTCCTATTTTCACGTTGTTTCTAGATATATAGGACAGTATGTACGTTGATGGGAAGAAATCTGTCATCGTCAAAACAGAATATTTATTCTTTTTTATTAGAAGAAAGATGACATGTGTTTTACTTATTTAATTCTTCATTATGAGATTCCCCGGTATTTTAAAATTCCCCTTTTTTAGTTTTTGTTTTTCTATCTAAAAGTACAAAATAATTCATTTACACACGCTTTCTTTAAAATTGGACCAATCACGTAAATTAAGGTTAACGGACCTTAAGAGCATTTCGTAATTCAAATATGAGCCTGTGCGTGAGATTTCCAACAATTTCAAATATGCGCAGAGCAAAGTCTCTGGTCAGCCTGTGCACCCGCACAGTCTGACCAGTGCTTTCACTATGCGCTTTGTAGTTGAATAAGGTCTGAAAGTATCTATAGACCACCAGGTAACTTTATTTTTGGAGTTTGTGGCCAAAATGTTTTCTCAAGTATGAAATCATAGGATATAAGCGATGTAAAATCAAGAGATTGAACAGGAAAGGGTTAAAGCAAATTCGTTGTTAATCTTAAATCATATACAGTCAATCTTACTCGAGCCACCATGTCTATTAATCGACCATTTTCAATAAGCAAACGTTTTCAAAATCTTCTTATTTCAATCAAACTATCTTAAAAAGTAGGTATTGTTGGTCAAAAGATTATTGAAAATGAATCCTATGTTGTTAAAACTCACCAGAATCGTCTCAATGAAACAATTCTTTTTAGTTTCAAACAACATATGATTATTAAGAATTTCGCAATTATTTGCATATTCAATCAAAAAGAGCATTTCTTATTTATTAACAAATCGTGTTCTAAGCGGCCATTTTCTTTAACGACCGTTTTTTGGTTGTCCCGTTAGTGGTCGTTTAACTGTTTTGCTGTACAATAGTGGTTTCATCTGGTGGCTGTTAAAAAAGGTATAATTTTAGGCACAAATATTTTTTTTTTTCTAACAAAAAAAGTATCTGTTTATTTTGTATCAGAATTCTCTTTGACAGTATTTGTTTAATTTCGAAAATTTGTATTACCTTTAAGTCGTAAAGTTATTAAAGGTATATTGTCTTATAGTTTGTTTATCGCTCTTTCCTTCGCCTTTAATCGCGCTTTCTTTTAAGCTCACCTGAGCACGAACTGATGTCCGTCGTCCGTGATGTGTCGTGCGTCAACATTTACTTTAAAACCACTCTAGAGACCATGTCTTTTGCCTAATCAACCTGAATTTGACCAGAATGATTATCTTGGTGAAATCTCGACCAAGTTCGAAATTTGGTCAATTGGGGCGAGAAATACCTTGTAGACACTCTAGAGTTCATATATTTCGTCAAATTAACCAAAGAATTGGTCAAAGTAATTATCTCTATGAAATCTAGGTCAAGTTCGAAATTGGGTCAACTTTGGTCCAAATGAGACCAATTGGTCAAATCCTAGAAAAACCTTTTAAACACTCCAGAGCCCTAGTTTTTGCCCTGTCAAAATGAAAAAAAAGTCAGAATGATTAACGTGTTCAAATCTAGGTCATATTCGAAATTGGGCCAACTTGGGTCCAAAATGAGGGCAAGGAGTCAAATCTAAGAAAAAAACTTGTAGACCATATTTTTTTTGCCAAATAAACCTGAAAATTGGAAAGAATGATTGTGATGATGAAATCTGGGCCATGTTCGAAATTGAGTGAACGGGGTACAAAAATGAGGTCAATTGGTCAAATCGTAAAACCTTGTAGACACTATAGAGACTCCATTTTTTTACATAACCAACCTGAAAATTGGTTACCGTCATCGTCTTGGTAAAATCTAGGTAAAGAACAAAATTGGGTCAACTGGGGTACAAAATAAGGTCAAATGGTCAAATCATTGAAAAACCTTGTAATAACTGTAGATGTCTTTTTTTCCAATAAACCTAAAAATTGGTCGGAGTGATAGACTCGATGAAATCTAGGTAAAGTTTGAAATAGGTCATCTGGTGTCCAAAATGAGGTCAAGGGTTCAAATATTAGAAAAAACCTTGTAGAGACTCTCGATACTACAAATTAGAATAAAAGCCTACGGGAGGACCTAAAAGTGGTCGCTTAACAGAAAAGGTCGCTGAATACACGTGGTCGCTCAAGCAATAATTGAATGTATATTTTTTGCCGAATCAATCTGAAAATTGGTCAGAATGATTGTCTTGATGAAATCTAAGTCAAGTTCGAAACAAGGTCAACTCGGGTCAAAAATGAGGTCACAATGTACTTATACATGTACTTTTCGGTTTATCCTAGAAAAAAAACTTTGAAGACACTCTAGAGGCCACATTTTTCACCCAATCAACCTAAAAAATGGTAATAATGATTGTATTGGTGAAATCTGGATCAAGTTCAAAATTGGGTCAACTTGGGTCAAGAATGAGGTCAAGGGGTCAAATCCAAGTAAAACCTTGTAGATGCTCTAGAGGCCAATATTTTTTCCCAATAAATCCAATAGAATTGGCCAGAATTGCCATCTTGATAAAATCTTGGTCAATTTTGAATTTCTATCAAGTGTGGTTGAAAAATAGGTAAGAGGTCATATCTAAAGACAGTTAACTCGGGTGAGCAATTTAGGGCCACAATTACCCTTTTGTTTTTACTTAAGATTCGATACATGTACTTTTAACATTTGTCGGAACCCAGAATATTCCTGCTTTGGAAGAAGTATAGACAAAAATCAGCATGCAAAAATGTGCAGTCTGATCTTGGTCTTAACGACCTGTTTGTATTGTTTGAACAAAGGACGTTTAAAGACATTAATTTCAAGAAGAATATCGGGTAACTCTTTTAGGGCATTCAGCACTTCGATTAGAATTCACTCACTCACCACACTCAAAACCACATCATATCCTCTAATCATGGAACCATTCATATCATTAAAAAAAATTTTCGAAATTACCTAAAACGCCCTGAACACAATTACATTCAACTCGCTTCAAGCATTCCACAACTCCTGCTGTAAATTTTTAATCAAATTTTGACTAATCGAAACATAAATCTATTTATAGAACAGCGTACCAAAGAGGGATAATAGAATATAGAAAATTTCGTTCAATTTAAATGATTTGCGATATTCTATTACACACATTCGAAATCATTCAAAACCAGTCATCTCACCGAATCATTTTCCTGTCGAAATCATTCCAGAAACATTTCCCTAATCAATTCACAACGTTCCTAACTGCGCTTGTATTCGTGACTATAATATGAATCAGTGTGTGACATTTCCAACAATTTCACTTGTGCTCATAGCAAACCCTCTGGGCAGCCTGTGCATCCACACAGGCTGCCCAGAGTCTTCACTATGCGCTCTGGAAATGGCTAAGGTCTTAACCCCTCTTCAGGTAGTTAGAGAATACTCTTAGTACATTGTGCGGCTGTCCAGGTTGCTCAATGTTTGTCTATTACACGCATGTGAAATTGTTGGGAATGACACACGCTGGCTCATATAATTCTGGACCATCATGCGAAAAAGGATCACCTGGGAACTTCGTAAAATAGACAATTGAGAAAAATATTGGTGACAGTAATGGTATAAAGAAGGTCGCATTTTAAAAATTGTTATACAGAAAGGTAGAATGGTCAATCTAGATTTAAAAAAAAACAGCTAATTGTGAAGAAATTGAACCCTGGTCAGCCTATACATTCTGTATGTAGTCTGACTAGGTTCGACACTTTCCCCCGTAAACCTAGAAGGTCCATTTTCGCGTATTGCTCACATTTGATATATTCTGACGAGCTCGCTAAGGTAGTCTGATACAAAAATGATAGTAGTCTAGAAGAATTCACAGGTTCGAAAAACGAAAGCACGTACTCGCAATTGTAATCAATTAATATTTCGTCTATGAGAGGCCATAAAAGGTTACAGGGAACAATTACATTTCCCGTTGTCGACCATTATAACAAAGGCCTAAATAGCTCATCCCTAAAAATTGAGGGGAAGTCAAGACTTATATCAAATTAAAGAAAAATCTGTCGCGCATCCAAAAAGACCATTTCGAAAATATCATAATCCATTTTATCAATGAGTAATGACGTCAATTTTAAGATAACCCTCCCCACCCACCGAATTTCGCAGTCGGTTTCGGAAAATACCCCGATGTCTAGAAAATGACTCTCAAGACCCGAAATAGACTCTCACCTCTAACATTTGAATCAAACTTGTAGAAACAATATAAATTTCCGAAAAAAAAATGATTAGATATGATCTTTCTCTATTTTGGACCAATCAGAGGCCGCCCTTATCTTTGCTTAGTTCACCGACAAAATGTGACAAATGGCGAGATTGCAATGGTTCCCTGTATAAGTAGAATTCACTATTGTGACTCGTCGATTGCATACAAAATCATTGCAATCACATGTCACAATACCGTTTTCGAGTTATAGCCATAAACATTGTAAATAATTATACTAGGTATTGGCTAGAAGCAAGATGTTCGGTCGCCCACATATGAGTTCGATCGTGGTCGCTTAAACAAAATAAATCGAGCCTGAACAATGTGTGACATTTCGAACAATTTCTAAAGTGCGCCAAGCAAAGACTCTGGCAAGCCTGTGCATCCACACAGTCTGATCGTAGTCTTTACTACTCACTTTGTAGATAGATAAGGTCTCAGGGTAACTTTATACATTCAGGTTATCTTCTAATTATTACTTGTTGGCTGTGTAGCATGTCCAATGTTTGCACCCAATTCACATGTTAAATTGTTGGAAATGTCATCCACGGACAATATTTTTTTAAGTGAACAATAAGAGCTATATTTTCACGAGTGGTGGAGCCACTCGTGAAAATATAATTTTTGTTTTTCACGAATTGAAATGTCAACCGATCTTAATCGGAAAAAAGGCAATTATACTATTTCTTGTGCAATTATACAAAATGTGAAATTCTCAGGTCATTTTTTCTTCAGGTGCATTTTTTCGCACGTGATTGCTATGCAACGTTAATAATGAAGTTACCTATAGACTCAGCTTAGATAACGTAAGATAGGATAAATAAAATAAAGCGGTTCTATTTTTATTTTTTTTTTTTTTAATTATTTTACTGGTTTAGCGGTGAGCTTATCAAATCTACCGCTTCATTTCGATAATTAACCGAATAGCATTTTAAAAAAAAAAATGTATTGAAAAAGTATCTGCTTTTACATACACAAGCAATATCCTCCCTCTCCACAATATTTTCGACAGCACAAAATGATTTAGAAAGTTTACTTCAAATTGCAAATATGTTTCATTGCTCGCTGTAACCCATTTAAATTTGGGACGGTCTGTGTAATTTAGAACACCGGGAGCGGATCCTGCAACAGCTCAAAAAACAGTCATCTTATTGCTTATTTGTGACCCGTCATGCGAAGAGGGACCATCCGGGAATTCTGAAAACTGAATTATTGAAAAAGAGATTTGATCCAGCATAGGTCAACCAGAAGTCGCATTTCAAAAAAATCTTTCACTTGAAGGTAGATTGATCATTCTAGATTCAGAAAATAAGCACGGTGCAAAAAAGTTTCGACCCTAGTCAGTCTGCGCAATCCGCGAAGTCTGACTAGGGTCGACACTTTTCGCACTTCCCAGATGGTCCATTTTCGCGTGACGGGTCACATTTTGATATTTCAGTGTTTTTTATCCCCAAATATAAGAATCGCAAAAAATATCAACGTCACCAATGACGTCAATATAAGAAAAAAATAATAAATCAATACATCCATGATTCTGGCCAAGTCTTGATACGTGTAGTCCAGATCAGGCTCGGATTTATCAGAAGTGTCCTTCTCCCATACTTTAGGAGTGTCCGCGTGGTTAACCCGGTTATTTCTATGGTCCCTTACCCCACCCGCCCTCGACTCAGGCGCTGAGACGGTGTTTTGCCTTTCGACTTTTACGAGACCCTTTTCGTCATCCAGTTCTTTCGAATTTCCGTCTTGTCTGAAAACAGAAATAACATTTCCTATCTCTATTTCTATAGGCTAGACCTCGTAGCTACAGCTTTGCTACAGTTGTACGCAGTCTGAGAAAAAATCGACGTTGAAATCATATTTCATTGGTAATGTTCTGTTTTATAGCATGTTTACATTTTACATTTCCCAAATGACAGTTCTAAGGTGTACATTTATAAGCGAATCTTGTAAACCCTAACGCAAGAAGGAGGCAAGAATCCCGTTCAATAAATGATTGAAAAATGGATTGAATCTAACACGGGTCAACTAGATTTTACATTTCGAAGAGTATAAATGTATTTTCAGAAAGGTTCTAGATTCTAGATTCACAAATATCTTATTTACGAAAGATATAGGCCTAGACAATGGTCAGAACTCGCTGCTGACTGACTAGGGTCGACACTTTTTCGCAATACCAAGATGATCCCCTATGTCGTGTAGCATCTAACCAAACGAATAAAGTCAGTGTAAACAAGAGCTGTTTGTAAAACATTTGTATCTCTCATAAAAGCAATCATATTCTTTGTCAATCAACAAAGGGCAATAACTCACAAAATATGATTAGAACAGTTATGGTTCTTGTTCTGGTGCACTGCACTTTCCCTCAATGAGATCTATCTACCTGTGAAGTTTCATGGTTCTAGCTTGCATACTGTTTGAGATAAGCTCCGGAATAAAAGGGTCTACGGACCGATCGACCGACCGACAAGTGCAAAGTAATATACCCCCTTTTCATCGAAGAGGTGGGGGGGGGGGGGGAGCCCTTCGATCAAAATGAATGTGTTTTAATAAATAAGACCATCTTGAACAAAGGACCGAATAAATGAACAGTGTTATTTAAACATACCTGTATGAAACAATTTTGCCAACAAAATCTGTAAATTTCTTCATTCTATGCGAAAGTCTGTGTCCATTTTCGTGATTAAGGTGTAACTGTTTCAAAATCAAACACGCAAGAACTTCTGAAGACGTGATAGCGAGAGTGCATGTCAGATACACGCCTGTAGAAAAAAGAAACACATAATCTTCGTTGAGCTGAAATATCTGCGTTCAAGATGCAAAAACGTTCCCGAACGTTTATAAATTATGCCCTGCTTTGAACGTGAGTGCACATGCAAAGCGAAGCCTATATTTTAAGCGTCTTTTTTCATCTTGATCACAGATTCATTTAAGAATCTAAGAGTATCTAGATTGTCTTCATTACTTTTAAGCCCAACTAGATGACGTCAAGTTGGGCTTATGTAATGGCCAGCCCTTCGTCCTAGATGACAAAACGCTGCAAACGGTTTTCTTGTTATACCCCGCTTTGCACGTGCTATTGCGTTCACAGTGGGCTGTAATATAAATGTTTGCTGCGTTTTGTCATCCTGAATGCAAGGCTGGTGTCCGTCGTGAGTGCGTTCCTCCGTCCGTACAGTCCGTTAGTTTGCCCGTGAATCCGTCAACTTTTATTATAAAAATCTTCTTCTCTGAAACTACGGGACAGAAGTTTTACCAAATTTCATAGGAATTGTGCTTGGGTCAAGCTTTTTCAGATTTCTTCGTTCAGTTCTGAGCAGGCTAATTAAATGGTGTCATCCAAAAAATTAGCTGCATATAATGAAATATAAAAAAAAATTCTTCCCTGAAAGTACTAAACTGAATTCAACCAAATCTCACTGGAATAATGCTCTTTAAGATTTCTTCAATCAATTCTGATAGGGCTGACATTAAATTCCAGTGGAGCGATACTGACCCTATTGGGCCATTTGATTTAATTCTAAGCAAACGGATAAGTGTCGATCTTTTTCAACGGTGAAAAGTTTTCCAGACAGTTTTGATAAGGACTTTCAACAGACTTGATAAAAGATTAAATAAAAGAAGACGCAATGAAATCTTCAAACTCCTTTTCTACGGAAAGGCTGTAGTATGAAACATAGTTATACTATAAGTGAGCTTGTATCTTCAATCTAACTCAAATAAAGACACCTATCAAATGCGTAGTCATGATACAAACTAATCTTTCTTTTCTTTTTTTTATCTAGAATTTACACCATTTGCCCGTTGGCAAAGGTAGATAACTTCATGGAAAGAAATGTTTTAGCATTAGTAATTATCCATGATTAATGCCCTGGCAGGGCGGAGCCTAAGTAACGGGTCGTTGCACTGAAGGTTAAGGGAAACCAGCTTTTATCTGAAATAACCTACTTCTAAAGAGAGTCGACATAAATAGCTCGGGACTTTAAATCGTAGATTGGTAACCAAATCCTCGTAACTTCAGCTTAATCAAGCTGAAGTTACGAGGTACAATGTATTGGTAACCAAACAATGAAATGTGATCACTCTCTCAAAGCTCGTGAATCCTTTAGGTTTTAGGATACAGTTATTTGCACGCGTTAACGATGATTACCGACTAAAATCTGAAAGAACCCAAACTATTGAAAAGTAAACTCGCCAAATTACGGCACGATTAAGCCCCGCCCTGCCAGTTCATTTATTACGCAGAATATCTGCCTTATATAAACATATGGTTATTTCCAACTACACTTACTGAAAACTTCGAGACAGGCTACGCCATTTCGCTCGAGACAATAATAGCATCCTTTGCCGTAAAAGATTAGTATTTATAAACTTCTAAAATACAAAGTGGAAGAAGAATGACAGTGTCACAATATAAGCCGCTACTGGAATTTTTTCAACAATAATTGTTCTGTTTTAAGTAACGCAGCATATCGCGACCATACTCGCATGTCAAGCATGTTCACACGATAAGGAACATTTTGTGAAAGTTTCGTGCAAATCTTTCCATAATTAAAGAAGTTGTGATAACAAAAAAGACGTGCGGACGGAGAAAATTAAACCAATATACGTCCACCTTCGACGGCATTTCAAACGAAATCGTATAGCCCGTAAAGCGATTTCAACCTCCTGTCACAGACTTAGTGCGAAAATCAACACTTTCAATACTGTATATGCTGACCAGGATAAAATCTTTCACTCGTAGATGATTTTCTAAGTGCAATATGCCATTTTACCTTCGTGTCTATTTTACACATGTGATCCATTAAGCGAAAAAGGACCATTCGTGTAATATTTTATGATTGGTGGCGGGGAAGGGGTGGAGAGATTGGATCCAACGTGGGTCAACGGAGGTCGCATTTCTAAACTATTTATAGTGTATAGACAAATGGTTATCTAAGATTCAGAAAATCAGCCAAGCCTGCGAGGTCCGCGCAGACTGACTGATATCGATGCCTTACTCAGTATCTATATGTTCCCTTTCAACGTGACGGGTCACGTAATGAGATTCACTCGCGGAAGTAATTTGATTACAGAAAAGTACATCGACCTGAAAACTGACCTTGTCATAAAAGGATTTCAACACAGTTTGAGTAAAAATATTTATGATTGTCACCTGAATTATACTTATTCCATAAGAACTTATATAAATATCAAATATGAACATTCGACATAGACCACAACCAAGCGAATCGCCGTTTTTATTCCAAAACCTACAAATAAATAGGCACTAACACTTGTTTTGTGCCCTTCCTACCCCTTGAATACGTCATTAAAAAAGCAAAATAATGTTACTCTTTTCTATACGTATCCTGTTACAGAACACGGTCATAGAACAGCGTATAGGTGTATTTTCAAAACTGAGCTCTGACGTAGGCGCCGAGTTTAATACCATTTGTAAATCAGGTATTATTAAAAAGCAAATGATAGGAATTTAACTGGTTCCTTCACTGAAATTGTGAAAGTACATGTTTGAGTGAAACTAATGTTTTAAGACAAGCAATAACGTTGGATTAAAAGCTTGATTTTAAGCTTTCTTAATGCATTATTTTAGCCTGGTTTATCTATTTCGAACAGATGGCACTAGAATCTAACGGTAAAAAGCTGATTTCACGGCTCACCGCGCATAATCTACCATTACACATATACTTACTGAGTATACAATTGTTAATCGATGTAGTAGGTATCCTATCAGAAAGAGCAGTCATAAATACAGCCAGGGCCGATCGATCACCGGCCTCTGACACGAAAACACGTAACACGAAATAAAGCCAGAAATACGATGGGCAGTGCGAATTCTAGATGTAATTCAAATCATTTAAGATATCTCTATCTTAAGGTGGTTTACAAATCGAGTGGTGAGTGCAAAACTATTGTAAGTGCCTATATATCTATAGGCATTTACAATAGTTCTGCGCAATCCATTCAATGGTAAACTCAATAAATATGCAGTTTTACGATTTATCAGTCGGTAACCTCTCTCTTACAGACCAAGGGCCTTTTTTCCTAAACATCTTACGATCATTTTTTGCGTAAGTCAAAAATCAAAGTTGCAGAAGTAACTAAACATGGAATTCTGCCATGCATTATCTAAGCTAATGAGATATTACAAGGCGGAATTTAATAGTGAATGAAAACACAAGTTACGATTTGTAATTTTGACTTACGATCATTTTGGGGTTTTTTTTGTTTGTTTGTTGGTGTTTTTTTTTTCGTTAGACTTTTAGTAAAACGGTCCCGAAGGTTATAGTACAGCTCACATACTTACTGAGTATACAAATATTTATCGATGTAGTTGGAATCCTATCAGAAACAGCTGTCATGAAAACCGTCAGAGACAATAACACGGTCATTGCAAAGTCTGATCTATCCCCAGCCTCTGAAGGGTTGTAGAACGTTACACAGCCCAAGAAAGCCAGAAATACGATGGGTAGTACGAGGTTTAGAATGTAGTAGGAGTATTTTCTGTTGAGATACAGATTGTATGTAAGCTGTTCGACAGGATGACCATAAAGAGATCTGAAAAGATAAGATTGTTAATTGCACCAAGCTAGTGACTTGTATCTTATTAAGGTAAAGTCTTATAATTCTAAAATTAACTTGCATGTAAGAGATGAGGAGATACTTTATGAATCGAAAATCCCAATCACATTGCCTACATATGCGAAGGTCTTTATCGATTTTGTGAACTTGGCGTCATTTGTAGGAATTGTTATAAATTTGCATAAATCGAGATCAACGTAAAAATATGCCTCAGTATACCCATTACATTATTTTTTGTATAAAGCCGTAAAACAACCAACAGTTATATTTTACCTTGATCCAGTTTCTGCATCGGAGTCGGCCAGTTCCCATTCTCCATTTTCGTCGTACAGATCTAAATTTGCTTTAATTTGACTTGTTGCTATGGTGAGTTGGGAACTGTCAAACATCCACGTGCTTATCTGTTAAATATACATTGTAAAATCCGCTTTTAACGATATCGGTAAATACGAAATATCGGTTATGCGAAAAATCACACTTTGGTCCCTTTATAGTTTTATTTTTAAGAATAAGCATCAGATATAATTATATTTTCACTGGCTTAACATATCTTCAAAACGTCAAATGATCGGTTAGCTATCGGGTACAATTGAAGTACGGCAACCAACAAAACTTATTCATCAAATATCAATCTTGATTGCAAAAAAAGAACAACTGATTAGCACGCAAGAACTTGATCAAAAACTCCAAAATCAACCCATTTTTTATGTAATGAAATTGTATGAATGTTTTTCTTATCGGTGAAGAAAACTACTTGGACAAAGATGACTTGCAACAAACAAATTCTGCCCTTTTGACTTTTTCCGGATTATTTTTCTAAGGGACTGGATGTGTGGCGTAGATGATTTAAACATCGTAACTCCTTAAAAAATATGTCGCTACGATGCTAATGTCGCCCACTAACAGCTACATTTTCGTTGATGCCAAGGTCATACATTGTGGAGACAAATGATGTAATAAAATGGATTTAGCCATGACTTAAGTCAAAAGGAGGGGGCAGCATTCCATCTAATTATAGACGAGGGATCTGTGCGTTTTTTTCTTATTTTAAGTGTATATATCTTTCCTAGGTTTTGCAATGAGCCCTCGATATAGACCTACTTACGATTACGGAGCAGATTTGCGAGTCGAATGGGTAGAACGTAATGTCGACATTACACGACACTTCAAAATTTGCGGGAGCTATCCAGATCACGGCACCATTATATTTCACGTTGATTGGAATGGACTCGGTGTTTATGTCGTCACTGATAATTTGCACACCGTATGATCTAAAACACATAAAGACGCAGAGGATTTTTGGTGTGTGTTTTTATCTCTTCGTATCGAACTTGGGAATGCACATTCTTAAGAACGGGCATATATCAAAAATGGTCATTGTCCCTTCTTAAGATTTAAGAAAAGATTGATTATCAAAAATGGACACTGTCCCTTCTTAAGATTTGAGAAAGGATCGATTCTATAAGGTCTTTATAATTCATTGTTATTTCTTTTGAATTTTTTTGTATGATTTTATAGCTACAAAATGATAGGTAGATTTGGGTATTTTGGGTATTTAGGTATGTGAACAAGACTAACACAAGGTTTAATGCATTATATGAAATCTTTTTTTCAAATAATGATACAATTATATAATTGTACTCACGGGTTAGCCAGTGTTAATGGTGGGACCCAGATCAGACCGTTTTCAAGGAAAGTTTGTTCTAGGTTTCCGTAGGTAGAGGGCGTCCATGTTAACCTGGCATCGTCCCAACTCTACAACAAATAGCATCATACAATAAGCACACAATTGAAAACCTGGGGCCCGTTTTACTAAACATCTTACGATCATTTTTTGCGTAAGTCAAAAATTACTCAATACGGATTCTGCCATGCATTTTCTCATTGGAATCGTCTTTTGAAGACGATTCCAATGAGATATTGCAAGTCAGAATCTATCAATGAATGAAAACACCAGGTACGATATATAATTTTGAATTACGATCATTTTTTTCGTAAGATGTTTAGTAAAACGGGCTCCTGATCCACACTATCCGTGTGCCCAGGACGTCATTTAAGAGTTCGAAACGTTCAACAAATCGTTCCCAGCTTTGCACGTGGATGAACGTGTTGTTGTATTTTTAAATATCTAAAATTGGTTAACGACATCTATGTCTTTTTTTTGTGTTCTAAATCTGAATGATATGACTCTTTCTCCAGGAAAACCTGCCTAGATGACAATAAAATTTACAAAAACCATTTACTTCTATTCTTTAAAATGCAAACTGTATTATTTATAAAACAAGGAAAAAACTTTGTTCATTACAAAAAGAATAAGATCCTTTTTACCTGTTCATATAATCATTTTCCACAAACCAAACAGTTAATGCGCTAACATCAATTTAAAATGAGACATTGCTTGTTTCGAGCAATTTCTCTCTCCCCCCCCCTTTTTCAATGTTTTCTTAAAATCTTTGCAGTCTTTTTTTCCTATAAGTTACCCTTCATTTAATTGACGCGTGCGAATCTTTTGACAGTTGATTTCATTTGACATCAGAAATAAAAAGACGACGTTATATAGGCAGGTCTTCCTGGATAACGGATCTTAGCTACATTCTGCGTCTTATCAACCAGTTTATCAAAAAATCACTAAGAGCCTGTTTCTTATTTGAATATGACAGATTAAATAACGAGGTCTAATATCGTAAATCAATTGTTTATTTAAACCCATACAGTGGCTATTTTAACCAAAAAATGACATTTTCTTTAGTAATCTTTTTTCGCATATTTAGGAAAACAAGCTTACTTGATAAAGAATAAAAAATGTAAACAGACAATTTGGTCACAAAATGAAGTGGAAGGAAGATGATGAAAAGAAATAGTTTTCTGTCAAGGATAATCAAAATAAAGCACATTTCAGATTGGTTACTGTATGTCATGAGAGAAAAGGGAATTCCACAATTCATACACAACAATGAACTTTCATGGGGAACTTCAAAGAGTGCAAACTCTATGATAGGGTCACATTTTGTCAACACCTTGGTAAATGGAATAAGACTTGTTATAAAATCAAATGTAGCTAAACTGCCGCCTCTTACCTATACACACATTTTGAACCATAACAAGAATTATTGTAAAAATTCTTTTCTACTTACGATAACCATAAAGCCAACGATTGACATTCTCTGATCAACTGTGTCCTAGAGAATGGTAAATGACATGTGTTAATCCTTGCAATTATAAATACGTGTATTTCAGCTTTTGCAGGAGGCATAAACATAGATTGGCCTGCACGCATGTGCATTCTGATTTTTGACTATGCCGCCTGATCTTCCTTTTTACAGCAGAACACGCTGATTGTGATTAAAAGTTAAAAGATACTTGATACTAAGTCACTTGTCTCAAACGAACATCGAGTTAAAAATATTTTTCATAATTTTTTCACACAAAACCCACTTTTGTACGTTAAAACCAAGTGCAGGCACGCCAAAATGATTGAATATTGCCGATGCAACTAGTCTAGATTATAAATTATTGTGCGACTTAAACAAATACCTTTCCTTGACTTCGACTTTCAATAATATGTAATGGGCAAAATTAGAACAATACTAAGGTCTTTAACAGCTTGTTGATACACCAAAAAGAGAATCAAAACATTCCTCAAATATAATGCATCACTTTTATACCACCAATAAGCGATATATATCTGATATATTAGTTCCTTAAATCTCGGTTAGCGATCATTTCCCCATTGATATAACCTATAAAAGTTGTGTAAGATTTCAGAATGAAAATGACTGCAAAACACTTTCTTACCTTCCTTTTCTAAACTAGACGAGAAAGCATTCATTTGCGATTTATCCTGCATCGATTTTAATATAACATTATGTTCCAAATGAAGCTTTGTATTATTTCTAATCTGTTGTTAATGACCTTCTCAATAAACATATACCTTTTCAAAGCAAATGCGTAAAAAGACATTTACAACCGAAGTGGTACAATGAAGAAATAAAGAATGCTATTCTAACGATAAATAAGCTCAAGCATGTAGGCAATTTCGCATCATACAAGATTTTGAGAAATAAAGTTACGTCACTTATAAGAAAGCTAAAAAAATTCTTTAACAATGCGATTAAAAATAATCCTAACACCAAAGTCTGGGTTTAGAGAGAAACATTCGTGCCAGACAGCTCTAATTCGACTTATCGATTCTTGGCTATCTGATATAGATCAAGGAAACTGATTGGACCTATATTCTTTGATTTTAGAAAGGCATTTGATCTTGTAGATTACGATTTTTTTCTTTTATAGCTGAGGCTCCTCCATTTTACTCCTAACACATGTAATTATTTCCATCGTATTTAAGTAAAAGACAACAAGCAGTCAAAATTGGCAGCGTTGTGTCTGTCTATTTTATTTTTAATCTGTTAACGATCTACCTATTGGTTTGTTCTCAAACCTTGATATGTATGCTGATGATGCAACTCTGCATTAGACTAACCCTTCAGTAGCGTTTATTAATGAAAGTTTGAAAGATGATCTTTTACATACAGATCGATGAGTGGCTTAAACATATGTTTTTGAATCCATGTAAAAACGAAATGCATGCTAATAGGTTCCCAACAAAGGCTACGGCAATCACCAATTTTAGAATTACAAGTACACCATGAAGAGATAGAGAATGTAACGTCGCAATAACTATTATGGCTGCATATTGACAGCAAATTATGCTGGAATATTCACATTGAAAAATAATGTACAAAATTATCATCACAGATTAACCTTCTTAAAAGAATTGACATCTTCCTTAATGATGATATTAAACAAATGTTTTATAATGCTTATATATTCACCTTATTTACATTGTGGTTGCATCGTTTGGAGTCAATGCAACCATCTTTAACTCAGCGGATCAGTAAAATCCTAAAGAGGAATAATTTTATGGAAACCGAAAAGATCCAGTTCTTAAAAAACACCGATGTAAATACTTCATATTTCTTATCGGCTGGGACGTTAGTTAAAATGGTAGAACTTTGACCTGTAAAGTTCCAGTCGAAAACGGCCAAAGACAAACTCGCTAGTCAAAGATTCGATAAAAGATCAATTGTAAATTAGGAACAAATATCTATAAATCTAGCATTATAGCGGCCTTTCCGTTGCAACTGGATTGAGAACTAGTTCACGAATGTTTATAATTCATTATGGTTATCTCAGACTTACTTAACCAGACCTTATCATAAGGTCATCCTCTAAAAATACTATGTATATTCTTCGTAAACAAACATAATAGAAATTACCTGACTGATCCACTAGCTACTTTCCTTGTTTATTTACATGTTGTTTTTTGCACTGCTTTGTATATACACGTGATGAGATTTATGTATACATTTATGTGTTATGACTATGTACCATACATGTACACGTCAGAAAAATAAATAAACTGTTCTGTTCTGTTCTGTTCTTACCAATTCATTGAGAGAATAGAGACCAAAGTTTATGGTAACAGTAATCAATTCATTGGGCCGGACTTGCGGAAAGTAGTTATTGAGGAGTGCGGCTTGTAAGAGACTCGCATTGCCGTAGGTATAAGCCCCCGAAACACCAGCGAGGAAACAGGGTGAACCTGCAAAATAATAAATCACACACTTGGCCTCTTGAATAGAGAGGAAAATCGTATGTTTCAGTGCACTATATATTTCATAAGGTGAACAACAAAATTTTTATTTTCACAAGAGGCGAAATTCACTCAATGACATTCGGAACATTGTTCGGACATTTCCGTATACTGGAAAGTACTGGAAAGTACTTTGTACATTTGGACGATCATTTAGGCATATCATTATTTGATGACAAAACGCAGTCAAACCATGTGCTTAGTTATCAAAATATGTTATGCCATTTTTTAGTCTTTCGTTTGTTCAACGGTTTTTTTCTTAAAGGAATCTTGATGCGTGTAACATCATGAAAACCCACGTGCTAAATGACGCGCTTTCATGGCTGTGCCCTTATTATTCCCTAGGCCTATTCCGTAGAATCGCCGAGGGTTCCCTTTTTACTCAATAAAAGATTTATCGATCTTACATGATTAAACAAACGTTCATTGTCCTGAGTTTCGGGCCGCCGTCATAGCGCAGTTGGTAGCGCGTCGGATTGTCAATCTAGAGGTCCCGGGTTCGATCTCCGACGGCGGCACTCATTCTCTCCCGACTATTTGTCTCCTATTTGTATACCTATGTGGGATAGCAGCTGAAGGCTAGGAAAGGGTGTGGTGGTTGTACTGGGGAGAGAAATCCCAGGAAACCATTGTTAGGTTCTCCAGCCGCCGCGATATAACTGAAAAAAATGTTGAAAGCGGCTATTCAATCAATCAACTAACCAGTTTCAATATTTCTCCGGTAATGACAGAATCGTGACAAAAATGCAAAGTTGTTGTAGGACGACACCGGCCACCATGATGATACAAAGGCTACAACAATACCAATTGAGCATGTGCGAGATCTTTCGAATAATTTCACGTGTGCATGATGGGAGACATTGAGCAGTCGGTGCTGCGTTCAGGGAGACAAAACGGTGAAAACTGTTTGAGAAGTATACCACTAAACGCATGAGCACTTGAGTGGAAAGGGGGTATCATAAGCAAACCGTTTTACTTTTTTGTCATCCTAGAAGCAATGCTCACGGGGAATATTAGACATATTATATCCATAGCCATCTATAAGCGCGTAGTGAAGACTCATATACGCACAGTCTGATCTGAGTCTGACCTTTGTTCACGTGTGAAATTCGTGGCCTGTGCTAGCTTTTCAAATCAGGGGTCATTGACCCCTTTGCTATGATTTTTAGGGGTCATACATGTAACTAGTGTTGAAGGGGTCAAAATATCAAAATGAATGAATAGTTAGTATATATTTCTTGGTTCTCTTTAGTTTTCTACATTAGAAGAAAAGTTTTACGCGCACAGATTTTACGACATTATTTCCCGACCTGTAATAAATTTATTTGATAAGTTCTGTCTTGTGTGTTTGTTGTATGTATGCTCGTGGTGACGATCATATTACTGGATTTTTTTTTAAAACAATAAAAGATTTTTTAAAATTTGAAGTATATAGCGAAAATAAATGAATATATATGATTTTTTTCAAAATGTGATATTATGTTGAATAAAAAAATATAAATAAATATGAGTATTTGAAAATCTAAAAATGTAATGCTTACATAGAAAAACGAAAAAATATCCATTAAGCATTATCACAGATCAAATTAGAATGTGATCGGAAAAGGTGAAAATATCTTCATATTTATTTACAAGATTATATGAAACAATATTGAAATCCAAAGAAATAACCTAGTTCATGTAATTAAGATTAACCTAATCTGATTAAGTACGTGTTGAAAGAAAAAACACTTTCGGGTCACTTCCCCGAGTCAGGGGTCAAGGGCAGCAGGTATTAGTTTTTAACAGATCATGGTAATCCATTTCCACACGACTAAAATTTAGACCGGTCCAAAATGAACTCTAGTTACACTCTTCAAAAAAAAGTTCTTTGACATTTATCAACATCGATTTTTTCTTAACTATGACGAAAAAATCGGATGACCGACGGTTGCTTTTTCGAACAGCAATTGTAACTCACGAAATTCTCGCGAATTTTATTTGTATTACTTGATAGCGTTTCTGCATATCGACGTCAACGTCAAATTACGCAAAATCTACCCTTCTCAAACAGCACGTGCATATTCCGTTTCAATGAATAGGTCCGAAGGTTCTTCAATATGTTGTGAACGAAATGCCATTCCTCACACGTTTTTGGAATTAAACGTCAAAGGTTGCCACAAGACATGGTTCATACGACAAGCCGTTGAGAGGCCATGCTTATTACAGAAAGACACTTTCGGCGTCACGATCTTACTTGACGTCACCATTGCGAAAAAAACAGTAATTCTGTTTCAATTACTCGGTGTGTATATATATTTTGTGATAGTTAAAATATGTTTTAATGTCAAAGAATTTTTTTTTTAGAGTAGGCCTATATGTAATGTGAGACGAAATTCGTGTATATGTATTTTCAACGAGCTTTTTAGCTGTTCCTGTTTAACCATTTCAGGTAGGTCCCACATTCCTGACCGATTCAATAGTGGGTTTTCTCCGAGATCGGCGACTCTTTGGTAGGTTTTGTCTAGAAATTTAAACATGTCCGCGCCGCGTCTTTTATACTTGTGGAAGTCGATATTTTATCGACGACTAATCGCAGGCGATCTGTCTAGCTTTGGTCGATCATCAGCCAGGCGTGGGCATCGCCGGCGTATCACCGATTAGTCCACATCTTGGCGGCAATTCGTCAGCACTCTACGATAAATAAACTATGCAATTTTCTGCCAAATCACATGCCAAGAAATGAGACATCGGCGGTTTTATGCGACTGCAAAATAAATATTTTGTTTAGGTATCGCAGGCGTCCGACCTAATTTTTTGCCAATCGGCCGATGAAAAAAAAAGGATCGCCTACGTGTCAGCGTTTCCAATTTCTATTTGAGTTTAGCATAAGTTTTTTAACGGATCACAAATAATTCGTTACCAGATGATTAAACAACCTTAGACTGGATTGGCCCAAATAGATCGGTTTGCCATATCGGACATCATATGAAACAGTATTTCAATGGGTCAGTGCAACATTATTGTAAGTGCCTATAAATATATAGGCACTTACAACAGTGTTGCTCTGACCCCTCGATTTGTGCAACACGAAAGCACTTTAATAAGTTTGACTTTAAATGATGGTTTTAACAAGGTCCAGTTTAGTACATTGTGAAATTGACTCTCATTCCGGTCAAAGCCATTCTTAATCGCTTACACAGTGCTCCTTTTATTCATTCAAAAACCTCATTCAAACCATTAAAAAACGTTCTAGAATCGCTTAAATAGATACGATCAACAACTGCATTCAAAATAAAAAATAGCTAGAAAAATAATATTTTCACTGACATAATTAAAATTGTAAGCGTCTGATTAGTTTTGAAATAGAGCTACTTGGGCAGCTGATTCGCTCCACGAGCCTGAATTAACCGATGAGATGAGAATTTAAGTGTTTTTAATTGTGTTTCCCCATTTTTTCTACAAAAATGATAAGTCACCCGCTGAAATATTTCAGCAAAGAGAAATTCATGATCAATGAAAAACATAAATCAAATTGATCTCCGCCAGTTTTATACATATTATTCATCCTATCACAATACTATTCTGTATTCTGATAAAGGGCTACCAAAGGCATATTCCAGTGAAAATTGGTTGACATCGATCAATTAGGTTCAGAGAAAAATTATTTTCAAAATATCCACTATATAACACATACAGAAATAGCCTTCGCCCATAAAAGACATATTTTTCATCTAATCACATTTTTTTAGACTGATTAAGGGTCACCAAAGGATCACTTAAGTGAAATTACATGTACGTTCATACCCATGAGTTAGGTGCTGAGAAAATGACTTTCATAGTTTCCACTTTATAACATAGAGAGAAATGACCTCTGCCCATAAAAGACATATGTTTCATCTGATCACACAAAAATATGTTAATTGATAGAGGGCCACTATAGGAACATTCTAGTGGAATTGGGTTAAAATCCATTGGTAAGCTGTTGAGAAAAAAATCACAGTTTTCACTTTATAACATTTAGAGAAATGACCTCCGCTAACAAAAAGACACATTTTCAATCTGATCAAAATTACTTTTGTAGACTGATAGAGTGTCACTAAAGGGTCATTCGGGTGAAATTTGGTTGATATCGATCAGTTTGATTCTGCGAAAATGATTTTCAAAGTTTCTACTGTATAACATAGAGAAATGACTCTGCCGATAAAAGATGCATTTTCACCTTATCATAATATTCTTTTTTTGTTTGATAAAGGGTCATTCAAGATTTATTCCAAAGAAAGAATTGAAGACTGTTTTAAACAATCTCCAATTCTTTTCTGAAGTTGATCCCCAAAGGTACATATCTACACATTTCATTGCGTAGCTAATCAAGAGACTATTTCAATATTTGCACACAAAAAAGAAGATAGCTTTAACGAAATAGTCTACATTTAAATTTGTACGTGTTTGTTTGAATGGGTATTTACGTCGCTTTCAAAAACTTTTCAGTTGTATTGCGCGACTGGAGCACCTAACAATGGATCCCTACTATTTCTCACCCAAGTACTACCATTACATCCATTCCTAGCCTCCAGATGTTATCCCACATAGATCTACGATTATAAACCAATTGGTGGAGGACAAATAGTCGTAAAGGATGAGAACAGCCGTCGGAGATTGAACCCAGGACCTCTAGAAATCCCTCTGGATCCGCCACTTCAGGTTCAAACATTAAAACCCCAAAGCCTTTTACGGACCCAGACTCTTCACATTTAGATCAGGAAAGTGAAAAAATATAATGCAGAAATCGATTAGTTCGTAAAAGAATTTTTATTCAGACATAATACTTAAGATTCTTAACAAAAACAATATTTGCGTTCTATCATTTCTCTATTCTTTTCTTCCACTACATTGGTCTGATCACAGGCAATTGTTTCATAATCCAATTTTTGGAATATAAATTATCATTATTAGACACGATAGCGAACTCCTTTTCCTGCCAAACACTATCAGCAGTCATTGAATATATTTGTGACCTGTCACGCAAAAAGGGACCATCTGGGTAGTGCGTAAAGTGTGGACCCTAGTCAGACTGCGTGAACTGCTCAGACTGACTAGAGTCAAAACTTTTTGCACTGTGCGTATTTTCTGAATCTAGAATGATCAATCTACCTTCCAGTGAAAGAATTTTTGAAGAGCCACTTCTGGTTGACCTTTGGTGGATCAAATCTTTTTTTCCATAATTAATTTTACAGAGTTCCTGGATGGTCCCTTTTTGTGTGACGGGTCACATTTACGCACTGTTTTGTAATCCTGGTGGTAGGGCTGATGTTTTCACGTCTGAGAGAAAAAAGAGGCAATCGATTAAACACACTGCAATTATACATCTGGGTTGAACTACAAAGGTTATAAATTGAACGCCTTTACAATGTCGCCTTCAATCAAATCTATTTCGAAGTTGTTGTATGCAACTTCTTTGAAATAAGAGCAGGTTTTAATTTTAGTCAACTTAGACAATTGAACCATGATGGTGCTATATCGCTCAGTTGAGTCTACTTGACCACTGGGCCAATAAGGTTGATAGATTTCCACTACCAAAGAGATAATATGTATCTCAATTCAATGCCCTGGACTGTTTCCAGAGATTAAAATTGGAAGGTTTCGTAATTTTTTCAGTGTAAAATGAGATACATCGTGAACAAACCTGATAAAGGTCTACTAGATGATGTTTCATATCAAATATTGAAGAAGTCTACCTTCCAGTTCCCAAGGGGCATATGAACAAACTTGAAGAAGGTCCACTAGATTATGTTACATACCGAATTTCACAGCTATCTGTCTAACGGTTACAGAGAAGAATATTTTAACAATTCTCAAATTTTCCCACTTTTTCGACATGGCAACAAGAGTCAAAAGTGTATTTTAATTTTGTGATCAAATTTTTTTCAATTCGACCCAAGAAACCCTTCTGCCATGTTTCATCAAGATTAGCCTACTGGTTTAGAAGATGTTAAAAGAAATTGTGGCCGACAGACAACAGAAGACTAATGACGGACAATGGACGATTTCAATAGCTCACCTTGAGCACTTTATGCTCAGGTGAGCTAAATATAAACCATTCAGGAATTTTGATGTTGAGCTATTATTAGTAAGTGTGCTCTTATACAAAAAAATATGGTTCATGATTTAGTTCTTTAGTATGCCATTGTAAATAACTTGAGTAAGATCTATCAGTTTTTGAGCAACAGACATATATGAGATTTCTTTAAGGTGATACATAGTCATATATACTATGATGGCATATAACAATTATTTCATGTACATGTGTCATCTTCGCAAACCAAGGGTCCAAACTCCACTTTGTTCCTCACAAAGCGGAGTTAGCACCCTTGGCTTGCCAATTTTTTATACATGTACAAACTTTTGAAATATAGTATTTAAGAGATGCTGAGAAGTTAAAGCAAAGCTATTGTAAGTACCTATAATCTAACAGCACCCATCACAGTTTAGCACTTACTCTTTACATAATGATACAAAGATGATCAGTTCTCCGAGAAAACCTGCCATCCATGGGTAATTTCAGCTGTGTTACCCAAATTATACAAAACTAGACTGTTGCAAAGCGAACTAATACCCCCTACAAGTGCTTGTCAATACTGAAAAGCCATTTTCCATCAAAGGGCATAACGTCAATGGATCGTAATCCAAATATCACTTGCACATCTCTGTCTGATACTGATCACATCTGAACAGTTTCAATGAGTCAATAGTTGCCGAGAAAACTTCCAGACAAAAAAAAGCTTCAGACAGACAGATCAACCAACAGAATATCCAACAAGCTGACTCTTATATATCCCCAAACATAGTTTGGGGCAGGAGGGATTACAACAAATCTTTTTAGACTATTCCAAATTAAAGAATTTTAATTCAATACAAAATGAATTTATAAGAGACCGCAAAAAATATTGTGGTAAACATTAAGACAAGAGGACCAAGATGGTCCTAGATCGCTCACCTGAGTCTCTTTGACCCCTGGGACAACACATTAATTAGATAGGCAGATGTCAAAAAGAAGATAATTGCCTAAGATCAATACCATGGAACGTTTTCAGGGAAAGGCAAGACAGATATGCCTTTTTGCTCTTTGATTCTGTGTAAAAAGGGATGCACCCGGGTGGACCCCAAATGTGACCCCAGGGTCTTGATATGAACAAACTTGGAAGAGGTCCATAAGATGATGCTACATACTAAATATGAAAGCTGTCTGCCTACTAGTTTCAGAGAAGAAAATTTTTGACGGTTTTCCTATTTTCACCCATCATGCTCAGATGAGCTAAAACAGATGTGCCCAGATGGAGCTCAAATATGACCCAAGTGTCTTGATATAAACAAAACAAACAAACACTAGATTATGCTATATACCAAAAATGAAAGCAGTGTGCCCTCTGGTTTCAGAGAAGAAGATTTTCAAAAATTTGGCTCTTCCATTCTATGTAAAAAGGGTTGCGCCCGGGTGGAGCCCAAATATAATCCTAGGGTCTTGATATGAACAAACTTGGTGGAGGTCCACTAGATGATGCTACATACCAAATATGAAAGCTGTCTGCCTTCTGGTTTCATAGAAGAAGATTTTTGAAGATTTTCATTTTTTTACCCATCATGCTCTTAAGAGATAAAGGGATGCACCCGTACAAAGCCCAAATATGACACAAATGTCTTGATATGAACAAACTTGGTAGAGGCCCATAAGATGATGCTACACACAAAATATTAAAGCTGTCTGCCATCTGGTTTCAGAGAAGAAGATTTTTTAAGATTTCACTCTTTGATTCTATGTAAAAAGGGTTGTGCCCAGGTGGAGCCCAAATATGATCCTAAAGTCTTGATATGAACAAACTTGGTAGAGGCCCACAAGATGATGCTACATACCAAATATGAAAGCTGTCTGCCTTCTGGTTTCAGAGAAGAAGATTTTTGAAGATTTTCATTTTTTTACCCTTCGTGCTCTTAAGAGATAAAGGGATGCACCCGTGCAAAGCCCAAATATGACCCAAGGGTCTTGATATGAACAAACTTGGTAGAGGCACACTAGGTGATGCTACACACAAAATATTAAAGCAGTCTGCCATCTGGTTTCAGAGAAGAAGATTTTTAAAGATTTTAGCTCTTTGATTCTATGTAAAAAGGGTTGGGCCCGGGCAAAGCTCAAATATGACCCAATGGTCTTGATATGAACAAACTTGGTAGAGGTCCATTAGATGATGCTACATACCAAATATGAAAGCTGTCTGCCATCTGGTTTCAGAGAAGAAGATTTTTTAAAGATTTTCGTATTTTCACCCTTTTTGTTAAGGGTAAAGGGAAAGTTAAGGGTGGATTTCAATTATTTGAACAACTTTGGTAGAGCTTGACCCAAGGAACATCCCTGCTAAGTTTCATAAAGATTGGCCCACTGGTTTAGGAGGAGAAGATGTTTAAAGAAATTGTGGACGACGGACGACGCACGACGGACATTTTACGATCACAATAGCTCACCTTGAGCACTTCGTGCTCAGGTGAGCTAAAAAAAGAAGATACAAGCAATTTCTCCTTTTCCTAAATGTTTACCCTTTTAGTCCCATAATTTTTCTAGTTTCATGAAAAATAATCTTTGCTTTTTTTAGGAATTTGTGTTTAAGTCAATCAGAATCTTCAATTTTATTGTCACTTAGGCAGGTTTTCCTACTGAACAGACCACATACTTTGAAACATACTTTACATTTCATGACATGAAAAGCTTTGAGTATTTCGAGAGGTAAGATAGGACGGCCCTTCACAGAAGACATATAAATTACAGGATAAGAATTTGTGGTAATGAAATACCAAATTTCAGCCTGTGCCTGACCTTTCCAACAATTTGAATATTCGTGAGGTGCAAACATTGAGTAGAATAGACAACCACATACAGTAAATATAAAGTTACCTGATAGTCTACAGATACTTTGAAACCTTATCTATCTCCTAAATGCATAGTGAAGACTCTGGTCAGAATGTGCAGATGCACAGGCTGGTCAGAGTCTTTGCTTTGTGCATATTTGAAATTGTTGGAAATCTCATGCACAGGCTCATTTAATCAATGAGTCAACTATAAACAGATAAAAATGAGGCTTTGCCGAATTTTTATCTATTTTAATTGACAATTTTAATAAATGTTGTATTTTATGGACGCAAAATTGATACTTTAATTATAATAGATGTGGGTCATTTTATAATGAAATTTTAACTATCATTAACATGAAATGGGCCCTAATGGTTTATCCTATAAATCGGGACAATGGTTAAGATAAATTACAAATTACTAAACATTACAATGGTACCATAAACATTTATCTACAAGACAGGAATAAATCCACTTAAAATGTTTGTAAAAGTTCAGTTAGTGAAACACAATGCCGCCCCCCCCCCCCCAACCAAAAAAACATAGTATTTTTTTCAGAAGAATGATACTGATAGTTGCACATGACCCCATGAAATAACCTTTGCCATTACAGAAGAATTGTCTATTACAATAAACTTAACTAGAAAGCCATGAATGGCTTGAGTCGCTCCACAGGCTTGAAATTCTTGTAAAAGCAAATAAATGTTTTTACTAGATTTTTAGATATTTGGGGTTCTACTGAAATTGAAAATGATTTTCAAAGTTTCAACTATATAACAGATAGAGAAATGACCTCCGCTCTTGAAAAGACATATTTTTCATCAAAATAAAAAAAAATTGGCTGCATGATAATGGGTCACCCAAAGATCATATAAAAAAATGTTTGATTGATATCCATCAGTTATATTCTGAGAAAATGATTTTCATAGTTTCCACTATTGAACATATTGAGAAATGACCTCCACCCATAAAATGGATATTTTTCATCCAATCAAAATAATTTTTGGTACACTGATAAAGGGTCACTCAAGGATCATTACAGTGAAATTTGATTGATATCAAAAGATTAGATTCTGGGAAAATGATTTTCAAAATTTCATCTATATAACATATAGAGAAATGACCTCCGCCCATAAAATGCATATTTTCCAATCGATCACAATGTTTTTTTGTAGACTGATAATGGGTCACCAAAGGATCATTCATGTTAAATTTGATTGGTATCCATCATTTAGAATCTGAGAAAACTCACTTTTTACCATATTTGGAAATTAGCCACGCCCATTTTATCCATGTTTTTCATTGGATCGAAATTTCTTGAACAACTTTGAAAGAGGGTCACCCAAGGATCATTCCTGTGAAGTTTGGTTGAAATCCATCAAGTAGTTTCTGAGGAGAAGATTTTTAAAGAAAAGTTTACGACCGCACGCACGCACGGACGGACGGACGGACGGACGCACGACGGACACAACGCCATGACAATAGCCCCAGTGGCTTTCAGCCAGTGGAGCTAAAAACTGAATTTGGAAATAAGATAGTGTTAAAACTATGTGAAAATGCTGCTAACATGAATCCAGAGCTTCAGAAAGAGGGGGTATTTTGGTTTACAAATTTTAAAATATTTCATTATTCCTAACTTAAAACCTTTGCTGTTGGTACTTATTTGAAATGTCTCGTAGAGACAATTCAAATGAGTACCCACAACACAGGGTTTCATTTGGTTAATAAAGATTTTAGAGTGGCTTTACCCCCTCCAATCAGCAACCCAGTGAATAAGATGAGTGCTGCCTACTGGTGCCTAGACTCAGCCCTTGAAAGTTGGATAAACAAGAGAACCGGCTATGGATGGAATACTGGGCTGCAGGTGTTGGATGATACAAAAAAATTAAGTCGAAAAAGGGCCTTAATTCTTACAAATATGCTTCAAGAATTACCTTCCTTAATAATCTGGATAGCTATTCTAATTCTGGACACTCATGCAAAGTTTCATAAAGCTATCATTAATAACAACAGAGATATGACCAAGGTTAAAGTTTGTCACACCAATGCCAATGCCAACATCAACACCAATGCAAATGACGCCAAAGTGATCATAATACCTCAGGTTTTCTCCAAAAACAGCTGAGCTAATAAAAAATATAAAAGGGACATAATTTCCACAAAAGCCTTTAGAAATATCCTCCTTGATAGTATATGTTGCCCTTTTTATAGTGAACACAAGTGCTTAATTTCAAGTGAATGCCTTTAGTAGAATCAGAGTTATCACAAAATATCATAGTTCTTCAACGAGGACTACGACAGCAAAGGCGAAGACAGCAACAATGCCAAGGCTAGAGGAATACCTTGGATTTTCTCAGAAAACAGCCGAGCTATAAATTAAGCTATATGAATAAATATTCCAAGTGACCTTTATGATGCCATCTTCATAGAATGCTTATTAAAGCTCTAACATACCAAATATAAGGTTTGAAAGATAAATAGTTTTCAAGTTAGAAAGATTGGTCAGTTGGCTGATTAGGTTTCAGTAGCAAGAGAGAAGTAGCTTTAATAGCTTTGAATTAAGAGACAAATATTCAGGTATTGAGTTAGTTCTTGACAGACAGACAGACTTTGGTAAAAAATATGTGCCCTATCTTATGGTAACAAAAATGTAACAAATAATGGAATGCATTTATCATAAGTAACTCGTATCTATCATTTTTCTATCATTGTATTATCTCCTTAACATTTGAACCATACACTAAACAAGATTTAACAAAAATGTACTCAAAAAATGCATCTGTTACTAAAAACTATTTTTTTTAAAATGCTTCATAGAAATAGGAAAAGAATCCTTATCATGAATGATTTATATCAGACAGACAAACAAACAAACAGGGGGACAAATCAACAGAAATATAATACAACTCTTACCATGAAAAATAGAACCATCTTGAACAAAAAATGACCCTGTCATCTGGGACTTAGTAGGAAAATGTTCTTTTCAACAACATAATAACAAGAGGACCCTGAGGGCCCTAAATCGCTCACCTGATATTTCAAGTAAATTATCATTAAGACTCCATTTCCTATGATATGGCATGTATACTTCCCATTTTCAAATGAGTTCATCCTCATGACCTAACAAACATTCTGACAAAGTTTCATGATGATTGGACCATATTTGTGGCTTCTAGAGAGTAAACAAAAAAAATTGTCATTAAGACGCCTTTTCCTGTGATATGGCACCGATCCTTCCCATTTTCAATAGACTTCATCCTCATGACCTAACAAACATTCTGACCAAGTTTCATGAAGATTGGACCATATTTGTGGCTTCTAGAGTGTAAACAAGAAATTTGTCATTAAGGCCCCTTTTCCAAAGATATGGCACAGATCCTTTCCAATTGAGCAATTTTCATAAGGGACCACCCAAGGAATATTTCTGCCAAGTAAGGTTGATTTTGACCCATAAGTTTAGGAGGAGATGTTGTTTAAAGATATTGTTGACAAAATTGTCATTAAGGCGCCTTTTTCTGTGAAATGGCACGGATCCTTACCATTTTCAATAGACTTCATCCTCATGACCTAACAAACATTCTGACCAAGTTTCATGAAGATTGGACCATATTTGTGGCTTCTAGAGTGAAAACAAGAAATTTGTCATTAAGGCCCCTTTTCCCGTGATATGGCACGGATCCTTTCCATTTGAGAAATTTTCATAAGGGACCACCCAAGGAATATTTCTGCCAAGTTTGGTTGATTTTGACCCATAAGTTTAGGAGGAGATGTCGTTTAAAGAAAAAGTTGATGCAGTGACAGACAGACGGACAGATGGACAGGCGGACGCCGGACAACGATCGATCACAATAGCTCCCTTGAGCACTTTGTGCTCAGGTGAGCTAAAAATGAACCTGTGACATTTCTAACAATGCAAAACATGCATGAGGTGCAAACATTCAGCCATTAAGACAGTAACACAGTGCAATAGGAATGTTAGCTGATTGTCAGGTTTCACATATAGACCAAATCTAAGTATGAAGAGCAAAGCAAAGACTCTGGTCAGACTGTTCAGATGTACAGGCTGGCCTAATTCTTTGCTTCTCACACATATAAAATATTTGAAAATGTCATGCACTGGCTCAATTGTGTGAGACTTAGCAATGTGACAAGGAAATAAAATGATTCCCCAACCGCCAAGAGCAAGGTAAAAACCAGAGCACAGCTAAGACTCAGGACAGAATATATGGATGCACAGGATGATCTGACTCTTTGTTTCGCACACAGGTAAAATAATTGGAAATGTCACTCACAGGCTTAAATTGCTATAGGAAAAGTTTACTGCATATTTAAACAGATTGAAAAGTTCAATTCAATAAAGGGACATGAATATAATAAATTATTCTATATAATAAATTTCTTCTCTTCTTTCAACGTTTTCAACTATTTTAACTTTCAGTGAACCAAATCAATCTGGGGTTTTATTATACATCTTCTTTCAGATTACATCCTCTCATTAATTAGACTTTTCTGCCTGCAAAAAAATCTAGCAGTATCATACTTAAAGAATATCAAAAATGGCAAATCAAGGGCTGAAAGTAAAACTTTTGTATGTACCTATAAATTCATAGGCACTAACAATAGCTTTGCATTGACCCCTTAAAATAATGTAAGTTGTTCCATGTAATATCCTAATTACCTATCTATGAAATTCTATAGACTAACTACTTTACTATAATATTGCATAATGTAATTTAACTTTGCTAGGACAGTTTTTTTCCTAATCGTCTTTTAAACTGTTTTCCGGGATTGCACTTCACCTCTTGTACACGACTTTGAAAAAACTCTGAAAAACAGAATATTTGTAAATATTTCAATAAATCAAATAAAAAAAGAAAACACAATACTTTCTACTTTAAAAGCAAGTACATTTTAGACTATATGGGTATTTTTTGCATTTTGTAGAGAATATGTGTACAGAATAGAATAATTTTATCAAGGACATTTGTGTCCAACATTTTAAAAAAACACACATTTGAAATGCCAGAGAACAATTATATAAAATCATAGGCAGCTCAACACAGGGTTTATAGGCAAACTATTTAATCGTTTCCACAATTTCAATTGTGTTTAAATAGGAAAATAACACAATTACGTCATATTCCAAATCAAGAATCCCCTTTTTCAAAATCCAAGTTCAGTCATTGAAATAATTTTGAAATCTTTTTTTATATAATGTGCTGAAAATATGTGAAGAAGTGATAAATGGAATTTTAACAAATGAAGTGCTTTCTCACTTTCACATATACCTCAAACTGTTAGTGTGGAAACTTTGTCTTTTACTTTAAAGTATTTAAGGTAGTGGACCCCTAATAGTTATGCAACATTTCAGAACTCATGATCTTTTACTATGTTAACCGAGGTTTCCTAATGAAATCATACGGAAACCTCAGTTAATATTTACAGAAATGTTGCAAAACTATTATGGGTCCACTACCTTAATCAAACCCTTTCAGAAAGAAATCTGACTATTGGGATTAAATTTCATATGGCATGTGTCACCTCCAACCAATTTTAACTAAGACCAGTCTAAAATTCTGTCTTTTGGGCCAATGGAACTAGTTTATCAATACACAGTCATTTAATTCTAAACCCACCTATAGTATTTCCCCACTCTTTTTTCTCTATCTGTTCTGTCGTGAATACTTCGAACATTTGTGTCTCGACAAACCATCGTAATAATTGCTGTAGTGACGATGAACTAGCACCTGAAATATTTCAAATAAAAATTTAATTCCAATTCAAATTTTAGTTATAAATGACTTTTTCATATACTTATATATGTTTAACAATAAACAAAAATCAACAGAAATTGACATGTTAAAGGATTTGGATACACCTGTAAATTTTCAAAACAAATTATGAGCAATTTGTCCCTCCTGGAGTGTAAACAAGGGAAATGTCATGAACCCTTCCCTATTCCTGTCATTCGAATAAAGTTTTTATGTTTTTCATATGCATAAAGATAAATATGGAGACAATTTATGTCTTTTTTTAATTGAGTCAAAATCAAACCAAATCTATAATGTATGGGTGAGAGGGGGAGTGTTTTGACGTATTTCACGTGATTTTCTAAACTAGTTGAGGTTATTATTTATTTTGAAACCTTCGAAACATTAATAATATTAATAATAATCCCAAGATTTGATGCCAGTGAAAAAAGTTTGCCAAATATTGTGAAAACATTGAAGAAATTGAATATTACCTTCAATAAACTCATCTTTCTGAAAGGACTTTTTACCGTCCTTTTCGGTATGAATAAACTGGCCATAATGTCCAACTACTTCTACAAAAAATCTCAAAAATGCTTCACTTATCATCAAGTCTGGCACACTTTTAGCTTCTGTAAAGAAATGTAGAAAATCATTCAATAACACATAATCAAATGGAAGAGTGTGATACCAACCTACTACATTTATGTACATGTATTGTTATTCTTAACCGACACGATTCCAACATGAACCTACAAATAACACAGGTTTGGGGACAGACACCAAAAAATGACATCTTAATTTCATACTCAAACTCAAACCCATTTGATTTAATATACTTAATCAAAAAAAGTAAGCAACACTTGCTTTTTCGCTAAATATTTATCTGTAGATGAAATATTGTACGCAAATGAAGCAAAACATTGACTTCAATCTCTAAGAAATAGATTCATGCTTTTCATTTGTTCCAATAGCGACTCTACAGTCACAAAGTATAGCCACAACAGCAGGAGGGGCGGATGTAAAAAGTCACAGCCTTTCATTTTTTGTCTAGATTTGGGTTTTGCAATTCACTATCACGTAGTCTGGAACCACAAGAATTTTAGCAAATGTTATCTTATGTCATCGGTTGTCTTTCCTACTAAAATGAATCTTCTGCATGTAAATGTGTGGTTGACATTACTTCATAAACATATCCCTAAATTCTGAAGCTATAGCTGACGTGGCAGATTTCAAGTGATCAGGTAAAAATTCAAGTGATCATGGAAAGGTTCATGAGCTAATTTTCTTGTCCTTTTCACCATTGACTTCATGGAAAATTGACATTAAAGAAATGTGGTTATGTGATCATCCTCCGTTTATGACCCTGTCAATGTTCTGGTCGGTGATTTGAACGGCTTTCTTCGAAATGATTTAGTACTAATTCAAATTGATGACAAGAGCTGTTAGAGACGGATTATGCTCCCTGAATAAGGCATTGTCACAAAAACAAAAGCCATGTTGGACATGGACATCCCCCGCGAAGAAAGCTTGATAGAAACTGAAGCTTAATAGATAAAAGATTCTTTTGTACTGTCAAAGATTTGCCTCCTATAAAATCTAAGTAATAAAAATAACAAAGGGCAATAACTCCAAAATTATGCTAGCAAGAGTTGTAGTTCAGTTGTATTGCACTTCTCCTCCATGAGATCTATCCACCTATAAAGTTTCAAGTTGATAGCTTTTATACTTTAGGAGATATGCTCTGTGGTCGGATTGCAAGGACTCAAATAAATAAGGTGTGATCTTATACAGCAAACATAACGGTAACAAACATTAAACCTCCTTTTTGCATGACATATATTTAGACACAAATTCCAAATAGTTTATGGTAAAGGGCATCTGATTTGCTACTGAAATGTGAAATTTCATCAAATTCTGAGCATAAGACTAGGAGAAATGAAAGAATAACTGTATTTTAAGCGCTAGCATCAACACTATATCATAGGAAGCTCACATGGTAAGTTTCATTTGATTTGGCCCAAGGGTTATGGAGAAATAGGTGGGGACGGACAGACGGACGGACGGAATAACTATATTACATGCTAACGTAAAGGTAACAAACATTTAGCCCCCTTTTTCCATGATAATTTTTTTTACATTAATTTCAAATTGTTTATAGTAAAGGACATCTGATTTGCTACTCAAATATGAAATTTCACTAAATTCTGACAGTTAGACTAGGAGAAATTTGGGAAAAACTGTTTTTTACCCTAAGTCCCCTTTTCCCGTGACAAGGCCTCAAATCCAAAAACCGTCACAGGTGCATCATCACTATATCATAGGGAGTTTATATGGTAAGTTTCATTTGATTTGGCCCAAGGGTTATGGAGAAATAGGTGGGGACGGACGGACGGAATTACGGACGAACGGACGGACGAAGCGGCGGCTATATGCTCTCCCTTTGGGGAGCATAAAAAGCGGAAATTTCAGACTGACTTAAGCTAGTAAATTCGAACTACCGACGTAAAACACTCAAAAACTCATGCCACGTCTCAACTGGCGATCTGCAAAATAAACACTCTTGATTCGGATAGCCAATCAATAAGCTCATCCCTTGGGCACGAACTCACTTAATTGATACTAACACAGACTATTTTACAATTCAACAAAAAGTGTTTCAAAACTTTTTTGACTATGTATATATATTAATGTTAATTCCTGTGTTAATTCCTGGTCTTAAAATGACTAAGATCAAATTCTTTAAATTGTCCATACTATTTCCCTTATTTCAATGAATGCATCAATGTAATATTAGTTAGATTTTTGAATTTCATACACAAACTGTGCGTTTACTTCTAAAATGTTTAAATCTACAGCTTGATGAAGTAAAGCAAAAAAAATGAATTTTCAGCCGGATTTTTCAAACTTTTTTCATTCAATAATTTACAAATATATTCTATTTATACTAAATGAGCAAAAGGGTAACATTTTCAACAATTTCAGACCTCTCTTAATAAAACTCAGATCAACTGATCTGAGTTGTTATTAAGAGAGGTCTGAAATTGTTGAAATTTATCTCACCCGAGTCAACTCTACACATGTTGAGAGAAGTTTTCAATGCTTTTGTAATTCTGGTTGGCAGTAATATAGCTTCATCACCTTGAGATCGTACAAAGGATTTCTTGTCCAAGTCAACAACTAGCACATTCTGAAACAATATCCATATGGAACCCTCACAACTATCATCAAAAATAGTCACATAATCATAAGGGAAAATCATCTAAGGTAAAGTTTTCTCGTCATTTCAATTTCACAAAAATTTATGTTAAGGTAATTAAAACTACATGTACTTCAAACTTCTGGAAAATAAATGCTCAGACACATCGACACAAATGACTTTCTATGAAGTAATTGATAAATTCAGCAAATAATCTGTGAAATTTCAGTGACTCATATACTAATGGACGAAAGACTTGTCCCTTTTCACAAATATGCAAATATTGCAAAATACTTTTTCATTGGAAATAGAACATTACTGAATGGAGTACACAAGATACTAAAAGTCATCCTAAAATGCATTATGTCTAATTCAGACAACTTGTTAGGCAAATAGTGCCAAACAAACCTTTATTTGATAAGTAGCTTATTCAAATGTTGTTGTTGAATTGGTTGAAGACAAGAAATGAAACTAACGCTATGTGTATCAGCTTCTACAATACAACTGAAATGTCATTAGAACAGTGTAAAGCGAAATTAATCTATCAATTAATCCAAATTAATTCAAATCACCAACTCTTTTCATAATTTTAACATCTTATTCCTGCTATACACGAAGTTTTGGCAGGCAGTAAAGGCTAAACCCTTGTCATGCTGAACCAGGAATATTCCTGCCCTGGCAGGAGCTATAGACAAACATAAGCCTGCACAAATATGCAGTCTGAAGTTATTCTACACCACCTGTTTCTCACTTTCAGATCAGAATTGTCAATAGATTTAGTTTTTTAAATAAAACTTGACCTACAGTTGGTACTTTCAGTGCTTTTTGCCCTTTGATTTTGATGAAAGTTTTTAGCCAAAATTTATTCAGCATGACAAGGGTTAAGATCACTAACTTGCTTCTACTTAATCATCGAGAGAAAAACTCAGACTGGTTAAAATGTTCGCAAATTAAGCATTCATTTGAAAAAAAAATTAAATTCAGCAGAAAACAAGATTAAACTTACTTCATCAAGAGGTAAGGTTAAAGCTTTAGCAATTAAAGTAGAGGTAATCCCAATGATGTACGGAGTTGGTGAGCAAATTACGTCAATCATTTCTGCTGGAAGCACGGGTATAAATGTATGTTGCCATGAAAATGGGTAGAGTAATGATGTAATACCATTGATTGTGGAAGATAATGTACTGAAAGGAGAAAAGAAATAAAATATAAAGAACCAAAAAAAAACAAGATGTGTTTGTGAAAATATTGGCAAAGTTAAGTTTTTGGTTAAGTTTTGGAGTTATTTGACCTTGACAGATGACCTTGACCTTGTCACATGACCTTGACTTTGGTATCAGCAGATGGGTATCATTGAATTCTACCAACATGCCAAATATGAAGCTTCTATCTTGAATAACCTTGAAAATATTGGCAATGTAAAGTTTTCTGCTCAAGTTTTTGAGTTATTTGACCTTGACAGATAACTTTGACCTTGTCACATGACCTTGACTTTGGTTTCAGCAGAAATGTATCCTTGAGATCTATCATCATGCCAAAAATGAAGCTTCTATCTTGAATAGCTTTTATAAAAAGGTTTTTGGTTAAGTTTTGCAGACAGACAGACAGACCGACAGATGGACGGACAGACGGACAATGGTAAATCAATATGCCCGATCTTTCTATACGGGGCATAAAAACAACTTCACAGTATATAGATTTACAGAAACTAGAAAGCTATGAATGGCTTGAGTCTCTCCACAGGCTTGTGTTTCTTGAACAAGAGCCTCGCAGAGCGGCGCATATACGCCCGAAGGGGCTTGTCAGTAACCTTGGCTTGTCAGTAACGTGAACTGGAATGATAGCTAAAAATATTGCAAACAGACAGACAGACAACTGGTGCCATAACATTTAAATATGAAAATGTATTTAGTCCTAAGCACAAAAAGACAACATACAGAGTCATTATGGCAAGTTTCCTTTCATTCCCATCCATAATGTAGGAGAAAATGAGCTGACAAGAAATTTTGTTTTTCATCAACTCAAGGGCAGATAATCCAAGATAACTCTAGAATAAGTGGAGCATTTTGAATTGAAAAGTTTTATGCAAAACTAGACATCAGAGAGTAATTGTGTCTAGTTTCAGCTCATTTCAATTAATAGTTAAGGAGGAGTTGCACACAAAATACAGTGATTTTCGTTTATTTCAAGGGTAGAAAATTCAAGATTTCTCAGGATTGACTAAAGCGATTTGAATTTCAAAGGTCTTATGCACAACTAGACATCATAGGAAGTAAATGTGTCTAGTTTCAGCTCATTCCCATTGATAGTTAAGGAGGAGTTGCACACACAAAAAATTGTGATTTTCATTAAATTCAAGGGCAGATAATTCAAGATTTCTCAGGAATGACAGGAGCAATTTCAATTTCAAAGGTCTTATGCACAACTAGACATCATAGGGAGTAATTGAGTGTAGTTTCAGCTTATTCCCATTGATAGTTTAGGAGGAGTCGAGCACACAAAAAACAGTGATTTTTGTTAAATTCAAGGGCAGATAATTCAAGATTTCTCAGGAATGACTGGAGCGATTTGAATTTCAAAGGTCTTATGCACAACTAGACATTATAGGGAGTAATTGTATGTAGTTTCAGCTTATTCCCATTGATAGTTTAGGAGGAGTCGGGCACACAAAAAATTGCTAACGGACGGACAGACAGACGGACAGATGGACGGATGGACGACCGAGGCCATAACATAATACGACCCTTCGGGCGTATAAAAAGCAAATCTAAGGTTTGACTAGATTTTTGGGTTCTACTGATGTTGAAATGATTTTCAAAGTTTCCACTATATAACATAAAGAGAAATGACCTCCGCCCATAAAATCCATATTTTTAAACTGATCACAATAATTTTTGGCAGACTTATAAAGCTTCACTCAAGAATCAATCCAGTGAAATTTGGTTGATATCCATCAATTACATTCTGAGAAAATGATTTTCAAAGTTTCCACTATATAACATATGGAGAAATGACCTCCGCCAATAAAATGCATATTTTTCAACTGATCACAATAATTTTGGGCAGACTTATAAAGCTTCACTCAACAATCATTCCAGTGAAATTTGATTGATATCCATCGATTACATTCTGAGAAAATGATTTTCAAAGTTTCCACGATATAACATATAGAGAAATGACCTCCGCCGATAAAAAGCATATTTTTCATCCGATCACAATAATTTATGGTAGACTGATAAAGGGTCACCCAAGGATCATTCCAGTGAAATTTGGTTGATATCCATCAATTACATTCTGAGAAAATGATTTTCAAAGTTTCCACTATATACTATATTGACAAATGACCTCCGCCCATAAAATGCATATTTTTCATCCGATCACAATAATTTTTGGTAGACTGATAAAGGGTCACCCAAGGATCATTCATGTAAAATTTAATTGGTTTCTATCAATTAGAATCTGAGAAAAGTCACTTTTTACCATATTTTGAAATTAGCCATGCCCATTAAATCCATGTTTTTCATTGGATCAAAATTTCTTGAACAACTTTGAAAGAGGGTCACCCAAGGATCATTCCTGTGAAGTTTGGTTGAAATTCATCCAGTAGTTTCTGAGGAGAAGATTTTTAAAGAAAAGTTTACGACTGCACACATGCACGGACGTACGGACGCACGACCGACACAATGCCATGACAATAGCCCCAGTGGCTTTCAGCCAGTGGAGCTAAAAAGTGTAAATTGAAACAGATTTGATGTTGTTTGGTGAAAATGAATTCATCTGGGCTCCAAGTTAAAGATAAATATTGCTTGTATAAATGTTTTACTTGGTTATTCAAATAGGTTGTGCAAAGCGTCGTTTCTCACTGATAAAGATGGGGAGAATTTGTCGAAGGAAGTTTGCAAAATTAGAAGCTTCCCTATTTTCGTGAGTAAGTATTGGTGTTACTCTCAGATTGGTCAAATTTAAATACTTTGCAAACTACAATTTTCCATTGATAGAATTTGAAAAATCTTTGGCTTTTTAGATAGAAAATATTGTGGAAAATGAAGAAATTGTTTTGCAAAGAAATACCTGGATAAATGACCATGACCTGAAATTCTTTCACAGGAAGGTAAATTGATCATTCTAGACTCAGAAAATAAGCAAAGTGAGAAAAGAGTTGATCCTAGTCAGTCTACAAAATCCGCACAGTCTGACTAGAGTCGACATTTTACACGCTACCCAGATGGTCCCTTTTCACATGACAGGTCACATACGCATATTGATTGGATGTAACATCCATCCAAATATAAGAATTGTATCTCAAATACTATTTAAGTATCAGGAAAATAATAAGTTAGCAGGTGATATTTTTGAGATGTCTTTGGGATAAGAGTTAAAATATTATTCTAGCCTTTGATGAAATGATCCTTCCCAGTTGAGGCTTGTTGAGACCATGCTGTAAACCAAGTATTAGAATAGCTTAAATAGGGTTGATGTCACAGGGAAATAAGGTAGAATTTAACATATTAAGTTTTTGGGCAAACAGATAAATGGACAGACAGACAGATAGACAGACAAAGGAAAAAAATTCTACTGATGTTTCCATGTGTGTGGGCATAATTAAAACACATGCACAAAAATCCCAAGACAATTTAGAAAAAGGTTTATTAAACTTAACAAATAGACTTTTTTGAGTCTATTTGTTAAGAGTGTAAAAAATTTAAGTACTAAGAGTCCTTACCTTAATGTTTTGGCACAAAATAAAACACTCCTCTCATTTAAAATTGTAGCAAACACTTTCAACATTTTATCTACACCTAGGTTGGACAGAACACATTCACAATTTACCTGCAAAGGATAAATGTAAGGTAATTTAACCCATTCAATTTCTAAGCCTATAAACATACACTTTTGCTTCGTAACTAACTCATTTGAATTCCTTTGCAACAGAATTGTAGCTACAGGAGAATCTGCTGAAATAAATTCATTTTCCTTTTAATGACATGTTTCTTATCCATATTTCTTTTTTCTATTGTCTTTATTTTTCAAATTCAAACACTTTTTGAATTGAAGCCATCAAATTGGACAAGTCTTAATTTTGTGACACAAAATAGGGACCTAAAGAACAAATTTTTGTACATTTCTTCAGATTTTCTTTTTCTTGGGGAATCTTCCATGATTCAGTAAATAAGTTGGCTTTGCTATAAGCAATTTCTTTATTTTGCTAATTGTTTAAGGTGTTTTTTTTTCAATGATTTATATTTGAGGAACGTACAAGGGTGATTGTGAGGGAATGCAAAGCTAACTTACATTTTCGATTCGATTATCAGCTTCTCTCTGAAGAAATAATGTCTCCATTTCACCATCTTCATCCTAGAAAATTCAAATAAAATGAGCCTGTGCGTAACATTTCCAACAATTTGAAATATTTGTGAGGTGCAAACATTGAGTAGGGTAGGCAGCCACATACTGTAAATATACAATTACCTGATGGTCTACAGATACTTTGAGACCTTAGCTATCTACTGAAACACAAAGTGAAGACTGGTCAGACTGTGCAGATGCATAGGCTGGTCAGAATCTTTGCTTTGCACATGTTTGAAATTGCATGTCTTTCGACAGAATAAGAGGATGTGTTTTATTTTCATTAAGGCATAAAAGTAACCCCTTATCCAGTTGAATTCAAATTTTAATACTGACAGATTTTCAAACTCAAGGCCATTTCAACCAGTTTGGATCAAGTTTTCCTAGAATCAAGTTGGAAGCAGGCAATTAAGGCTTTGATCAGACTGCACATCTGTGCATAAGGTTAAGATGTTGAAAAGACAATAAACTTGCTTTATCTTAAACACAAAACATAAATCTAAAACTCTACCTCTTTTCAGTAATTGCATGTTACATAAGAGTGGCCCAAATCATCTTCACAATTATATAGGGGATGCACAAACATGAGATCAGAATTTAACAAAAGGTTCATTTCAGTTAAAAAGAAACTATTTCATGTCAAAGGATATAAACAAGGGGCCCACGAGGGCCCGAGACGCATTACTGACTGTTTGAATAGCCTAAGACTTGATAATGCTGTACAAGATATAACAGGACAAGAGCCATATCGGACATGGCCAATACACCATGAAAGCTTGATGGTAAACTGAAGCCTTATAGATTAAGGATTCTTTTGTACTTCAAGAGATATGCCCCCTACAAAATCTAAGTCTTTAAAACAAGCATTCTGAAGTATTCCATGGCAATACCAAGTCCCCTAAAGGTTTTATATATATCCCTTGAGAGGTATCTTTTTTGGGTGGTAAAGGGAAAATATTACAGTTGTATCAGATTTTATGAGCACACACACATATACACACAAACACAACAAGGGGCCCAAGAGGGCCTGTATCGCTCCACTGGCTTTAAAATCTTTAGACTTTCATTAAATAAAGCTTACTTTAAATGAATACATTAACACTCCAAAATCTCCTAAGACCTATTTAGTAATGATTAAATGGTTCTGGTCCATATTGCACCAAATACTCAATCACAATGAACCTGCAACCCTTGACCAATCTTATTAAAACATAAGGTTCAGAAGATGCTGTTGAAAGATTTCGGGCTCAAAATAGGCCCCACCTGACATGCCCATATTTATGGACCAAACAAAATTTCTTGAACAATTTAAGTAAATAGTCACCCAAGAAATATTCTGGTAAAGTTTCATTGAAATCGGCTGAGTGGTTCCAGAGGAGATATCGTTCAAAGATTTTGGCCTCAATATAAGCCCCGCTCTGCCACGCCCAAATTTATAGGCCTATCAAAATTAAGCAAATAATTTTTGAAAAGAGACACTCAAGGAACATTCTGGTAAAGTTTCATTGAAATCAGCCAGGTGGTTCAGGAGAAAATGTCATTTAAAAATTTCGGCTCAAAATAGGCCCCGCCCTGCCACGCCCATATTTTTAGTCCAATCAAAATTTCTTGAACAATTTAAGTAAAGGGTCAACCAAGGAACATTCTGTTAAAGTTTCATTAAAATCAGCCCAGTGTTTCAGGAGGAGGTGTTGTTCAAAGATTTTGGGCTCAAAATAGGCCCCGCCCTGCCATGCCCATATTTATGGGCTAATCAAAATTTCTTGAACTATTTAAGTAAAGGGTCACCCAAGGAACATCCATGCCAAGTTTCATTGAAATCGGCCCAATGGTTTGGGAGGAGAAGATTTTTAAAGATTTCAAAGTGAAAAAATGCCACGCCCTGCCACGCCCATATTTGGGGACCAATCAAAATTCTTTGAACAATTTTAGAAGGGGCCCACCCAAGAATCATTTCTACCAAGTTTTGTTAAAATCCGCCCATTGGTTTGGGAGGAGAAGATGTTTAAAGAAAAAGTTTATGCACGGACGGACGCACGCACGGACGCACGACAGACACTCCGCCATGACAATAGCTCGCTGGCCTTTGGCCAGTGGAGCTAAGAAATAGGCGTCTCTTTTTGTTGTTCCTGGTAGGGGACTTAAAATCAGCTCAATATCTCGGAGGGTATAAAAAGTCCGGAAAACTGAAATTTCTTGGTAATTTCTAAGTTTAGCATCCGTATCTTCCTCAAAAATAAATGGACTGGAATGAAATTCTAACTTGTTCTGTAACTCATTAATGTGGACTCACATACCAAAAATCAGCTCATAATCTCTGAGGGTTAAGAAAAAAAGTCTGGAAAACTGAAATTTGTTGGTAATTTTTAAGTCTAGCATCCGTATCTTCCACAAAAATCAATGGACCGGAACCAAACTCAACCTGAATTCCCTTAGTAGAGTATGAAAAGCATTTAAGAAAAGCAGAATACTGCTTGACCTTCATTTTCACTAGAATCAAATAACAAGTACTCTACTTTCCAAATCAAAAATTTCACATCTCTCACAATCTGCTGACTTGTGTCTGACCGAATTGGATTCTAAATGATTGGTTTTGTATAGCAAGGCTCATATTTCAAATCAAATTCAAGCTTGTTGATTTATAATTTACACCTAGTTGTGTCAATCAAGCAATGTGCATTCTGATTGTCCCATTATTTGGTTTCATTACTCAATTAAAACAATTTTAGGATGCAGCCATTTTGTAAGCCTACGCACAAAGTAACTCCCTGAAAATCTGTCTCTTTCAAAGAAATCTTTTCATTTTTTATTCAAGATAAAATTTATAAGATTTTAAGAAGGTATTTATTTACTTCATTGAGGTACAAAACTAAAAACCTAATCATACTTCAGTATGAATCTACTTCGCAAATTCATCATGTGTGATTAGGATTTTAGTTTCATAATTCAATGAAATCACTGATTATTCTTTTCAACCCTTACATAAAATGGTCTACTTTTTGTATAAAAGATCACAAATCTTACCAGAGTTCTGATAGTTTCTGACTGTCCCGGTGTAGGTAAAGGTCTACCAAATGCTGCTGCTATCAACTCCTGGGCTGCATCTATAGATACTCTTCTCTTGATTTCTATCTCTTCTAATAGCTGAAACATATACAGAGAATTGATTCATTGGAGTATATTCAGCATGTCCTATTTAGGACAATGATGGCTCAAATCGCTCACCTCACCTAATATGACCATATTAGAGCTTCACCCAAGGAGCATCTCTGCCAAGTTTCTTATTGATTGGCCAAATGGTTTAGGAGAAAATGAATTTTTCTAATTTTTTTTACAATTTTAGGCCTTTCTGTCACCATGGCACTAAGAGTTTTTAATGGAATTATATTCTTTTAACAACATTGGTAGACCTTCACCAAAGGAACACAAGCTTAATTGGCACTGTAGTTAAGGAGGAGATGATTTTTTTTATTAAGATTTTCATCAATTGTTGGCCTTCCTGTTATACAACCAGAGTTTTTGATGGAATTAAATTATTTTAAAAAACTTTTGTACAGATTCACCCAAGGTACGTCCCTGCCAAGTTTCAGATAGACAGATAGACTGGCCCAGTGGTTTAGTAGGAGATGTTTAAAGAAAAAGATGGACAGACAGAAGACAGAAGGTGAGTGATCACAATAACTCAATTTGAGCACTTTGTGATCAGGAGCTAAAATCATAAACAACAATAAAAATTAACCAAACCTTTGTAGTTCAGATACTCTATCTTTTTTATAACTTCATTTACTTACAATACATATCTACTGAACATTTTTTTCAATACTTTCAAAAGTAACCTTCAATTCCAAGAAAATTATTTCTTAACACAAATTTAAAATTTTTGGAATGTCACGTCCCCCTTTTTTTTAAAGGCATAACAAAAGATTAAAAAGTCTATAAACTTAATTTCAACATTAATTCAAAATGTTCTTCTTTGTGCCTTACCTTTGAAGGAAATGTGTTCTTTTCACCAAAATGAATACTTACTGTGTTATACATTTTAAATGCACTGACTGGACTTATAATACAAATCACCTCGGGTATTTTATTTGGGGACTTTGGTGGCTGCAAATACAAATAAGATAAATGAAATATAGCAATAAATCTAATGTTATTGAACATTAAATTCTTAGATATAAATATGAATTATTTAGAGCCATCACTTTATAAGATTACACCACTTATGAATACTCCAACAATTTGTTATGTTTGATTTTTGTTTGCTTTTCTTTTTTTATTATTTCTTTTAAACTAAAACTAGAACATTCACAACAAGACAATTAATACACACATTTAAACATACATAAAATGCTACTCACAACGAATCTTCTACAATATCCATACACTCTCCCTCCATCTATATTGGTCAACACAAAATTGTAGGATTGGCTGAAATAGACAAACACAAGAGATGACACTATTTTACACACATCAAAATTAACCTTCTTGTTACCAATATTAGAACATAGTTGATATTTAAATTCATTTGGAAAAATTCAACATAAAATTCTGCTCTGAATGCGGAAAAGATATGTTTTGCTATTTTGTGTTGTGCTAAATTTCATTCCCTGCATTTTGCAAAAGATACCTCTCAGAAACTTAAAAGAATCACAATTCAAATCTTGAATGTAGAAGTTGCAGGCAAAAAATTTACATTAAAACAGATAAAGATTTTGGAACTATGTGTAAACATACTTTAAATGATAGTTATTTTTGTGGCTGAGAATATGTTTGCCAATTCCAATTAAAGCTAGTTTTCAGGGTTCAAAATGGGCCCTTAACAAGGAATTAAATCTTACCTTTTGGAACTAGAAGATGAAGGTTTAAAATTGGCAGCATCGGGAAAACAAAACAACGGGACCGAGACATTTGTATCTTTCTGAAAATATACAATGAGCCTGTGCGTGATGCCATGTGCATGAAGGGACAATATTAACCAACATCGACTGTCCTATAGTATAAATAGAAGTTTTCCAGACTGTCTTAAGACACTTTGAGACCTTATCTTTCTCAAAAGCACAAAGTAAAGACCCTAATCACACTCTGCAGATGCACAGGCTAGCCAGAGTCTTTGCTTGGCACACATTATTATTTTGTAAATAATACACCAAGGCTCCAATATCATTTAATTTTACTATAATCTAATATTCACAGCATATGTTTCTCCCTATACAATAAAATTTCCAGATCTAAATTTTTAAACTTCAAACCCATTCAGATTGCGTATTTGACCCTTAAACCAGGATTTTGACTCCCGAAAATCCCATTTTGACCCCCAAAAATTTCCTGCAGGGGGTCATTTTGACACACTGATTTTCCAGTGGTGCAACCTATGCAATATAAAACATTTCATAGATTAATGGTTTTCTTCATACTATTACAAAAGATCTATATAAATGAAACAGCATAAACAATGGTGTGTCTGCACTTTATTGTTTATGTTGATTCAGTTAAATAGATTACTTTTTATGACTGATAAGTGTTCATGGTTCGCTCTTTTTTTACCCTCTCCAAAGTAGCTTTGACACCCAGAATTTTATGGTCAAGGGATTAATAATGACTCCAAAATTTAAACAAGAGCACTGCAAACGGGTGCCAACACTTGGCTGTTTATAATTTCTTAGGCAAATGCAAATATATGAACTTGGTACCTACAGAGAGGTTTTGTCCCAAGCAATGATCATATGAAATATGAAGGCTCTATGACTTACCATTCAATAGTTATAACCAAGGTTAAATTATTTAACCCTTTGCTGTTTAAACCCTGCTTTTTACGTGCCTGTGATTTTATGATTGAGAAAACATTGTGAAACAAGAAGAAATTGCTTCTGACAAGCAATTTCTTCTTTTCCACACTATTTTCTACCCTACTGAATGGTTATTTTTTTAATTAAATCCACTTTAATTTTTCTTCTGAAAAACCTTTGAATTTGGACAGGTCCAAAATTTTGTAAAACAGGAAAGGGTTAAACAAATTTGACATTTAAAAATGACCTTGACCTTTAGTGATGACTTGAACTTGGTACCTACAGGAAGGTCATGTCCCAAGCAATAATCATGTGGAATATGAAGATTTTATGACTTACCATTCAAAAGTTATGACCAAGATTTGAATTTTTTAAGAAATTTGACCTTAAAAATGACCTTTAGAGATGACCTTGAACTTGGTACCTTCAGAAAGGTCTTGTCTATAGCAATGATCATGTGAAATATGAAGGCTCTATGACTTTCCATTCAAAAGTAATGACCAAGGTTGAATTATTTAAACAAATTTGACATTTAAAAATGTTAATAAACATTTAAGAATGGTATCTGCTTTGCATGTTGGTCCACATGAAAAGCAGGGTACCATTCATTCAAATGCTTCGATGTTTTTATTTTGAATGTAGGGTAGATTCTGCATTTGTGCAAATTTATTGTTCAAAGTTACAATAATAATTGTTTTACATCATTGAAACCCCTCAATGTTTAAGTTATTGAGGGGTTAACAAAATAACTAGATGAGCCAAAACTGAGATAGATTGCATGACGGTAAAAATAGGAATGCAGTAATGGAGGGGCAGGGTGGATATTGGAAATTAATATGTGAAAAGGGCCCTTAATAAATTTGGTATACAAATAAATAATAAAATAATTCGCATGCCATTACAATTGAAGTCTATTTGAATGTGAATGATAGTTTTTTATGACCTATGCTAGCAGATATTAGATGGAATTAACATGCTTTAAAGCTAATGCAATGATATTTTAACAAAATCAAATCAATCAAGAACTTCAGTCTCAATTTAGTCAGACACATTGAAGCACATTATATTTATAGATGCAATTTTACGTTTATTTCTTACATGAGTCTATGTAACATATTTCAGAAGATTAAAAAATCTTTCTATAGCAGACAAAGGTAATCAATATTATTCTGTGAGAGGCCAAGGTCCAAAATAAATGCAAATGTAAATTCAACGAACAAAGAAACAAAATACATGAGAAAATATAGAGATTTCTTTTTTAAATCATGCTGGTCTTAATAGAATCCAAAATTGAAAAGTTACATATATTAAGCAAGCCTTGGCATGCATAATTACTTCTCTATTCTAGACAAGGTGAAGATCAGCTTGTGTCAAAAGAAGTCAAGCAACACATTTTTTTTCCTCACAAAATCAACATTTTTGTGTTAATTTACACATTTTTGACTTTAAGCTGGCTAGTCATGTGAGAAACATAGGTATCAAACTAGAAAACAAGACAAAGATCATTCTGTAAGACAACCATTTAGTACATGAAAAACTTAGCGCTAATAAGGACATCTTTCAAATTATAATATAAACAATAATGAACATCATTAATTCAAACAATAAACGTTATTTTTTCAAACAGTCAAAATGCTTTAAAACATGGTTCTGGAACTGAAACTAGCAGACTTTCCAAAGCACATGACTAACAGAACAACAGTTCTCACTAGGTTTTCCCTGTTTAATTTGAGCCTGTGCGTGAGATTTCCAACAATTTCAAATATGCGCAAAGCAAAGACTCTGACCAGCCTGTGCATCTGCACAGTCTGACCAGAGTCTTCACTATGCGTTTTGTAGATAGATAAGGTCTTAAAGTATCTGTAGACCATCAAGTAACTTTATATTTACAGTATGTTGCTGTCTATGCTACTTAGTGTTTGAACCTCACGCACATTTTAAATTGTTGGAAATGTCACGCACAGGCTCATTTCTATTATTCAAATAGCACAAAATTGTCTGCATTCAATGTGAAAGTCAAATTAACAATGTTCATATTGTAAACATACAAAAGACAACACCGAAGAACCCCTTACCACGTCAGAAAGAGGAAAGAGCTTCCCCTCCATTGTAAGCTTATAGTTTCTCTAGAAAATAAGGAAAGAATTACATAAATGGTTACTTTCCTAAGTATGTGCACTTATAACTTTTGTTCATGTAGCATGTGCATGACATTTCCAACACATGTGTAAGCTGCAAAAGCAACAAGCAGCTTAGACAACCACAAATTGAATTAGAATATTCAATGACCCCCTGAGGAGTGGTAAAGACCATTTTTATCTACAGAACACATAGTTAAGACTCTGGTCAGACTGTCAGGATGCACAGACTGACCAGTGGCTTTGCTTTGCCCAAAAGTAAAATTGTTGGAATGTCACACATAGGCTCAATTATACTAATGTACTTAAAGCATTAGAAGCTTAAGTCCTTTGTTGAATGATTTAAGAGTAAGGGTTCTAGACAGAGGAAAATAGACTATATTTTAACTGTTATGATTACTTTCAACAGCACAGTTGTAAATTTAATTCTGATGATATTATTTGTTAATGAAAGCAGAGCTTAGTGCATAGGATTTAGATACAATAATTAGCAATTTGATAACATAATCCTAAGAAATGTGACCTGTCATGTGAAGAGGGATAATCAAGGAACTTCATTAAATAAATACTTGGAAAAAGGATTTGATCCAACATGGGTCAACCAGAAAATGTCGAATGTCAGAAATAATTGCATGGGAATGTAGACTTAACATTCTATATTCCGAAAAACACGCTATTTTTTAAAAATTTGCTCCTGGTCTGTCTGCACAGATCACGCAGTCTGACCAGGGTCGACACTTGAGGCACTTCCCAGATGGTCCCTTTTCATGTGACGGGTAACATATACTTATAAGATATACTGATTAGATTGGAGCATTATGATCTCAGATAAAAGATAACATGGCCATTCTTGCCTTATAAATTGAATGAACTTTAGAAGGAATTTTTTAAAGACTGGATGTTTTATGAATATCTAAAACACAACTTCATGACAGGGGTTGACAAAACTCCTGAGAATAAGCAGTCCATAGGACTCCTATCACCTGAAATCAAGAAGTCCAAGCTCACAGTAAGGAGTCCAAATTTTCAAAATGGGAGAACATTGCGTAAAAAGAGAAATTGCTTGTTATAAACAATTTCTTCTCTTCCACAATGTTCTCCCAAAGAGGATTCTTTTTTCAAAATACTATCAGATGCAAAAAAATGTATTCATCAACAACTAGTGAAAAGATCTACAGTGTTGGCAAGTGTTAGAAAGGACACTGCTCTGTGCATTTGTTTTTCATATTCTCATATTACCCTTGGAGTCCATCAGACTCCTTACAGAAGGAGTCCTAACTGGTAAACAAGGAGTCTCGACTCCCCATAGTATCGAGCCCTACATGTCTGAGCTAATGACTTATTAGATACATGTTTAAAAAAAGATTGCCAGAGTTCAAATTAAAACTGCTACAGAAATGTTCAATTGGGGTCAATTTTTCGGTGATGCAACATATTATCACAAAATCACAATGATAAGTACATGGTCACATGATGAGGACCATTTTATGAAAGTTTCATTATAATCTCCCATATTTGAAGGAAGAGTTGTGCTAACAAGATATGGACATACAGACAAATGGACAGATGGAGAAAACGATACCAATTTATGTCCTTCTCTGGCAGCGTATAAAAACTCTAGATTAAAGTGAGACAATGACTGTGCAAAAAAGAGCTTTTGTGAAAATATACAGAAATTCTAAAACATAAGAAAAGTTTCATAAAAAATGTGTTAGGTAAAAGGGTGCTGTGAATCAAAATATGGAATTAGAAATAAATTTCAAATTTTGAATGTATTTCCTAGCACAATGATATAAGCAAATATAAAAGAGCAAGTATCATTTTTCCTCCTTTGTAATCTATACCCCTTCTCCAATTCACACATACATCTATATACTTTTAAGGAATTAAGGTACCTAAATTATTTTTGACAGATCTAGTAACATTAGATACATCAAGAATATACTTACAATTTCTGGAAACTTGTATTTCATGTAGGGACTATAAGTGGATGAATCATCTTTCAGCTCTAGACCAATGATCATGGCATGTTCAAACAACTGGGGATATCTTGTGTCCTTTAACCTTCCAGACTCTTTTATACTCTTGGACTGAAAATATCATCAATTAAATTTGCGATCATTTAAGTCCATTAAGCTTTGATAATTTTCCTTTTCCCTTTTTGAAAGTTAAATGAAATAAGAGATGTTTGTAAACCATTTATGTCCTCCCCCACCCTAAAAAAGAGGACCACCATGGTCCTAGATCGCTCACCTGCGTCTCTTCGACCCCTGGGACATCACATTAATTAAATAGGCAGATGTCAAATAGGAGATAATTTCTACATAAGATCAATACCATGGAATGTTTTCAGCCAAGAGCAATACAGGTATGCCTTTTCACCCTTTGAGTCTTTTTCACTCTTTGATCCTGTGTAAAACAGGATGCACAGAAGCGGAGCCCAAATGTGACCCCGGGGTCTTGATATGAACAAACTTGGTAGAGGTCCATTAGATGATGCTACAAGCTAAATATGAAAGCTGTCTGCCTTCTGGTTTCAGAGGAGAAGATTTTTGAAGATTTTCACCCTATTTGTTAAGGGTAAAGGGAAAGTTAAGGGTGGATTTCATGTATTTGAACAACTTTGGTAGAGCTTGACCCAAGGAACATCCCTGCCAAGTTTCATCAAGATTGGCCAGCTGGTTTAGGAGGAGAAGATGTTTAAAGAAATTGTGGACGACGCACGACTGACGATGGACGCTGGACATTGTACGATCACAATAGTTCATCTTGAGCACTTCGTGCTCAGGTGAGCTAATAAAAAGTGTATATTTAAAATTCCAAACGGATGATCAAATTTTCTCACTGGGATGTCAGTTGATAACTTCACTTGTAAAGCAAATGGTAAACTTATTCTTTTTTTATAGAAAAGTTGACGTCTAACCTGAATGCATTTCAATCGGTTAGTACAAAACTATTGTATAAACTTATAGGCATTTACAGTTGTTTTGCCGAAACCCCTAAATTTGCATTACCATATTTCCTCTTATAATAGGGCCCTCCCTTATAGTAGCACCCCTACATTTTTTACCAAAAAAACCACTTCAAATGCCTAAATTTTAGGAACTTTTTGAGACTCATTCTTTAATTTGAGATAAATTTCCTCTAAACCATCATTTAAATGATTGTTTACAGGAAATTCACCTAAAATTAAAGGGAAAAGGGCATAAAAGGCATAAATTTTAATTTTCTTTTTTTAAATAAGAAGATGAATGTCAAACAAAAGCTCCCTGACCATATTGGGTGGACTGAGGCCTCATCTGTAAAGTGTCCTGTCCAAATACACTACCCGCCTCCGCTAGGGCTCGAACCTGCAACCACCAGGTTACGAGTCGAGCCCGTTAACCACTCGACCAACGAGCTAGACAATAGCAGGATCAAAGACAATAATGTTGCTATGTAATTGATGCAAGCAATAATTTACTTTAAGATTTTTTTGTCTATTTTTCATCCTTTTTTATCTAAGGCTTTTAATTGTATTACAGAAATTAGACCCCTTTGAATACAAAAATAATGTACAATTACAAAATTATGACAAGGCTAAAATTTGTTGTGTACTAGAGAACTAGAACTTAACATTTGCAAAGCCCAACACTTACTGTTTTAATTCTCACACTTCTAGAGTATTCAACACGTTTTCTGATTTCTTTTTCATCCACCTTGCTGTCTGTATCTGTAATATTGAAATAAATATGCAATATTCTAAGCCATAAGGCTAAAATCTAATAAATAGGAATGTCCAATAATTGAGATGACCCTGTCCAACTATTTGAAAGGCTGCCTCTGGTCAACTTCTGTCAAAGCTTCTTACATTTTGGACTTTAGATTTGACCTAAGACCTTCCTGTGACTAAGTGCCGTAGGTCACAACTACAGATAACGGGGTAGACTGCAAATTCATACTGAAATAAAGTCAAGCCTTGAAACACTGTTGATTGAAACAGGAGCATGGCCTATGGGTACAACACTCTTCTGCATGTGCTGAATAATAAAAAAATCTAAGGCATGACTCGTACAAAATGCTTCAAGAGTTATTCCTCTTCATAGTTCTTGTGATGGTGAACACACATGCCAACTTTCATAAAGATATCTTCAATAACAACAGAGGTATGATCAAGGTTAAAGTTTGTCATGCCAACAACAACACTCATGTCACCGCAAACAATGCAAAGGTGATCACAATACCTCCACATTTCTCCCAAAATAGCCAAGGTAATAAGAGACCTGTATTTAAAATCTTCCACCAATAGAAAAATCTGGTGAGGCAGGCTCTATAAATAAATTGCTGGTACCCAATTTGTTTTTTCTCTGAGATCATCCAAGATTCCTTAAATATTCAAATCTTCAAATCAGAATTACCATATTTCCCCTAATAAACACTCCTGAGACAAAACATACACTTAACAAGTTAACGTTACACTTAAAAAATGCTTTAAATGAGAGTTGCTGAGTAACAAAAGGTAGTAGGAGATTTATTTCAGGAGGGCGCTCTTTTAGAAGAAATACAGAATGGAATCAACCATTTTTGATATGATTTTCCATAATTTTGAAGTAAGACCCATTTCTTCAAAATCAAGCCTTCACAAACTATCATCCTTATGATACATTTTAAAAGATTACCAACAACATAAGTTTCAAGTTAAGAATGATAAAATATTTAATTTTGAAAACTAAAATACCCCCTCTATCTGTAGCTCTGATATATTTAAAGGTACTTATACAAGTATTGTGCTGACCCCTCAATATTTAATACAAGATCTTTATTCTAAAACCTACCAGCTGTAGATATATCTGGTGATGAGGGCTCTGTATCGCTCGCATCCAAACTTCTTGTTCTCTGAGATCCTTTCAATACTTCAAAAGCTTGATCAACCTTCTGTTTTATCTATAGACACAAGTTAGCAAAGTTTACAGAGGTCACATTGAACATGATTAATAGAAAGAGATAAATGTGTTTTTTTTTTTTTTTTCTTTTCATAGTAGTATGAAATGAAACACAGCCCGACTGTACTACATACCCAATATGCTGCTCATTTTTTTTTGAAGTTGGATTTCTAAATTATTGATTGTAACTTCCTTCAATTTGGACAAGTAAAATATTGGTTGTCAATTATTGGATTTAATTAATCTGCAAAGACAATTCTCAAATTTTTAAGGGTAAAGCCGTTTTCAAAATAAAAAAATCCATGACACATGCTTGTAAGTTGTAAGTATTTGTTCAACCTACTATATTTTACTTAGCCTTTTTTGTATTACCTTTAAATATACATCAACCTAAACACTACCTAGGAAGGCATCAATTGTGTGTTAGATTTTGGTTTGTATCTCAGAATTTATGAATGACATGTTGAGGGGTCAACGCAACACTATTGTAATTGCCTATAAATGTATAGGCACTTACAATAGTATTGCCCTAAACCCTCAATTTTTTGGGGGTTTATATCATTCCAACAGTTCGCTGGAAAATTCAATATACATGTAGTACACAAATGACCCCTTTTATCCTTGGGTGTGGAATCCCCATGCCTGACTGGTCCAACACAGGCTTCTCCGCCTGCAGATAAGTACATGTACACTATTTATTCTGAAAAACTTCAGGGGCCCAAGGTTATAAAACTGTTCTCAGACTAAACTGAGAATTTTCTCAAATTTTGAATTTGAATAAATGTATGAACATAAAAGATAATATTAATAAGTTGTTATTTGAAAACAACTTATTAATATTATTTTTAATGTTAACACATTTAAATGAGAATTAAAACAGAATTACAGCTTTATTCTCAAATTGAAATTTGAGAAAATTTTGAAGTGAGAATGAGAAACATTTATAACCTCGGACCCTGAAGAGCCTGAATATAGTGGCCAATCAATCATCTATCCACTTACTGCATTTAACTTCCATCTGTGACTACCACGGCCACTACTACCTCTCTCTACATTGGTGGCTTTATCATCAGAAAATAAGTTCTTGAACTTTTTAAACTTCGATTTTACTCTATCTCCAATTGGCCTTGAACTCTGAAAGTAAAGAGGACTGCAAATGACACCTATTTGATAGATATGACCAATTCAATTTGACAAAGATGATTACGCAATATGCAGTAATTGCCAGTATTAAATATTAAAAGGGGTTTCCTACAGACAGACATATGGAGACACATATGGCATATAAGGAATAAGATATGCAAGAACACAAACTAGAAAGCCATGAATGGCTTGAGTCGCTCCACAGGCTTGAAATTCTTGTAATAACCAAATCTAAGTTTTGACTAGATTTTGAGATATTTTGGGTTCTACTGAATTTGAAATGATTTTCAAAGTTTCCACTATATAACATAAGGAGAAATGACCTCCGCCCATAAAAGACATATTTTTCATCCAATGACAATGATTTTAGGCTTCATGATAATGGGTCACCCAAGGATCATACCGATGAAGTTTGATTGATATCCATCAATTACATTCTGAGAAAATGATTTTCAAGTTTCCACTATATAACATATAGAGAAATGACCTCGGCCCATAAAAGACATATTTTTCATCCGATCACAATAATTTTTAGTAGACTGATACAGGGTCACACAAGGCTCATTCCAGTGAAATTTGGTTGATATCCATCAATTAAATTCTGAGAAAATGATTTTCAAAATTTCCACTATATATCATATATAGAAATGACCTCCGCCCATAAAATACATATTTTTCATCAAATCACAATAATTTTTGGTAGACCTTAGGTAAAGGTTCACCCTAGGATCATTCATGTAAAATTTACTTAGTATCCATCGATAAAAATCTGAGAAAACTCACTTTTTACCATATTTTAAAATTAGCCACGCCCATTAAATCCATGTTTTTCATTGATCCAAACTTCTTGAACAACTTTGAAAGAGAGTCACCAAAGGATCATTCCTGTGATGTTTGGTTGAAATTCATCCAATAGTTTCTGCGGAGAAGATTTAATTTTTTAAAGAAAAACTTTACAACCGGACGCACGATGGACACAACACCATGACAATAGCCCCAGTGGCTTTCAGCCAGTGGAGCTAAAAACTATCATGAATTGAAATCAAGTTGATGAATACCCTTTAAAAATGCTTAAAACAAGATGTGTTAATTTAACACCAATATCTACAAATCTGTCAGGAATTTGACCTTAACTAAGGCCTTGACCTTGTCAGATGACTGTGACCTTGGTATCTAAAGATGTGTGTCAATGAGATCTATCATCATGTCAAATACTAGCATTGTATCTGGAATATGCTTGAAGTCATTGGAAATGTAAAGACCTTTGGTTCAAAATTTTGATAATGTTTATCCAAGACAGATGACCTTGACCTTATTATGTGACCTTGATCATTAGTATCCTCATTTGCATAGCAAAGAGAAGGATAAACAGCTGATGGTAATACATTGATTTTTTATCTTAAGATGTGGGGGGCAAAAAAAAGAAGAAAAGATTTGTTAAAAAGTACCTATAACATTTTTCAAAAAAAAATTTAAAACAATGAACATTAGGTAATACATTCTGCCATTAAATAATTTTAGAATTCTTTTTCAGCCATAGAACTATAAAAATAACACTTGTCATGGTCATCATAGCGAGGACCATTCTTATGCTTAAACATCCATTCTTATTAGCATTTCTCTTCTATATATACACTTTTTTTGGGTCTACTATACAATTATTTAATGACTTTATCGATTGTTTTCAAAAATGTAAAGTCCCTCTTTATTGATTGTTCTGTCATCAATCTTTACTTTCTTACTCCTGTTCCCAAGTTCAGAAAGACTTCTTGAAACCAAGGTTTCAAGACTTCATCCTTGGGACTGGTATGTCCCCTATTAGTACTGATATATTCTTTTTCATACATACCTCAGACTCTGTGGTTGTGGATGATTTGGATTTCTTGACCAATCTGTGTGGAACTGCGTATCCCGAGTCGTCTACGTAAATATCAAACCCTCCAGACTTACTCAGTCCCAGTTTGTCTGGCTCCATATACACGACATTACCTGCAATTCAATCAGAAACAGTTAGACAGTTGTTGACATTGGTGACAAAACAAAGTTGTGAGGACTTACAACCAACAAATTCTTATTTCACAACAATGCTCTTGTTGGCTTTTTATTTTAGAATTATTTGAAATAATTTATGGTTCCTTTTCAGTGAACTACACATTAATCCATGGTTTAGCGCAAAACAGTTATAACTGCCTATACTTTTATAGGCAGTTACAACTGTTTCACACTGAGCCATCCATTTCTTCTACCAGTATCAGCGACAAAAATGTTGACCAATAAGAGTTACCATAACAGAAATCCAACTGAGAAATAAACAGAAATATAAATATTCAGTTGGACCCCTTATAAGAAAAAATATTTAGATCCACACATGCGTATCAGCAGTCGACACATGCATATAATCAGCAGTCTTCACTATCAAATAAGAATACGGAAAAATATCTACCCATTTCTCTGTTAATTATTTTGATTTAAATCCAATCTAGAAATTTGCACAGGAACATTAAATTTCATAGCCATGTTAAATAAATTCCACTTGTTTTATTTTTAACCATTATAAATTCCACTCTATGATGCTGTAAGATTACACATAAAATGCCTGCACATTGCTATCATATTTCGTCTGTTTTACTGACAACGCCTCTTAACATGCTTTATCCTTGATAACAGAGTAACTTTTGATTGGTATGTTCCTCTGGCAGTCTTTCTTGCTGTAACATACCTTATTTTCTCTAATAAGAAGGCCCTCCCTTTTGTACAAGGAACATAACAGCACATTCACATTGTATAAATTCCACTTATTTTTTATATCAAATAACATATAGTTATATTTTCAGCCATTATAATTTGCTGTAACATACACACACTTATGCCAGCACATCTATCTTATATATTTACTGACAACGCCTCTTACTGACCCGTCACACAAAAAGGGAAAAGGGGTAGAGCGTAAAGTCGACCTTAGTCAGACTGCGTGGCCTGTACAGACTGACTAGTGTGGAAACTTTTGCACTTTGCATATTTTTCTGAATCTAGAATGATCAATCCACTTTCAGTGAAAGAATTTTTGAAATGTGATCTCTAGTTTACCTATGCTGGACCCATTCTCTTTTTCAAATAATCATTTTACAAATTCCCAGATGGTCCCTTTATGCATCACATTTACAAGGAAAACTACATTCAATTTCATTGATATAACATGGATTTAAAAAAAAGTCTACTTTGACTTTGATTTGAAATTTGAAGGGGGATAATACATATCTAAGATTTTAGATAAAATATCTTGTGCTCTATCAAGTTAACAAAGAACCAGAGTTTTAAAAAAACTTAATGATCTTATTAATTCATTTCTTATCCAAACCTGATTTCTTTTGATTTAACTGGAAATTCGTCTTTGTGAAACAATTCCAAGAAATACCAGGATAATTTAGATTATAACTTTAAGAACAAATTATGAAATCTACGATATTAAAACCTACAAATCATTTTGTCTTTAGCAGAGCCTAGAGGGACTTAATTCCACAGGTCAGTGCAACACTATTCAACAGGTCAGTGCAACGCTATTGTAAATGCCTATATATTTATAGGCACTTACAGTTGCGTTGCCCTAAACCCTTGTTTTGACACCCCATACTGTTATCATGATGAATACAGTGTAAAATGATGACACCCAAATCTCACTTGCATACCTGAGATTAGAGCACGAATTTGAGCTAATCTCCTTCAGATATGATGAGTACCATAATGATCTCACCGTCCCAACAGTGGCTCTCATAACAAATAAACAGTGAATGATAATTTTCTTTACATTGATCATTGTAAATTCATCTTATATTCAGATGATACCACAATTTTATTAACTCATAATGATCCTGAAGTTAAACAAGAGGACCATGATAGTCCTATATCGCTCACCTGTGTATCTTTGTCTAAATTAACTATTGTCAAATTTTTCCAGCAAAAGTCGTAATGAAACTTCTAAAGCTAGTGGTCTCTAGAGTGTTAACAAGGCCCCTTTTCCCATAATATTGCACAGATCCTTCCCATTTTCAAAAGGGTCCATCCGTGTGACCTGGCCAACATTCTGTCAAACTTTCATAAAGATTGGACCATATTTGTGACCTCAAGAGTGCAAACAAGAAAATTGTCATTAAGGCCCCTTTTCCCATGATATGATCTTTCCCATCTTTGATAGGATTCATCTTTGTGACCTAGCCATCATTCTGACCAAATTTCATGAAGATTGGACCACATTTGTGGCCTCTAGAGCGTAAACAAGAAAATTGTCATCAAGGCCCCTTTTCCTGTGATTTGGCCTTGATCCTTCCAATTTTCAATGGAGTTCATCCTTATGACCTGACAAACATTCTGACCAAGTTTCATAAAGATTGGACCATATTTGTGGCCTCTAGAGCGTAAACAAGAAAATTGTCATTAAGGCCCCTTTTCCTGTCATATGACTCAGATCCTTCACATTTTCAATAGGGTTCATCTTTGTGGCCTGACAATTATTCTGACAAAGTTTCACGAAGATTGGACCATATTTGTGGCCTCTAGAGTGTAAACAAGAAAAATGTCATTAAGGCTCCTTTTCCCATGATATGGCACGGATCTTTCCCATTTTCAATAGGGTCCATCCTTGTGACATGACAATCATTCTAACCAAGTTTCATGATGATTGGTTCATATTTGCAGCCCCTAGAGTATAAACAAGAAAAATGTCATTAAGGCTCCTTTTCCTGTGGTATGGCATGGATCCTTCCCTTTTTCAATAGGGTTCATCCTTGTGACCTGACAATCATTCTGACCAAGTCTCATGATGATTGGTTCATATTTGTGGTCTCTAGATTGTAAACACTTAAATTGTTGACGTCTGACGACACACGACGGACATTCAATGATCACAAAAGCTCACCTTGAGCACGATGTGTTCAGGTGAGCTTAAAAGTCTGAAAACTATTTTCTGTTATAGAATAGAAAATGGGACAATCAACTTACCAGTTTACAACATTATTATCCTTCATTTAATTACACAACACCTCAAGGATGAATCATTTGATTTTAGAAAATTTGCATATGAATTAATATATACATATACAAAAGAAATAATCTAATGTGTATTCAGTTAAAATGATATAATGACCAAGCTTTACAATAATACTGTTAATCTAACAATGCCTCAAAATATTGTACTGGGGTGCAAAAATCTTACTTCACATAAGACTATAATAGGTAGGTTTAATAATGACCACAATGGTTTTGGGCTGGTCATTTTGCCTCACAATGACCTTTCTTTCTATTGATAATATTCACCACTACAGTCTAATATGAAATCTGACTCAAATATCACATTTTAGAATTTGAAAAATGGTCTCCGACTTTATATACATACTTCTAATTTAACAAGAACTAAATGAAAGAATCCCAGAGGGATGCCCAAAGGATAATTCTGGAAAAGTTTGTTTGGTCAAATATTGACCAGAAATTTCAAAAAAATCCTGAAAGCTTGTTCGAATTTGTACAAGTTTGTACCATAGCTATGTAGAATATAATCCAAAATGTTTAACAACATCTATTCCATCCAAATTTTCATTATAGTACAAAATAATATCCAAGGCTGCTTTATCATTATTTACTGTGTAGCATAAGGACATAATATATGAATATACTTCCTGAACAATTGTAATTTTAATCTTTTTCGCAAATCTTAATTATAAGTTTGTAATTTACTAGTCACTTCAACAAGTTTCAAGATAACATCCTTTTAACCATCTTTGTCCAGCCAAGGGTTCTAAATCTATTTTGTTCCATTCAAACAAATTCGATTTAAGTCACTTGACTTGCAAAGACACATCTTGACCCTTTTTAACATATAGCATGATGTCCTTGAAGGAAAAACTGCAGAAAATGATTAAGAAAGTTCACAACATGTATTAGTCAGTTCTTAAAAAGTGTTAGAAGGTTCTCAAGCTGTGTCAAAGCAGGGCTTGTGTTTGACCCTTAAATCAGGGTTTCAATCCCCCAAAATCTGAAAATAACTTAATTTGACCCCTAGGAATGTCTCCCAAGGGGGTCATTTTGACCCCTATGAGAGGAATTACTAGGGTAAAAACATGGTTTTATATTTATGATTTTCACAAATAACTATCTAAAGCATTACAAATTCATCACTTGTTTCATATCAATACAAGAAAAAGTGAAACTGACTCTTAAATTTACAAAACAAGAGGACCAAGATGGTCCTAGATCGCTCACCCGAGTCTCTTTGACCCCTGGGACATCACATTGAATAGATAGGCAGATGTCAAAAAGAAGATAATTGCCTAAGATCAATACCATGGAACGTTTTCAGCAAAGAGCAAGACAGATATGCCTTTTTGCTCTTTGATTCTATGTAAAAAGGGATGCACCCTGGTGGACCCTAAATGTGACCCCAGGGTCTTGATATGAACAAACTTGGAAGAGGTCCATACGATGATGCTATATTCTAAATATGAAAGCTGTCTGCCTTCTGGTTTCATAGAAGAAGATTTTTGAAGATTTTCATTTTTTACCCTTCATGCTCATAAGAGATAAAGGGAAGCACCTGTGCAAAGCCCAAATATGACCCAAAGGGTTGATACGAACAAACTTTGTAGAGGCCCACTAGGTGATGCTAAATACCAAATATGAAAGCTGTCTGCCATCTGGTTTCAGAGAAGAAGATTTTTAAAGATTTTTGCTCTTTAATTCTTTGTAAAGAGGGTTTGGCCCGGGCAAAGCCCAAATATGATCCCAGGGTCTTGATATGAACAAACTTGGTAGAGGTCTACTAGATGATGCTACATAATAAATATGGAAGCTGTCTGCCTTCTGGTTTCATAGAAGAAGATTTTTGAAGATTTTCATAATTTCACCCTTTTTTTTAAGGGTAAAGGGAAAGTTAAGTGTGGATTTCATTTATTTGAACAACTTTGGTAGAGCTTGACCCAAGGAACATCCCTGCCAAGTTTCATCAAGATTAGGTGAGCTAAAAAAGTGTACTAATGATTTGCTTTTTCTGTCATTTTGACCTCTTTCAATTCATTTTGACCTCAAGAATTTCTTAGGTGAGGAGTCAATGACTCCCCAATATCAAACACTAACTTGAGCCCTGGTTAAAGACACAGATGTAACTGTTTTTGTTTAACTGAACACCAGGCAGTGTCTCCAAATAAAAGCCACTGATGACAATTTAAATCTATTTTTTCTCATCAAAATTCGATGTTTTGAGTATTCAAATAACTTGTCTTGGTGTTAAATTACTCTAGTGATGGTGAACACACCTGCCAAGATTCAAATAAATATTGGAATCACTTATGATAACAGAGATATGAGCAAAGTAAACTCAGTAACTTATGGGTAATAACTGCATCCCTTATTCCTAGGCTGCCAAGTTAATCTGATTCCAAACTGGCAAAGGTGTGTCTAATTTTTCACATTTTGATCATGCAAATATCAAATTTACGTATATCTGTAAAGGTAATCATGATTGACACATCATGTAGACAGACAGTTACACATGTGTGTATAGTATTTTTTTTTCAGGTAATATGTTTGGTTTTGGAATTTTTCAAATATTAGACTAAGAGTCTGAGATATTTTGGTGCATACAAAATTCGCCACCTAGCATAGGAGGCTAAGTTGGTTTTAAAAATCAAGCCATGACAAAAAAAACCCCAAAGTACAGTAGATCTCAAAACAGAGGAAAATCTTCTACTATTAGGAAAAGACTCAATAGACAGTTAATTAGGGAAAAATATGATAAATGGAATACAAGATGGTTCTGTTTTGTGTGATAGGTCATTAATACAGCAGTGTTCTGTTAATAGCAACTCTTGTTTGTCAAACATATAACATATTGTTGCTATATTCAGAAATTTATATTAAAATGAGATAGAGGATAATCGTTTGTTTCAGTGTTACATTGATTCATATTCATTGAGTGAACAACAAAAGCTATATTTTCACAAGTGGTGGAGCCACAAATGAAAATATAGCTTTTGTTGTTCATGAAATGAAATATTAAATGATCTTACTTGAAAAACAAATGATTATCCTATTTCTTTATTGCAAAAATGAGACAAAATGTGTAATTTCTAGGACATATTTTTGTAAATTGCGTCATTTTGCATGTGATTGCTTTGCAATGTTCATTGTGACGTCACTTATTTTGCCCTGCATACATGACGTCAGATAGGATGAAATGCACAAAAGCAGGGTATAAGTGTTTGATAATTTCACTGCTTTTGCGGTGAGATTATCAAGAGATAATCTACTGTTATATCTCAATAAACCAGTGAAAAGCACTAAAGATATACATGTATTTGTTCTTTTGAATTATTGCTTGTTCACTGAATCCGTTGCCTTTTATGCAGTGAGTTGCTGTTATCAGTATTGCAATTAGGAGGATTCCACTGTACTTACCATCATCATCAACAGCTTTGGAGACACAGTCGGAACTAAGACTTCTTCTGATTGGTTCAGGATGATTGACCCTTGGTAAGTCCCAGTGTTTGATTGGATCGTTTGAATCTGGGTTTGTGTCAACTGGAACAACTTCATAAAATGTACTCAATCCATGCGTAGATTTTTTTCTTTCTGTGTCTGAACTGTCACTATTACTGTTACTAAAATCCATTGAATCAACTGCAATAGAAAATGGGCGAGGCTTCTGCTTCCTTGGGGGTGGGGGACGATTTGGTCTATTTTTACGAATTGAACTGCGAGGAAATGTATTTTCACTACTATAATCCTTTTTGGAATCAGTTTCATCGTTTTCATTATTTGGCACATTTTCAGCTTTTGCTTGTTCTAATTTCACTTTAACATAATCATCATGAGCATGGGTTCTTGGTGGTTTTCTGGGAGGCGTAGGTTTATTGTCTGAGCTTTCACTTTCAACAGGATCTACAAATGTTACTCGACTTTCTTTATCATGACCATTGGCAGTTTTTTCTACGTGAGATGATTGACGAAATGGTGGTCTTTTAGGTGGTACTTTGGCTTCCTTTTCATTTGTGACATCGTTATCTGTATAAGATCTTTGTCTAAATGGGGGAGGGGGTTTGACTGGCTTCGTGAGGGGAGAAGGGGTGTTACTTGTGCTAGTTGACGGTGATGAACTATCAAACATTTTTAACCTATCCATCACACTTACTGGCCTACTTGTTTCTTCAGGTTTTTGTTCATTTTCTTTGTTTATACTGCCGGCTGCTTCTGATATTTTCAGATGATTTAATTGTGATTCCATCTTATCAGAATGTTTTGCAACAGAATTTAAATTTGATCTATTTGGACTGATATTAGGTCTTTTGGTTGGAATAGGCCTAGATTGCACCTCAGTATTTGTAGAACCAGTCTCCATTCTATTAACTAGTCTGGATACTCTTGGCATTTCTGTAGACTGGTCCTCTGAGGTATCAACAACAGCACTAGCAAGTTTTCCAAAATCTTTCACTTTTAAACCAGCCAGGTTTTTCTCAATGCCCTTAGTGAAGTCAATTCTGTCCTCAATTTGAACAGATTTCCTTGGAGAAGGTCTTGGAAAGTTGTCATTATTCAAACGAATTGGAGAGACAGCTGTCCTAGGCCGTCTCCTTGGAGACAAGTTTTGATCTTCGACATGTTTGGGTTCTGGAATGTGCTGTCGCCATCTTCGTATAGGAGACCCAGTTCTATTCTCGTCTGCTGACTCAAATTTGGACTGGGTTGCCTTGACATCTGACCCATCATCGTTATAAGACTGGATTGGACTAGAGGTAGACTGGTTGCTGGCATTGTTTTCAAACATCTGACGGATATTCTGCATCCTATGTGGGGGCAGACTCCGCACGCTGGTCTGGCTCAACTGTTTGGGATTCAGACTGGCGTCCGACATCTCAGTATGAATTGCTTCTTCACCATTTTCTCAATCCTTTCACTTCTCTCCAATTTCCATCAGTTTAGACACTGAAATAGAATGATTTAAAACTGGTTATGAGAGGTTAAAAGCACAAATCTTTTGTAAGTGCATAACGATGGTTGAGCACGAAACATGTGTAACTGCCCATAAACATATGGGCAGTTACAATTGTTTTGCGCTGATCCATCGATATATACATGTACTCATAGGTTCTTACCAAAGTTTTATGCTATGTAACCCCTTGATAAACTAAAGAAGCCTTATCTTATAAAACATTAAGTGACCTTTTGTTCACAATGTTTTCTACCCCATAGGACCTTTATTCTACTTTTTAGGTACATCTATAATGTTGTCTGCAACATTATGAACTTAGAAAAAACATGTTGTTTGGTGTTGGGTTAAGTGAGATAAGCAAATTTTTGTGAAGGAGCGCATCCTGTTTCACTTAAAGTAACCCTTTGACAAGAATTAATGTGAACATTGAGATACAGCAAGTTTAGCCAATGCGATTTATATTAGTCCTTATTCAATGCCTTGACAAACAAGGAAATTTTAAACCTGTCATGAAAGAAAAGGCTGCACCTGGGAGTTGCATATTACAGTTTACTTGTGTAAAGTAACCATTTAGGGTACCACTAAAAAGTGGCCCCTTAACACAATGGTCCCTTAATACAATTTTTCATGACAAATAAGTCAGGTCATTTTAATTGCACATTTAGATTATCTAATGAGTCTTAATGAATCTTTGATGCTCCAACCTTTTCGAATCTTCTCAGTGAGAATATTCTAATGGGTTGCAACAAAATAAGATTCAAAGATAAATAATTTTTTGTTTAAGAGTGTCCACTTTTTCAGAGAATTTGCTTAGCACAAAGGAACTTTTCATGGTGGTTGCTTAAAAAAAATTGTCACATAATAGAAGTGGTAGGCTGGTCGCTCGGCAATATGGACTGTACATATAGGTCCAATTGCATAATAAAAGTTTAGCACTAATCTTGGGGTTAACCTTATAGATATAATCTGGCCAGAATGTGTAAATCCTGGTTAGACTGTGTGGACTGTGCACATTGAATGCTTTTCCTTTTGATACAGGAAGGGTAGGGAATTGTATATAACTTGTATAGAATAATGCTGGACCTTTAATTTTCCATCAAATTCTTTATAAACCCTTGTCATGCTGAAAAAATACCTTGAAAAAATTGCATTGGAATGAAAGCGCTAAAAACACTGGATGCACTAATAATGAGTCAGTTCTTATTTTTTTTATTATAAAAGGAAAATCAGGCAGTATAGACTTAGATCAGACTGCACACAATGTCTGCTATACCTCCTGTCAAGGCAGGAATATTCTGGGTCAGCAGGGGTCGACACTAACTCCAGAGAGTAAAGAGTCCATTGACTCCTAACATAAATCATAAATCAAGGAGTCTTAGTTAGCTCAAATAAGGAGTCTTTTCATAATGGAAGAACATATTGGAAAAGAAGAATTTGCTTGTTATAAGCATTTTTTTCTTTCCCACAATGTTCTTCCTAAGAAGATATTTTAATGCAAATTCTTTGGGATGGAAGCAAATGTTTTCTTCAACAACTTTTGTAGTGAAAAGATCTACAGTTTTGGCGAGTGTCAATTAAAAAGGCAGATGTCAACAAGGAGATAATTTCTACATAAGATCAATACCACGGAATGTTTTCAGCAAAGAGCGAAAAGAATATGCCTTAGCACAGCCCTTATATAACATATGGGGCATGTAATGAATAAGCTTGATAAAATTCAATTAAATGAAACTATTAAAAAAAGTTCCTGCCTTCTGTTTTCAGGGAACAAGTTTTTCAGATTTCCTCCTTGGTGTCTATGTAAAATAGGGGTGGGGCCCATTCAGAGCCCAAATATGAACCCAGAGGCATAATGTTAACAAAATTGGTAAAGGACCACTAGATTATGCTACATACCAAAATATAAAGACTCTCTGCCATCTGGTTTCAGAGAAGAGGATTTTTTGCTCTTTGATTCTATGTAAAAAGGGATGTGTCGGGGTGGAGCCCAAATATGACCCCACGGTCTAGATATGAACAAACTTGATAGAGGTCCACTAGATGATGCTACATATAAAATATTAGAGCTGTCGGCCTTCTGGTTTCAGAGAATAAGATATTTGAAATTTGCCTATTTTTACCATTCGTGTTCAGGTGAGCTAAAAAGGGTTGCACCTGGGTGGTGCCCAAATATGACCCCAGGGTCTTGATATGAACAAACTTTGTAGAGGTTAACTAGATGGTGCTACACACTGAATTTGAAAGCCGTCTGTCTTCTGGTTTCAGAGAGAAATGCAATTGAAAATTTTACTATTTTCACCCTTTTTGTTTAGGTTTAAGGGAGAGTAAAGGATGGATTTATTTCTTTGAACAACTTTGGTAGAGCTTGACCCAAGGAACATCCCTGCAAAGTTTCATCAAGATTGGCCTTCCGGTATTAGGAGCAGAAGATGTTTAAAGAATATAAGGACGACAGACGATGCACGACGGACAATACATGACAGACATTAGAGGATCACAAAATCTCGCCTTGAGCACTTCATGCTCAGGTGTGCTAAAAAAGGGTTGCCCCCATTGGAGCCCAAATATAATCCAGGGGTCTTGATATAAACAAATTTAGTAGAGGTCTACTAGATGATGCTACATACATAATATAAAAGCTGTCTGCTTTCTGGTTTCAGAGAAGAAGATTTTAAAAGATTTTCCCTCTTTGATTCTATGTAAAAAGGGTTGTGTCTGGGTGGAGCCCAAATGTGACCTCAGGGTCTTGATGAGTCTCAATTATGGACATTACAAATTTCATTGTAACGTCTCCATATGATTGCATATTTTCCGTGAGAAAATTTGAGAGTTTATGTTACTCGAATTGATAAAGAAAAGTCCCTTTCCCAAGAAATGTCGCAAATTCAAATTTCCCAAAACAAACAATAACCCTTGAGTCAAAATTTCCAAGAGTTGAAATGAAAATTTCAAGAGTCAAACTGTGTCGGAAATGAATCACGTCCCTCCCTCCTTCTCCCCCCCCCCCCAAAAAAAAAGAAAAAAAAACGATTAAAAAAGTATCAAATTTAAAATAAGAAAAAAATATTAATAAATGTAGTGAATACTTTTCCTTTATCATAATACTTTTGTCCAAGGGTGCCTTAAAATAAACTGTCATTTTTTCCACTCTCATAGTTCATCAATTTCTTATTATGGAATAATTACTAAAGAGCTTTATTTCAGACAAAAGGTTAGTATTGTCTTAATTTCGGTAAAAGGGAAGGGGCTTTGAGGTTGCAAATGCTAGTAAGAGTTTCTAATTATTTTTATTTTTACCAGAAAGAAGTCGAGTTGAACCACGAAAACCAATGACAATTCACAAATGGTCACCTTTAGAATTTATTGACTTACTATTAACAATTTCTTTGCATTATGATGACTTTTGTCAGTAATGAGGTGGGATTAGTGTGATCTGAGTTAAAGCAAAGGGGTTTGAGCTGAAATTTAACAGGTGTCAACAGACTGTTGCCTACGATCGCCGATGTATATTGATCACCGGAATGTGTTAATTGCCAATCAAGCTAGGTGTTATCAGACCACCAATTAACTGTTTTCAAATAAAATGACACACTTCTTATGACCCTTGACGCATGGTTGCTTATTTTCAATAGTCAAAATGACGCACAAGCTCAAATTTCGAAGAGTCAAAATTGCATCATTTTGATTTCTTGAGCGTCAAAACCCGGGGTCCCGGGTCAAACGAAAAACCCTGAATGTGTAAAGGTAGCCATTACATTTGCTATCGCAAGAGAATGCTTTACCTTCATTGCTTGTTTATGTCACTGTAATTGGTACACATGAAATTACGATTTTAGATGAAAAGGGTTGTGCTTGGGTGGAGCCCAAATATGAACACCCCCCCCCCCCCCAGGTCTTAATATATTATCTTTTTTTATTAAGGGTTCGACCCTTTATTTCCATGGTGGTCCTAACTCCTTCCAGATCTTATCCAACACATTTAGAGAGGCAATGGGTTCTAACTACTGTTACCCACTTTTACAGCTGGTTGCACTGGGCCCTGTCTGTAAAGTGTCCTGCCCAAATACAATACTCGCCTCTGGTGGTGCTTGAGCCCACAACCACCAAGTTACAAGTCCAGCATACTAACCACTCGGCCAACAAGTCAATCCAGTTCAGGACTTGAAAATTAACTCCACAAAATGAAAGTTTATAAAAGAATTTCATGTGATTGACCTTGTCAAACACCATGCTGAAATCCAACAGCAACCAATTAAACCGGAGAAGTTAAGTGTTTGGAGCTCCCCTTAGAAGTGTTTTTCGTGGTGATGAGTAGATTTTTCTAATAATTTCAGTTGCATCCCTTGTAAAAAATGATAAACATGTCTCAGTCCCATTAAAGTATTGTTATGATCGACAATGGTAGACCATAGTTGCAAAAACATACTCCCATCCCTTGATCTGATGTGGGATGCCTCATTAATACATTATCAAAATATAGGAGAGAGGACTACTTTATTGCTGAAAAATAGCATCTTACGTATAGACTCTAGCCTATAAGATTTAGGAGTTTATAACAATTAAAACACACCATCAAACCCTGATTCTAAGTGCTTATGTTCATACAACTGTAGTTAGTCATGTAAGATTTGATTAAAAAATATGAAGTTGGAGAACTTGTCTTTTCAAGCTCTTACACTTTCATTCACAAACAGTAGTTTACATGTCATTGGCAGTAAAAAAGTAAATACAACTCAAAATATCATACATGCAGACTACAGGTAAGTTCCGTTGCTATGCTCATCAAGACGGCATGATTTCATTCAAAAGACTTACTTCCTTCTTATCATAATTTCGAGGTAAATTGTTTACCTAATCACCGGTTAAGTCACATCCGGTCTTTCTCTTCCGGTATCCAAAAATGGTAGAACACATTTCAGTTTGAAGAAAAATATCCTTCGTAATCCATCAAATACTGACTTTACTTTTATCCTATTAACATTGAGAAAAAAGAGGAACGATTCATTTCTTATTTGATGATGATATTACAAGCGAACATGATCTTATTCAGTAGAAAGGCTTCTGAAATCATCCGCATTTATAGTCTCGAAAGCCAAATCAGAAAGAAAATACGAATTTCTCCATTTCTGTAAGTGGTATTGTCCGATGAAAAAAATAAATCTAAAGGGATATTTTTTTTACATTTAAACAATTATTTTGATATAAATTCTGGTGAGTGGACACTACGGGCAGCTTTGCCCAACGTAACTCGACAGAGGGTTAGCGGACATTCATCGGATGGTTTCAGAGTCCAGGCAGTTTGTAGGATTTGTGAATCTGATGCTCCCAAAACCTGTCACCCTTTAAATCCTATTTCAATTATTTAACATGCCATCAATCCTGTATTAAATCTCTGTTTTAGACCACAAAGAAAAAGAGGACAAGGAAGCTGCGTGGTCATGTAAGCCATGGCAAAGGCCGTGTAGGTAAGGATGTTTAATAAAAGTAATCTGAATAAAAGTACACTACAACTCCGTATTTTCGCGGCAATCGAATTTTAGCGCAACGCCTTGCAATGCTTTGTTGGTTATAAAATGATGCGCATTTTGTGAACAAAGCCTACACATATCTGCCAAATTAAGACGATCAACAATGTCTTGATTTTTTGATACGTAATCAATAAAAATATCAATGCATTCAAAATCGGCTTCATGTTCCATCATTCAGCCACCCCTTTTCCAAATTACCTCCATTTTCTTGTTTTAAAATCGTAAAAACAATGCAAATTTGATCAATACATGGTGCGTAGACACCAAGGAATGTAACAGAATTATTCGACATTATAAAACTTTGGGAAAAAGGAAATACCAACAAGCAAAATCAATAAATATGAAATTTAATAGTTGTTGATCAGTTTCAATAAATTCGAGAAGTCTAATAAAATACATCAATCATAGCATTTCTAAACTACAAATGAAATTGGAGAAATACTAATTTTCATTCAACTTTTATCAAGCAAAATGATTTAAGAAGCATCTAATTTCAAATAAACCTAAGAAAATAGATCTTCCCAATTCATCCTGCATTATCCACATTTATCTCCAAATAACATGGGCTATTTCAACTATTAATGCCCTATACTAACAGGTACTTTAAACAAGATTCTAATGTACCACTTATACAATATGATTACTTTCAATGTAACATTATGCATTTTCCACTGTTATGTAATAACTTCCATAATCAACACAAATACATATGTAATACTTGATGAATAAATGGATGATTAACAACATGTAAACAACATGAAAAACAGGGACTATCATTTCTGAAAGGTTTCATGGGTGGGTGGGAGGGTTTTTTAGTCTTCTATCTTTCGACAACTTCTCGACTCCAATGAACTGTTCAAACTGTGATCTAACCGCGGCAAAATTGGTTTTTTATATGAATGTCCGTCAGCCAATCGAAATAAGCTATGCAAGTTGTTTAGAAGCGCTTAGCAACAATATGTAAATACATGACAGTCACGGACAAAATAGTTTTATCTTCATAATTAATAATTTTTTCTTTCCGGTAAAAATTTTCCAATACGAACATCGAATGTTTGGTCCTTCATAAATTCTTCAAAGAAAGATTTTGTCAACTACCATGGAAATATGAAGTCCTGATTCAATATGGTGCTCATGTCGGTGGTCAACATTCATAGGCATTTTCAACTATTTCTGTAATAGCAAGACCCTTAAAATTTTGCTGACTGACAGCTTCAGGAACATGCTTGTAATGCATATGAGTTTCGTTCTTGATTTCTTTTTTATTTGAAGCCCATTCACAGTGTTCCCATTCACGTACATATGTATGTGAATCACGCATAAAAACAAAAATTCACGTACAGAATTCAAAACTAACCCTGCCTTATACGCTCGTTTCACGCGCAGAAAAAGTAGAATAGACACGTAAAATATTCTCTTTTTGATCACTTGTAATACGTGAATCTCTATCCAAAAATTGGGAAACCCAAATTTAACAGCTTCCATAATTAGAATTCAATGAAGGGGGTAATCATTCGATCTTCATCTCGGCCGATTCCGTAAGAATAATACTGATTTTGTTGTGTACAGCTGGATATCGGATAACGTTCGCTAGAGCCTAAATTATATCCCGCGAATTTGGCCCAATATCAAATGTAAAAAAGCCCAACAGTAATAACAGTCGATTATAATTACGGGGTTTTCATTTAACATCGACACAATAACCATTTGATTGTTTAGACTGAAACATTACAATAGATTACCTATGTATTCGTTTTATCCAAAAATACGAAGGACTTGCGCTATGAATAACCAAGAATTAATTTACGAGCATTCCAATGATCCATCCAAAATTAAGTCCCAGGGGTGACATGACAAATTCGAGAAAATAAACATTTTATTCTCGTAATGAAGCGTGGGTCCGGAACAGTTTATTTTTCGAAGAGGGGGAACGAGTGATCAAACAGCGCTGACAGAAGGTGTTCAGCTATTTTTGGACATTTTCTAGACATGGCACGCGACGCACGCTTATAAACCTCGTGAGATGGAGACCCCTTCCATCGTGAGAATAAAACGATACTTGGTCAACTGATTGATGCATTTATGTTCGAAAAAACGGATTAATCATTTTTAGCTCCACTGGCTGAAAGCCACTGGGGCTATTGTCATGGTGTTGTGTCCGTTGTGCGTGCGTCCGTGCGTGCGGTCGTAAACTTTTTCTTTAAAAATCTTCTTCTCAGAAACTACTGGATGGATTTCAACCAAACTTCACAGGAATGATCCTTGGGTGACCCTCTTTCAAAGTTGTTCAAGAAATTTTGATCCAATGAAAAACATGGATTAAATGGGCGTGGCTAATTTCCAAATATGGTAAAAAGTGACTTTTCTCAGGTTCTTACGGATGGATATCAACCAAATTTTACATGAATGATCCTTGGGTGACCCTCTATCAGTCTACCAAAAATTATTGTGATCAGTTGAAAATTATGTATTTTATGGGCGGAGGTCATTTCTCTATATGTTATATAGTGGAAACTTTGAAAATCATTTTCTCAGATTGTTAGTGATTGATATCAACCAATTTTTACCAGAATGATTCTTGGGTGATTCTTTATCAGTCTACCAAAAATTTTTGTGATCAGTTGAAAATTATGTATTTTATGGGCGGAGGTCATTTCTCTATATGTTATATAGTGGAAACTTTGAAAATCATTTTCTCAGAATGTTAGTGATTGATATCAACCAAATTTCACCAGAATGATTCTTGAGTGATTCTTTATCAGTCTTCCAAAAATTATTGTCATTGGATGAAAAATATGTCTTTTATGGGCGGGGGTCATTTCTCTATATGTTATAATAGTGGAAACTTTGAAAATCATTCAACATCAGTAGAACAAAAAATATCTAAAAATCTAATTGAAACTTAGATTTGCTATTACAAGAAATTCCAGGGTCCAAAGAATTCAGAAAAAGGCACTCGTCCTGCAGGGCAAGTGACTTGAAAAAGTAACTCGTCCTGGTTTGACTGTCACTCGCCCTGCACTAGGCCAAAGGATCGTTGAAGACCATGTTTTGTATCTGGAAATGCAGACGAAACGAAAGTAGAAATTTTGCGACATTCAAAAACTTTAAATTCCGGGTAATAAGTACCGGTAATATGATCGGGACAAGAAAAAAAATCACTAATTTGTAAACATATAATACCATGGATTTTCGGGTAAAATTCTATGATTGTGGCTATATGCGACAAAAGAAGTAGTAGATATGAACAAAATATTCAATAATTTCCCTGATCGTGAGATCAATTTGTATTTACGAAGTTCGGGTACCGGGTTATATCATGCGAAAACCGGAAGTTTTATTTTTAGAAATCAAAGTACATGGCTGTTTATAGTTCATGTTGTTGCGAACTTCTATCACCGCAACTTTTTCGAAGCGTCTTTATTGTATTTTATCTATTTTTATCCTTACATAAGACATAATGATTTAATGCCATTCATTATTTACTCGTCCGGGAGGACGACTTCCTTAGAATTTCCACTCGTCCTCCGGGACTTCTCACTCGTAAATACGAGCGGACGAGTGGATTCTTTGGACCCTGAATTCAAGCCTGTGGAGCGACACAAGCCATTCATGGCTTTCTAGTTTTTTAAATAGCAGGTATGGCTTTATCTAAAAAATTGCTTTCCAAAATTCAACTATCAAATAAGTTTACGATGTCGTTGATTGATTGCAATAAAGTCGCCTAACAACAACTTGGATTGGCAGTAGATACGATCTTTTAGCGGCGATATGCGGGATTTGATAATCATTTAAAACAGAAAAAAAACTTCTGAGACTCGCAAATCATTTATCAAAAACTTGACAATTATGAATCAAGTATTTTCAATCTTCTTTGCTCGAAATCCAAGTTCAACAGTCTGAAGAAGAATAAATATCAGTAGAATAATCGGCTTTTGAAAATGCGATCGTCTTGCATAAGTTTCTGTCTTCATTACTTAGACTTAAACTCAAAGCAAAATAGCAAGATCGTCGGATTTGTAACTTGCTTAAATCATTTTTTATGTTCACAAAGTTTTACAGTATTTCTAATTTTTGTCTCGATATTACTTTAATTTTAGAGACGACGTTGGTACAAAAGTTATGACACCCCAAACTTTTTTCTATTTACTAAAGTTATGACACCCCTGTAAATTTTGAATATTAAATGGTTACAATGCTGTCTTATATCGTGACATTTTTCGTATTATTCTCCCTCTCATCCAAAAATCAAAGCCAGTCAATGATAGCTATATAAGCAGATCTTATTATTTCTAGAACAAAAGTCAAGATACCCCTTCAAAATTTGACGATTGACATAAGATATTGTCTTATATCTAAGATTTTTTTTATTATTTTCTTAGAAAAATCAAAACCAGTCATTGGTAACTAATCAGATCTTATTAATTCTAGAACAAAAGTCATGACACCCCTTAAAATTTTGATAATAATATACTGTATTATATCTGATTTGCTTTTTTATACGCCAGAGGGTCGTATTATGTTATGGCCTCGGTCGTCCGTCCGTCTGTCTGTCCATCTGTCCGTCTGTTAGCAATTTTTTGTGTGCGCAACTCCTCCTTAACTATCAATGGGAATAAGCTGAAACTACATACAATTACTCCCTATGATGTCTAGTTGTGCATAAGACCTTTGAAATTCAAATCGCTCCAGTCGTTCCTGAGAAATCTTGAATTATCTGCCCTTGAATATAACAAAAATCACTGTTTTTTGTGTGCGCAACTCCTCCTAAACTATCAATGGGAATAAGCTGAAACTACACACAATTACCCCCTATGATGTCTAGTTGTGCATAAGACCTTTGAAATTCAAATCGCTCCAGTCACTTCAGAGAAATCTTGAATTATCTGCCCTTGAATATAACAAAAATCACTGTTTTTTGTGTGCGCAACTCCTCCTAAACTATCAATGGGAATAAGCTGAAACTACACACAATTACTCCCTATGATGTCTAGTTGTGCATAAGACCTTTGAAATTCAAATCGCTCCTGTCATTCCTGAGAAATCTTGAATTATCTGCCCTTGAATATAACAAAAATCACTGTTTTTTGTGTGCGCAACTCCGCCTAAAGTATCAATGGGAATAAGCTGAAACTAGACACAATTACTCCCTATGATGTCTAGTTGTGCTTAAGACCTTTGAAATTCAAATCGCTCCAGTCAATCCTGAGAAATCTTGAATTATCTGCCCTTGAACTAAACGAAAATCACTGTATTTTGTGTGCAACTCCTTCTTAACTATTAATTGAAATGAGCTGAAACTAGACACAATTACTCTCTGATGTCTAGTTTTGCATAAAACTTTTCAATTCAAATGCTCCAGTTATTCTAGAGTTATCTTGGATTATCTGCCCTTGAGTTGATGAAAAACAAAATTTCTTGTCAGCTCATTTTCTCCTACATTATGGATGGGAATGAAAGGAAACTTGCCATAATGACTCTGTAGGTTGTCTTTTTGTGCTTAGGACTAAATGCATTTTCATATTTAATTGTTATGGCACCAGTTGTCTGTCTGTCTGTTTGCAATATTTTTAGCTATCATTCAAGCTCATGTTACTGACAAGCCAAGGTTACTGACAAGCCCCTTCGGGCGTATATGCGCCGCTCTGCGAAGCTCTTGTTAAACTAGTATTTTCTTCCAAAATTCACCTTCAGATAATGACTATTTACATGTAGCAGGTGATATTATTTCTGGTAATAAGCTTGAACAACTCTAGAGGTTCAAGTAAAAACATATTTTTTAAGTCCAAAATGTGCTCTCTGATATTCTATATTTTTCTTTTAATTATCACTCTCTTCCAATTTTCTTATCTTCATCTCCTTTTTATTTGGACCTTTTTTCTATTCACTTGTAAAAGAATTATGCATAAAATAAAAAGGAAACTCTTCATAAAAGATTAATTTAGACAGAAATACCCCTTCTGATGAAAGCTTTATTGAACAGTACCCCTTGAAAAAAATTATAAGGGTTAAATATCCCTTGACTCAAAAAATTATCTGGAGCTCTGAATAAATTGAAAAATAAATAAATAGAAAAAGACAGCCACAGACCAGAGTATTTGTTGAAACACTTGATTGATTTTGAATTTTTAAAAGGTGTTAGGGGTCCTTGATTTCTATAATAAAATAGCCAAGGCTGTCAATAGTTTTTTCTCCTAAACTCAAGACATTAAAAGACAGAAAGATTTAAAATACAGCTCAAAACATTATTTGTTATATTAATTTATCACTATTTTGTAAGTACCCGAGTATATAAAAGGGAAACTGACATTGCTTAGGTGAGTCTATTCCAATCAAAACAAAGCTTTAAAGTACACATAGTGAGATTATCTTGAATTTGCCATTTATCTTTACATATATCCTGGGTTATTAATATTAGGGGTGACTATTGAGTTCAAAATTATTATCACGATAGTATTGCAATAGTAAAGTTGCTATTGGAATAGTATTGCAATAGTCAGAAAACTATTGCAATACTATCACAATAGTTGTTTTTACACAAAAAGTAGATAATAACCAACTTTAAAGCGCCCACCTTTTATTAGGCAGTAACTTTATATTGTTCTTGTAAGATGCTGTTTACCTTGTCAATGGCAAACAAATAATCAAATAAGTTAATTACAGATATTCCCTTAAAAAGAATTGGATTTGACCTCATTCTCTGATGAAAACATACAGCAAGGCAGCATTGTTACTATATTTTGTTCTACTTTCATTTCCAAAAAAAAACCTATTGTAAACTATCAATAGTCAGAAGACTATTGCGATAACTATTGACTTGAAAAAATGCTATCGACCTATTGCTATTGCAAGGTAAACTATCACGATACAGCGATAGTTCGACCTATTGTTACACCCCTAATTAATATTAAAGTTACATAAAAATAGATTTGTCAAAATTCTTTCAGTACTAAAGTAACCTCAAAGTGAACATAAAATCCTTCATCCAATTTTAGTATAGCAGTTTTGAATCATTAAACTGTACATTGTCTTGATGAAATAACTATTTCCTTAAAAAAATGAAACCCCTTACTTTTTTGGAAAACCCCTAGTTTATCAAAATCCCACCTTTCAGGGGGTGAGTCCGTGACAAAAACCCCTTATCCAAAAAAGCAGTGGGAACACTGCATTCATAATTGACTAGTTTGTACCATGAAAATACGAAGAGCCATGGTATATTAGGCAGCGACTAATAACAAATGAAGGAAGGTGTCATAGTAAAGGATGGGATGGTAGTACTGGTGAAATAAATACCAGGAATTCATTGTTAGGTCTCCAGTCGCCACAATATAACTGAAAAAATATTGTAAGTAGCATATAACCCCATTCAAACGAAGAAGCAAATGAAGTGAAGTACTAGTAAATTTAGTAATCTTGAACTGAAACTTTTGCTTTTGGTTGTATGGTTGTAGAATTACTTAAATATATAAGCATCTCTGTGACATTTTAATTTTAATCTTTTCCCTTAGACAGCAGCACTCTTCCTTTCTGACAGTTGGTTTCCCATCAATGGGTTGATAATCGTAGATCAATGTTGGATAGTACATGGAGGCTAGGATAGGATGTTATGATAATACTGGTGTAAGAAATACCAGAAATGCTGGTCTGTCGTGATATACCTGAAAGATTGTTGAAACCAACATTAAACCCCATATAAACAAACCATTTCCTTGGAACCAGTAATTTCTTCTCTCCCACAATATATTGATTCACACTTAGGATCTTTTTCTTTCACTGTTGTCTGAAACCCTTGTTCAATTTGGACAAGTGTGAAATTTAAAAAGAAAGAAAAAATGGACAGGATTTAAACAAATTCATGATTTAGTAGTCACCAAGCAGCCTGTATAGCAACATAGTACATTGAGATTATTTCCTGATTGCCTAAGAAAGCGGTAAGGGCCATAACCTATTGACACGAGATTGGCTGATTGAATGGAGTAAATAGAATGTTTTGTAAGTACAAATATACATGCATTGAGTGAGGTTCAAGAAACAGACAGAGAAGACAGAGGCCCTTTTGACAATATAAGAAATGTATTTATCACCCTATTAATTGCAAAATAATTCAACAAACAACCATTTTCTGCATAAAATTTTGCTTTATATGATACCAAAATTTATTTCTTGAAATTTCAACTTCCAGTCAGTCTGCAACCTTTTTCAGATTTGACAAGTTGAAAGTTTTGAAATACGGGAAATACACTATTCTAAGCGGCCACCTTACATTTTTCCTCTTTTCACACATTTCTTGCTTTTATATAAAAATGTGAACTTTACCTTTTGAACGATAGGTCATTGGGTCATCATCTTGTCTATTAATTTTATAAAAGCATACATTGGGAACTTTTCACAAATGAATCAAATGCCAATTCCATCAAATCCAAAAGTCACAAAAATGATAGTTTTAGGAGAAAATGGAAAATTTCGACTCGTAAAAAAGCCAAAACCAATCATTTCAACGGACTAAAAGCAATAGCTTAACAACTGTGGAAATTAAAATACCAAACGAAATATTGCAACATTCGGCAGATTCCTTATTATAACAAGAAATAGGAAAAATACCCCACCCACCAATGTTAACTTTGAAATTGAGGGGCCTCTTACATTTGTTATTTTTTATGCATTCATTGTGGGATTTCTTTGCTGATTTTTAACTGTTAATTTCATAAATGTTTTGGCTACATGTTTCTAGTAAAACCTGTTTCCGGGAAAAAGACTAGCAGGGGCCCAGTCGCCCATGGCCCCTAGATTTTGGGCTGGGCCCCTAAAATTTTAGGGAAAATGCCTATACCTACATACTGTTGAATATGGAATTTTGGCACTCTGGGCCCCTAGGTTTAGACTGTTAATTTTCTATGCCCCCGTATCGAGAGATAGGGGGCATATCGTTTTACTCATGTCCGTCTGTCTGTCCGTCTGTCTGTCCGTCCGCCTGTCCAAAAACTTAACCTTGCCAATATCTTCAAGCCTATTCAAGATACAAAGCTAATATTTGGCATGATGATAGATCTCAATGATCCGCATCCGCTGTTACCAAAGTCAAGGTCATGTGACAAGGTCAAGGTCATCTGTCAAGGTCAAACTTTGACAAAAAAAATGCCACTACGGGGGCATTCGTGTTTCACAAACACATCTTGTTTCCCTGTGTTTTAAACCACGCATCATTTACTACCTATAACAAAAAGAGTAAGTGGCCTCTTATGAGTTTTGAGGAGTGTAGTTAATCCATTACATGCTGTACGAACCTTAGGCAGACAGCAAGGAAGAAGATCAGCTTAAACATATATGCAGTCAGACCTTGGCCTACACTGCCCACTTTTGCTTGATGCTTTTTGGAAATTAAATTACCATCTCTGTTGAAATCTCTTAACCCTTGTCATGCTGAACCCAGAATATTCCTTTTTTGGCAGGAGCTATAGACAAACATCAGCCTGCTCATATGTGCATCTTGATGTCAGTCTACACCACCTGTTTCTCACTTTCAAACCAGAAATGTCAATAGATTTAGTTTTTCAAATAAAAATTGACCTACAGTTGGTACTTTCAGTACTTTTTGCCCTTTGATGAAAATTTTTAGCCAAAAATTATTCAGCATGACAAGGGTTAAAAATTGGCAATTATATTGAAACAAAATTGAATTATGCTGGATAAGATTGAAATTAACCCTTTGCTGTTTAATCCCTGCTTTTTATGTGCCTGTGATTTTATGATTGAGAAAACATTGTGAAAAAAGAAGAAATTGCTTCTAAGAAGCAATTTCTTCTTTTTCCACACTATTTTCTACCCTACTGAATGGTTATTATGCCCCCGATAGGGAGGCATCATAAATTTGACTTGTCCGTCCGTCCGTCCGTCTGTCTGTCCGTCCGTCCGTCCGTCATTCCGTCCAAAAACTTTAACATTGGCCATAACTTCTAAATCAAAGCGGTGTCGGGGGCATTGTCATCTTACAGTGACAGCTCTTGTTTTTCAAATTAAATCCACTTTAAATTTTCGTCTGCAAAACCTTTGAATTTGGACAGGTCCAAAATTTTGTAAAACAGGAAAGGGTTAAGCTAGATAAGGGTTCTACGTATATTTCAGGTAAACACAGGAAGCATCCTGGTGGTCGTGGTAACGCTGGAGGTTTCCAGGTCCACAGGATAAACTATGACAAATAGTAAGTTGGAACAATTTTCTATTCTTGCACTCTCCATGGTGATAGACAAAGAAAACAGGGGAAAGAGCTTTCATGTTCAAAAATTTCCGGACTTGTATATTGTTTGATAATGGCAAGATTTTTTGCAACTGAGAATATGGCCAAAATTCAGCCCCAGAATTTTTGCAAATGAGATTTAGAGGTGTGAAGTGTAACCTGATCGAAAAAAAAAAACATTGCTCATTTCTTGTCATAAGCTTCACCGGCTGAGGGCGAGCGAGCTTATGTCATAGCAATGTGTCTGTCTTGCATGGGTCCCTGTGTGCATAAACTTTTTAGTCCCCTACCGGCAAAAGCCGAAGGGGACTATAGGTTTGCGCTCCGTCCGTCTGTCCATCCGCCTGTCTGTCAGTCCGGATTTCAGTTTTCCAGACTTTTTTTCTTAACCCTTGGAGATATTTAGCTGATATTGGTATGTGCGTCCGCATCAATGAGTTACAGAACGAGTTTGAGTTTGGTTCCGGTCCATTGATTTTTGTGGAAGATACGGATGCTGGACTAAGAAATTACCAGGAAATTTCAGTTTTCCAGACTTTTTTTCTTAACCCTTGGAGATTTTGAGCTGATTTTTGGTATGTGCGTCCGCATCAATGAGTTACAGAACGAGTTTGAGTTTGGTTCCGGTCCATTGATTTTTGTGGAAGATACGGATGCTGGACTTAGAAAATTACCAGGAAATTTCAGTTTTCCGGACTTTTTCTCTTAACCCTTGGAGTTATTGAGCTGATTTTTGGTATGTGCGTCCGCATCAATGAGTTACAGAACGAGTTTGAGTCTGGTTCCAGTCCATTGATTTTTGTGGAAGATACAGATGCTGGACTTAAAAAATTAAAAGGAAATTTCAGTTTTTATGCCCCCGATAGGGAGGCATAATAAATTTGACTTGTCCGTCCGTCCGTCTGTCCGTCCGTCCGTCTGTCCGTCCGTCCGTCATTCCGTCCAAAAACTTTAACATTGGCCATAACTTCCTTATTACTATCAAAGCGGTGTCGGGGGCATTGTCATCTTACAGTGACAGCTCTTGTTTGGACTTTTTTTCTTAACCCTTGGAGATATTGAGCTGATTTTTAGCTCCACTGGCTGAAAGCCACTGGGGCTATTGTCATGGCGTTGTGTCCGTCGTGCGTCCGTCCGTCCGTGCGTGCGTCCAGTCGTAAACTTTTCTTTAAAAATCTTCTCCTCAGAAACTACTGGATGGATTTCAACCAAACTTCACACAAATGATCCTTGGGTGACCCTCTTTCAAAGTTGTTCAAGAAATTTTGATCCAATGAAAAACATGGATTTAATGGGCGTGGCTAATTTCCAAATATGGTAAAAAGTTAGTTTTCTCAGGTTCTAATCAATGGATACCAATTAAATTTTACATGAAGGATCCTTGGGTGACCCTTTATCAGTCTACAAAAAATCATTGTGATCGGATGGAAAATATGCATTTTATGGGCGGAGGTCATTTCTCTATATGTTATATAGTGGAAACTTTGAAAATCATTTTCTCAGAATGTAACTGATGGATATCAACCAAATTTCACTGGAATGATCCTTGAGTGACTCTTTATCCACCCACAAAAAATCATTGTGATCAGAAGAAAAATATGCATTTTATGGGCATAGGTAATTTCTCTATCTGTTATATAGTGGAAAATTTGAAAATCCTTTTCTCAGAATCTAATTTTTGGATATCAACCAAATTTCACTGGAATGATCCTTGAGTGACGCTTTATCAGTGAACCAAAAAATATTTTGATTGGATGAAAAATATGCATTTTATGGGTGGAGGTCATTTCCCAATATGTTCAATAGTGGAAACTATGAAAATCCTTTTCTCAGAATCTAATTTTTGGATATCAACCAAATTTCACTGGAATGATTCTTGAGTGACGCTATATCAGTGTACCAAAAATTATTTTGATTTGATGAAAAATATGTCTTTTAAGAGTTGAGGTCATTTATCTATCTGTTATATAGTTGAAACTTTGAAAATCATTTTCAACATCAGTAGAACCCAAAATATCTAAAAATCTAGTCAAAACTTTTATTTGCTTTTACAAGAATTTCAAGCCTGTGGAGCGACTCAAGCCATTCATGGCTTTCTAGTTGGTATGTGAGTCCGCATCAATGAGTTACAGAACGAGTTTGAGTTTGGTTCCGGTCCATTGATTTTTGTGGAAGATACAGATGCTGGACTTAGAAAATTACCAGGAAATTTCAGTTTTCCGGACATTTTAGCTCACCTGAGCACGAAGTGCTCAAGGGAGCTATTGTGATCGATCGTTGTCCGGCGTCCATCTGTCCGTCTGTCCGTCACGGCGTCAACTTTTTCTTTAAACGACATCTCCTCCTAAACTTATGGGTCAAAATCAACCAAACTTGGCAGAAATATTCCTTGGGTGGTCCCTTATGAAAATTGCTCAAATGGAAAGGATCTGTGCCATATCACGGGAAAAGGGGCCTTAATGACAAATTTTCTTGTTTTCATTCTAGAAGCCACAAATATGGTCCAATTTTCATGAAACTTGGTCAGAATGTTTGTTTGGTCATGAGGATGAAGTCTATTGAAAATGGGAAGGATCCATGCCATTTCACAGAAAAAGGCGCCTTAATGACAATTTTGTCATTAATATCTTTAAACGACATCTCCTAAACTTATGGGTCAAAATCAACCAAACTTGGCAGAAATATTCCTTGGGTGGTCCCTTATGAAAATTGCTCAATTGGAAAGGATCCATGACATATCACAGGAAAAGGGGCCTTAATGACAAATTTCTTGTTTAAACTCTAGAAGCCACAAATATGGTCCAATTTTCATGAAACTTGGTCAGAATGTTTGTTAGGTCATGAGGATGAAGTCTATTGAAAATAGGAAGGATCAGTGCCATATCACAGGAAAAGGCGTCTTAATGACAATTTTTTTGTTTACTCTCTAGAAGCCACAAATATGGTCCAATCATCATGAAACTGTGTCAGAATGTTTGTTAGGTCTTGAGGATGAACTCATTTGAAAATGGGAAGTATACATGCGATATCAAGGGAAAAGGGGCCTTAATGACAATTTTCTCGTAAGAGCTCCAAACGCCACAAACATAGTCCAATCTTCATGAAACTTGATCAAAATGTTTGCCAGGTCACAAGAATGAACTCTGTTGAAAATGGGAAGGTTCATGCCATATCATAGGAAATGGAGTCTTAATGTTAATTTACTTGAAATATCAGGTGAGCCATTTAGGGCCCTCATGGTCCTCTTGTTTTCTTAACCCTTGGAGATATTGAGCTGATTTTTGGTATGTGAGTCTGCATCAATGAGTTACAGATCAAGTTTGAATTTGGTTCTGGTCCATTGATTTTTGTGGAAGATACGGATGCTGGACTTAGAAAAATACCAGGAAATTTCCAGATGTCTTTTTTTTATCCTCAGAGATATTGAGCTGATACATAAAATCTGATACTACTAATATTTTGGAGAGGTAGTTAAACCTTTACCACCAAAAAAGATACTGCTCTAGGGATGTATTTATAAATCCGGTAGGGGACTTGGTATTGCCATGCAATACTTCCAAATGCTTGTTTCTTTAAACATCTCCTCCATAACCAATGGGGAAATTTTGACGAATCTTGTTAGAAATGATCCTTGGGTGACCCTCTTATTTGTTAAAGAAATTTTGATTAACCCCAAAATAGAGCAAGGCAGGGTAGGGCTTATTTTCAATATAAAATCTTTAAATGTCTTCTCCTCCCAAATCAATAGGTGGATTTAAATAAAACTTGGCATTGGATGTCCTATGAGTGACCCTTTACTTTAATTAGTAAGAAAACTTTGATTGACCGCCAAATATGGGCGTGACAGAGCTGGGCTTATACCCCCCAGCTACGAAGTAGAGGGGCGTATGTTGGTTTCACCATGTCTGTTTGTCTGTCCATCCATCTGTCCATCAATTTCGTTTCTGGACTCTAACTCAAGAACCAAGTGACCTACAATCATTTAATACAAATCTTCCTTATGACCCAAGGAAGTGCCCCATTGTTTTTGGGTCACATAGGTCAAAGGTCACAGTCAGTCTTTGTTCAAATTTCATTTCCGGTCTCTTACTCTAGAACCAAGTGACCTACATTCATGAAACTTTATGGAAGTGATGCTTATGATACAAGGAAGTGCCCTATTGTTTTTGGGTCACAAAGGTCAAGTTAACAGTCAATTTTTGTTCAATTTTCGTTTCCGGACTCTAACTCAAGAACCAAGCAACCTAAAATCATGAAACTTCATGCAAATATTGCTTATGACCTAAGGAAGTGCCCTATTGTGTTTGGGTCACATAGGTCAAGGTCACTGTCAATTTTTGTTCAATTTTCGTTTCCGGACTCTAACTCAAGAACCAAGCGACCTAGAATCATGAAACTTCATGCAATTGCTGTATATGACCTCAATATTTGTTACAAACACATCCTGCACTAATAGCACTTGCAGTCTGACAAAGTGCTTGTTGGGGTTATAAGTCCGCTCTGCGACGGTTCTAGTTTTAATTAGAAAATCTTTCAAATTCTTATCCCAAACAATGGGCTAATTTCAATGAAATTGGCATGGATGCTACTCGGGTGACCCTTTACGTGAATCGATAAAGAAATTTTGGTCGACCCCCAAATATGAGCATGGCAGGGTGGGTCTTATTTTCGCTGAAATCTTTAAAATAAAATCTCCCCCCCCCCCCCCCCCTTGAACATTTGGCCGATTTTATTGAAACTTGGCAAGGATATCCCTTGTTTGAATCTCAACTGAATTGTTAAAGAAATTTTGATGGACACCTTGATTTGGATGATGAGTCAAATGAATGACAATTTCTTTCTCATTAAATGGCTTTTAATCACTAATACTTAATCAATCTTGGAGCATACGACAAATAGAGGAAGCATTTTGGATTTTAGATTTAATATTTGAATAATACTAGCTTAAATCCCACTCTGAGATATTTGAATCATTGAGACAATTGCAAATTAGTACAGACAACATGGGATTTCAGTGAGAAATAAAGATTTGAGACTTAAGTTACCCCACTCTTATATGTACCTCTGAAATTTGCTTTCAGCCATCCTGGTTATTTTGGTAAAGTGGGTATGAGATATTTCCACAAGACCAACAACAAATTTTTCTGCCCAACCATCAATTTGGACAAAGTCTGGTCTCTTGTCCCAGAAGAAACACGACTTCAGTATGCAAAAGCTACAGACAAGGCACCTGTCATTGATGTTGTCAAATCAGTGAGTATTCGACATAATTGTTTTACCTCATTTAATCAGATATGTTGTGGGAACTAAAGGTTACAACCAGTCACTGACATTTGATATAATAGGAATAATATCTTTTTATACGCCCGAAAGGGTCGTATTATGTTATGGCCTCGGTCGTCCGTCCGTCCTTCTGTCTGTCCGTCTGTTAGCAATTTTTTGTGGGCACAAGTCCTCCTAAATTATCAATGGGAATGAGCTGAAACTACACACAATTATTCTCTATGATGTCTAGTTGTGCATAAGACCTTTGTAATTCAAATCGCCTCAGTCATTTCTGAGATATCTTGAATTGGCTGCCCTTGAATTTAACGAAAATCACTGTTTTTTGTGTGCAACTCCTCCTAAACTATCAATGGGAATGAGCTGAAACTACACACAATTACTCTCTATGATGTCTAGTTGTGCATAAGACCTTTGAAATTCAAATCGCTCCAGTCATTCCCGAGAAACTTGAATTATCTGCCCTTGGATTTAACGAAAATCACTATTTTGTGTACACAACTCCTCCTAAACTATCAATGGGAATGAGCTGAAACTACACACAATTACTTTCTATGATGTCTTGTTGTGCATAAGACCTTTGAAATTCAAATCGCTCCAGTAATTCCTGAGATATCTTGAATTGGCTGCCCTTGAATTAAACGAAAATCACTGTGTTTTGTGTGCAACTCTTCCTAAACTATCAATGGGAATGAGCTGTAACTACACACAATTACTTTCTATGATGTCTTGTTGTGCATAAGACCTTTTCAATTCAAAATGCTCCAGTCATTCCTGAGATATCTTGAATAAGCTGCCCTTGAATTAAACGAAAATCACTATTTTTGTGTACGTAACTCCTCCTAAACTATCAATGGGAATGAGCTGTAACTACACACAATTACTTTCTATGATGTCTTGTTGTGCATAAGACCTTTGTAATTCAAATCGCCTCAGTCATTTCTGAGATATCTTGAATTGGCTGCCCTTGAAATTAACGAAAATCACTGTTTTTTGTGTGCAACTCCTCCTAAACTATCAATGGGAATGAGCTGTAACTACACACAATTACTTTCTATGATGTCTTGTTGTGCATAAGACCTTTGAAATTCAAATCGCTCCAGTCATTCCTGAGATATCTTGAATTAGCTGCCCTTGAATTAAACGAAAATCACTGTGTTTTGTGTGAAACTCCTTAACTATCAATTGAATAGAGCTGAAACTACACACAATTACTCTCTATGATGTCTAGTTTTACAAGACTTTTCAATTCAAAATGCTCCAGTCATTCTTGAGTTATCTTGGATTATCTGCCTCTGAGTTGATGAAAAACAAAATTTCTTGTCAGCTCATTTTCTCCTACATTTTGGATGGGAATGAAAGGAAATTACCATAATGACTCTGTAGGTTGTCTATTTGTGCTTAGGACCAAATATATTTTCATATTTAAAGTAGTTCCTGATTTATCTGCCCTTTACTTCACAAAATAGTTTAAATTTACAGATTTTTTTGTGCATGTGTGTGCACAACTCCTACAAATTTAATTGGATTGAAATGAATCTTGCCATAATGTAACCCTGATATTTGGTTATGCATAAGACTTCAGAAATTCAAAAAGCTTGGGTCTTTCTTGTATTATCGGCCCTTGAATTGATTAAAATTCACTATATTTCTTTTGTGGGCAACTCGTCACACTTTGAATTGGAATGAACTGAAACTTGCAAAATAACTGTTTGGCATATAGTTGTGCATAAAATCATTTTCAATTTAAACTCAAAAGGTCATACTATGTTATGGCACCAGTTGTCTGTCTGTCTGTTTGAAATATTTATACCCCCCCACCTACGAAGTAGAGGGGGGTATATTGGTTTCACCATGTCCGTCCGTCCGTAGACCTTTCCGTTTCGGGACTCTAACTCAAGAACCAAATAACCTACAATCATGAAACTTTATACAAATGTTCCTTATGACCCAAGAAAGTGCCCTATTGTTTTTGGGTCATGTAGGTCAAAGGTCAAGGTCACAGTCAGCCTTTGTTCAATTTTCGTTTCCTGACTAACTCAAGAACCAAGTGGCCTACAATCATGAAACTTTATACAAATGTTCCTTATGACCCAAGGAAGTGTCCTATTGTTTTGGGGTTATATAGGTCAAAGGTTAAGATCACAGTTAATTTTTGTTCAATTTTCGTTTCCTGACTAACTCGAGAACCGAGTGACCTACAAGCATGAAACTTTAATCAAATGTTGCTTATGATCCAAGGAAGTGCCCTATTGTTTTTAGGTCATATAGGTCAAAGGTCAAGGTCACAGTAAATTTTTGTTCAATTTTCATCTCTTAACTCAAAAAACAAGCGACCTAGAATCATGAAACCTCATGCAAATGCTACATATGACCTCAATATTAGTTACAAACACATCATGCACTAATAGCACTTGCATTCTGACAAAGCGCTTGTGGGGGTTATTAGTCCGCTCTGCGACAGTTCTAGTTTTAGCTATAGGCCAAGCTTACATTACTGACAAGCCAAGGTTACTTGCAAGCCCCATAGAGCGTATATGCGCTGCTCTGCGAAGCTCTTGTTTTATCATGCAATGAAGCCTGTATTACCCTGATAACACATGTCTGATAACATGATATCAATCAGTCTATTTTTAGAAACAATTTGAATACAATTCACCTGAATTCCTTTGATTTTTAGCTTGGCTGTTTTCAGAGAAAACCCGAGGTATTGCTTTAGCCTCCGTGTTGTTGTTGTCACCGTCGTCGTCGTGCGAAAACTTTGACATTTTGTTATATCTCTGGTTCTAATGAAGGCATTCACTTGAAACTTTGCACACATGTTCACTATCAAAAGAGCAACCTATACTATCAAGGGGGATAACTCTAGATGCATATTCTGCAAATTATGCCCCTTTTTCGACCTAGATTTATTCCCACCATCCACTACTTGACAGCCAAGTTTAGGCACCCGTAGGCGGTGCTCTTGTTTAGGGTTTATTACAATTAAGCTTTGAAAATGATTGCAAGATAAATAGAATAACATGTTAGTTTCTTAAAATATCAATGTTATCTGGTCTCCGCTGCGAGAAATTATCATGTTCAATCAATAGGTCAATCAACCTGGAAGTGTGGATTTCAGTCAAATTTGGTACATGTTTCCTTGCTGGTTGTTAATGATGTTTACTAGTTATCCCTGTCATATCAGGAATGATGATAGTATTGTATCCTGAAACAATTTGGCTTATCTTGACGTGTTTCCATTTTCATGTGAGCAATTATTGTTTCAAAGCATTTTCTCAAATATTTAAAATGGCCTAAGTCGCCATCATAGAGCAGTTTGTAGCGCATCAGAATCCCTCCAAATCATGGGGGTCCTGGGTAGGATCCCAGATGGCGGCACTCATCACTTATGACATTTGTCTCCCACAAATGGATTGATCATAAACTTATGTGGTATGACCCAGGGGTATGGAATAATGGATATTCATCACTTGTCCTCGTACAAGACAAAGATGAATTTCTACTTGTTTAAGATCTAAATTAACTTATCCCCAAAAAGAAAATCCATTAATTGCGTGAATATATTGTTTTTAAAGAAGAAAATTCATTTTTAGCTCGACTATTCGAAGAATAGGGGGGCTATTCCAGTCACCCGGGCGTCGGCGTCTGCGTCGGCGTCGGCGTAATGCTTTGGTTAAGTTTTTACGTGCAAGTGTTTAAAATCTCTGTTTCTATTAAAGCTATTGCTTTGAAACTTTGCACATGCTTCTGTGACCATGATATCAACATCTAGACAAAGATTCATTACTCTGATATTGAATTTAGTGGAATTTTAACCCTTTTCGGACTAAGAAATCTTGGTTAAGTTTTTACGTGCAAATGTTGTTTATCTGTAATATTTCTGTTTCTATAAAAGCAATTGCTTTGCAACTTTACACATGCTACTGTGACCATAATATCAGCCTCTTGACAAAGATTCATTACTCTGATATTGAATTTAGTGGAAATATAACCCTTTTCGGACTTAGAAAATCTTGGTTAAGTTTTTACGTGCAAATGTTGTATTTCTGTAATATTTCTATTTCTACTAAAGCTATTGCTTTGCAACTTTGCACATGCTTCTGTGACCATAATATCGGCATCAAGACAAAGATTCAATTCTCTGATTTTGAATAAAGTGGAATTTTAACCCTTTTCGGACTTAGAAATCTTGGTTAAGTTTTTACGTGCAAATGTTGTACATCAGTCATAGCTCTATTTCTACATAGGCTTTTGCTTGGAAACTCTACACATGCTTCTGTTACCATTATATCAGCCTCTTGACAAAGATTTATTACTCTGATATTGAATTTAGTGGAATTTTAAATTTTTTTCAGACTCAGAAATTCTTGGTTAAGTTTTTACGTGCAAATGTTGTACATCAGTTATATCTCTAATTCTATTAAAGCTATTGCTTTCAAACTTTGCACATGCTTCAATGTTCATAACAACAGCCTCTTAATAAAGATTCAATTCTCTGGTATAGAATTTAGTGGATTTATAACCCTTTATGGACTTAGAAATTCTTGGTTAAGTTTTTACATGCAAATGTTGTATTTGTGTAATATCTCGATTTCTACTACAGCTGTTGCTTGGAAACTTTACACATGCTTTTTGACCATAATATTAGCCCTCAGAAAAAGATTCATTACTCTGATATTTAATTTAGTGGAATTTTAACCCTTTTTGGCCTTAGAAAATCTTGGTTAAGTTTTTACGTGCAAATGTTTTATGTTAGTTGTATATCTGTTCCTACTAAAGCTATTGCTTTGAAACTCTGCACATGATTCTGTGACCATATTATCAGCCTCTAGACAAAGATTCTATTCTCTTGACTTTCATTTTATTGAATTTCCAATGTCGATATTGATTTGCTGTTACTATCCAGCACTAGGAATAGTCGAGCTTCGCTGTCCTCCGACAGCTCTTGTCTTCCTTGGAAACAATGTTTTGTACCCTTTGATACAAGTATTTTGCTAATTCTATTTTTTTCTTTTCAATGTTTGTCATGGTATTTTCTTGTTCGTATACAAGTATCCTTGAAAAATGTACTCGTCATCAGGTAGAAAAGCCCATGTCGGGCATGGAATTTCCATAATCTTGTATGAACAGCTTGGAAAGTATATCTTGGTAGTACTGGTGAGAGAAATGCCAGGAATGTAATTTAAGTTGCCCGAGCCACTGCAATCTAACTGATAAACCTGTTAAAAGCAGTAAAAAACCCCATTCAGATCAAGTCATTAGAATAGTCTTTATTTGGAGAGGGGTTTTTTTGTAGAAAAAATTTAGGAAAGTTAACCTTGCTGGTTGTTAATGATGATTACTATTCAGTTATCCCTGTCTTATTAGGAATGACGATTTCTTTTATCTCTGAAACAACCATTACTTTTCCTGGCCTCACTTGTATTCATTTTCATTTTAAAGACTTCAAGTAATAAACTTTTGTATAAGGCATTTTGTATAATTTTTGAACTGTTTCTCATATGGAGTAATAGTTTTAGAGGCATTCTTTGATGTACAGGTACACACATATTGTAAGGATAACCTAGCTGGTTGTGATGTTGTTTTCAAGTTATCCCTGTCTTATCAGGAATGATGATTACTTTTAATCCTGAATCAGACTAGTTTTCATGTTAGAGCCTCATTTAATCAATTTATAATTCTTTTAGTGCACCTCAAATTTGTGACTGGTCTTTTAGATATTGTTTAAAAGTAACTCTTTGTTGTAGAAAAATTTTGAGTTTAACCATCGCTGGTTGTTAATGATGATTACTTTTAATCCTGAATGCAGACTAGTTTTCATGTTAGAGCCTCATTTAATCAATTTATAATTCTTTTAGTGCACCTCAAATTTGTGACTGGTCTTTTAGATATTGTTTAAAAGTAACTCTTTGTTGTAGAAAAATTTTGAGTTTAACCATCGCTGGTTGTTAATGATGTTTACTTGTTATCGCTGTCTTATCAGAAATGATGATGACTTAACTCTGAAACAACCTTTTATTTTTGCTAACTAGACTTCGTTTTAATGTAATTGCTTCATGTAATCAATCTTTGTTTCAGGGCATTTCAATTTTGTGCAATCTAACTGAAAAACCTGTTAAAAGTAGCATTAAGCCCCATTCAAATCAAATCATTGGAATAGTCTTGATTTGGAGGGAAGGATTTTTAGCTCACCTGAGCACATGGTGCTCAAGGTGAGTTTTTGTGATCATTGGATGTCCATCGTGCAATGTCTGTCATCCGTCGTCAGACGTCAACAATTTAAGTGTTTACACTCTAGAGGCCACAAATATGGACCAATCTATTATCATCATGTAACTTTGGCAGAATGTTCTCCAGGTCACAATGATTAACCCAATTGAAAATGGGAAGGATCCATGCCATATCACGGGAAAGGGGCCTAAAAGACAATATTTAGCTCCACTGGCTGAAAGTCACTGGGGCTATTGTCATGGCGTTGTGTACGTCGTGTGTCCGTCCGTCCGTCCGTCCGTCCGTGCGGTCGTAAACTTTTCTTTAAAAAATCTTCTCCTTAGAAACTACTGGATGATTTTCAACCAAACTTCACAGGAATGATTCTTGGGTGACCCTTTTTCAAAGTTGTTCAAGAAATTTGATCCTATGAAAAACATGGATTTAATGGGCGTGGCTAATTTCCAAATATGGTAAAAAGTGAGTTTTCTCAAATTCTAATCAATGAATACCAATTAGATTTTACATGAATGATCATTTGGTGACCCTTTATCAGTCTATAAAAAATCATTGTGATCGGATGGAAAATATGCATTTTATGGGCGGAGGTCATTTCTCTATATGTTATATAATTGAAAATTTGAAAATCATTTTCTCAGAATGTAATTGATGGATATCAACCAAATTTCACTGGAATGATCCTTGAGTGAACCTTAATCAGTCTACAAAAAATCATTGTAATCGGATGGAAAATATGCATTTTATGGGCGGAGGTCATTTCTCTATATGTTATATAGTGGAAACTTTGAAAATCATTTTCTCAGAATCTAATTTTTGGATATCAAACAAGTTTCACTGGAATGATTCTTGAGTGACCCTTTATCAGTGTACCAAAAATTATTTTGATTGGATGAAAAATATGCATAATATGGGTGGAGGTCATTTCTCAATAAGTTAAATAGTGGAAACTATGTCAATCAGTTTTTTGGTATGATCTTTGGGTGACCCATTATCATGCAGCCAAAAATCATTTTGATTTGATGAAAAATATGTCTTTTTAGAGCGAAGGTCATTTCTGTATGTGTTATGAAGTTCAAACTTCGAAAATCATTTTCTACATCAGAAGAAACCCAAATATCTTAAAATCTAGTCAAAACATTTATTTGCTTTTAAAAGAATTTCAAGCCTGTTGAGCGACGTAAGTCATTCATGGCTTTCTAGTTTTTGTTTACACTCTAGAGACCACAGATGTGGTCCAATCATCATGAAACTTGGTCAGAATGTTCTCCAGGTCACAAGGATTAACCCTATTGAAATTTGGAAGGGGAAAAGGGGCCTAAAAGACAATTTTCTTGTTTACACTCTAGGGGCCACAAATATGGACCAATCTTCATGAAACTTGGTCATAATGTTGGTCAGGTCACAAGGATGAAGCCTATTGAAATTGGGAAGGTTCCATGCCATTTCACTGGAAAAGGGGTCTTAATTGTAATTTTCTTGTTATAACCCTAGGGGCCACAATTATGGCAGAAACATGAAAGTTGGTTTTATGTAGAAATTAACTCCTTTATGACATCTGCCTATTTAGTTGATGTGATGTCCCTGGGGTCAAAGAGATTCAGGTGAGCGATCTAGGACCATCATGGTCCTCTTATTTTGCAGAAAATTTTGTAAGGTGTACCTAGCTGGTTGTTAATGATGATTATTACTCAGTTATCCCTGTCTTATTAGGAATGATGATGACTTTTATCTCTGAAACAACCATTACTATGTCTAGCCACATTTGTATATATTTTCATTTAAAGACTTCAAGTAATCAACATTTGTATTAGGTATTTTCTATAGATTTTGAACTTTTTCTCATTTGGATTGATTGTTTAAGGGACTCTTTGAAGTACAGTTAAACACATTTTGTAAGGATAAACTAGCTGGTTGTTAATGATGTTTACCAGTTATCCCTGTCTTATTAGGAATGATGATTACTTTTATCTCTGAAACAACCATTGTTTATTCCTGCTTGTTTATAAATTGATCCCTTTTGTGTAATTAGTTCATACTATCAATCCTTGTTTATTGCATTTCACCAAAATCTAAGACACGTCTTTACTTAGAAGGATCATTTATAAAGGCACAATGTTTTGAAAACAAATAAGGTAAGATTTCCATATCAGGAAAGTCACAATAATGTCTTTCAACCATTAATTATCATCATGTTAGAGTTATTGAATACATAGTGCATTATGGGCTGCTCAGTTGGTAGAATCCCAATTTTCGATTATGAGGTATAAGGTTTCAATCAGGCAGCATATATCCTCCCAACATTTGAATCCAACCAATGGATGGAGAGTTGTAAACTTACCATATTTCCTCTAATAATAGCACCCTCTCTAATAAGAGCACCCCCTATACTTTTTACTAAGAAAACCCACTACAAATGCCTAAATTTTGGAACTTTTTGAGACTTCTTCTTTAATTCGAGATGAATTTCCTCTTAACAATCATGTTTATGATTGTTTAGAGGAAATTCACCACAAAATAAAGGGAAAGTTTTAATGATTTTTAAATCAGAAAATGAGTATTGAATAAAAGCTCCCTGACCATGTTATGTGTAGCTCCCGAGAGCTTTTGTTAGGAGAAATACAGTAAGTGTTATTGTAGCCAAAAGCTTGAAAGGAATGTAATGGTAGTAGTGTTGAGAGAAATACTTGTAAGGAATCAATTGTTCAGTTCTTCAGCTGCCCAAATTTGACTGAATAATATTAAAAACTTGTTATGAACCCCATTCTAATAAGTTCATTTTGCAATGATCATTGTACAGTTAGTAGCGATGGATTGGACTTTAATTAAGAGGTTCAGGTTTCACTCCTTGGTTATCATGTTTATTAAATCTGTCTTGCATAAATCAATTGATATGTATGCCTAGATTGGATGACTGGCACTGGCAGATCCAAAGGGATTGGGAGGGGGAGGGGTTCAAATGCACCCCTCTATATCCAAATTTCTTCATTCAAGTGGACAACATCAAAATTTTTTGGCACAATGAAAATCAATCCCCCCCACCACCACCACCCCCCCACACACCATTTTTGTAGTATTCGAGCCACAGGAACTTTATAGATATGAATACTATGGAACTGATTACTCAATTCTTTGGGCTGAGATCAAACCCCCCTTTACAGAGACCCTGGATCTGTTGCTGGGATGAATTGAGGCCAGGATTGATCTTGGGATAGTACTGTGTTGAGAAATTCAAATACAAGCTTTGCATGATAAGATGCGTCAGTCACTGCAATTATTGCAATATGATGGATATACTGTTAAAATTAAACGACATTAAATGGCAGTAATCAATTGAATGATGTAGTTATAACGGTAAAAAAAGAACTATCTCTGATCTTGTATCAATTATTTAGATGACATCTGAATTTATTTTTCAGGGTTACTTTAAAGTTCTGGGTAAAGGTAACCTTCCGTCACAGCCAGTCATTGTGAAAGCCAAGTTCTTCAGCAGATCTGCAGAAGAGAAGATAAAGAAAGCTGGTGGAGTCTGTGTTTTACGGGCCTAGACTTGTTTTGTATAGTGGAAATAAATTAAGAAAATTATATATATTTTTTTCTTCTGCCTTTTCTATCCCTCCTGGAAATCTACAGATAGAATAGAACCCTTATCTTGCTTGATTTAGATTTTGTTTCAAACATATTGCAAGGACTTTTCAACCAGTCTTACCAAATTTTTATACACTGCTAAAGGTCCACTTATGATGGTATCTTCTTTTCCCTATGTACATACACTTAACTTGTTAACCCATATCATGTTGAATTCAAATATAGCAAATTTACATTACTAGAAGGCCATGAATGGCTTGAGTCGTTCCGCAGGCTTGAAATTCTTGTTAAAGCAAATAAAAGTTTTGACTAGATTTTTAGATATTTTGGGTTCTACTGATGTTGGAAATGGTTTTCAAAGTTTCAACTGTATAACATATAGAGAAATGACCTCCGCTAATAAAAGACATATTTTTCATTCAATCAAAATAATTTTTGGCTGCATGATAATGGGTCATCCAAAGATCATACCCAAAAATGTTTGATTGATATCCATCGGATATTTTCTGAGAAAATGAATTTCAAAGTTTCTATTATATAACATATTGAGAAATGACCTCCGCCCATAAAATACATATTTTTCATCTGATCACAAAAACTTTTGGTTGACTGATAAAGGGTCACTCAAGGTCATTCCAGTGAAATTTGGTTGATATCCATCAATTACATTCTGAGAAAATGATTTTCAAAGTTTCCACTATTAACATATAGAGAAATGACCTATGCCCATAAAATACATATTTTTCATCTGATCACAATTATTAGCTCCACTGGCCGACGGCCAGCGAGCTATTGTCATGGCAAGGTGTCCGTCATGCGTCCGTCCGTGCGTGCGTAAACTTTTCTTTAAACATCTTCTCCTAAACCAATGGGTGTATTTTGACGAAACTTGGCCAGAATGTTCCTTAGGTGACCCTCTTTTAAAGTTGTTCAAGAAATTTGGATTGACCCCCAAATATGGGCGTGGCAGGACGGGGCTTATTTTGACCCCTAAATCTTTGAACGACATCTCCTCCTGAACCATTGGGCCAATTTAATGAAACTTTACCAGAATGTTCCTTGGGTGACCCTCTTCTAAAGTTGTTCAAGAAATTTGGATTGACCCCCAAATATGGGCCTGGCAGGGCGGGGCTTATTTTGACCCCGAAATCTTTGAACCTCATCTCCACCTGAACCATTGGGCTGATTTCAATGAAACTTTACCAGAATGTTCCTTGGGTGACCCTCTTCTAAAGTTGTTCAAGAAATTTGGATTGACCCCCAAATATGGGCATGGCAGGGCGGGGCTTATTTTGACCCTGAAATCTTTGAACCTCATCTCCAACTGAACCATTGGGCCGATTTCAATGAAACTTTACCAGAATGTTCCTTGGGTGACCCTCTTTTAAATTTATTCAAGATATTTGAATTGACCCTTAAATTTGGGTGTGGCAGGGCAGGGCTTATTTTGACCCTGAAATTTCAATGAAACTTTACCAGACTGTTCCTTTAATACCCTCTTCTAAAGTTGTTCAAGAAATTCAGGTGAGCGGTTTAGGGCTATTCTGGTCCTCTTGTTTCAAAGTGATATCTAAATAGTTTTCTTCCTTGTAATTTTACATATTAGTTAAATATAAGTTCATTCCTTCATAAGTCAGTTTCAACTTAGAAAAAGTCTGAATTCCGTCTGAATGCTGTTCATGCTGAAAATAGAAGGTAATGAAAGTAACCAGCATTCAGAAGGAATTCCGACTTTTTCTAAGTTGAAACTGTCTTATGAAGAGATGTACTTATTTAACTTAAAATTACAAGGTAAAAAACTATTTAGATATCTCTTTCAAACAAGAGGACCAGAATGGCCCTAAACTGCTCACCTGAATTTTATTGATCAAGTGGATCTTATCTAATCAAAATTTCATGAATAATTTTTGAAGAGGGTCATCCAAGGAATATTCTAGCACAGTCTCATTGAAATAGATCCAATGGCTCATGAGGAGATATCTTTCCAAGATTTCAGACTCGAATAAGCCACGCCTATACTTGGGTGTCAATCTGAATTTCTTGAACAACTTTGGAAGAGAGTCACCCAAAGAACATTCTGTTAAAGTTTCATTGAAATTGGTCCAATGGCTCAGGAGAGGATGTCTTTCAAAGATTTTGGGCTCAAAATAAGCCCATATTTTGGGGTCCATCCAAATTTCTTGAGAAACTTTGGAAAAGGGTCACCAGAGGGACATTCTGGTAAATTCACATTGAAATCCACCCAGTGGTTCAGGAGGAGAAGTCGTTCAAAGATTTTGGGGTCAAAATAAGCCCCGCCCTGCCACCCCCATATTTGGGGGTCAATCTAAATTTCTTGAACAACTTTAGAAGAGGGTCTCCCAAGGAACATTCTGGTAAAGTTTCATTGAAATCGGCCCAATGGTTCAGGAGGAGGATGTCGTTTTAAGATTTCGGGGTCAAAATAAGCCTTGCCCTGCCACGCCCATATTAAGAGGTCAATCCAAATTTCTTGAACAACTGTAGAAGAGGGTCACCAAAGGAACATCTTGGTAAAGTTTCAGCCGCGGCAATAGCGCAGTTGGTAGTGCGCCGGACTTCTAATCCAGGGGTCTATATTCGCAAGGGTTCGATCCCCGGCCGTGGCACTTATCCTTTCCGACATTTGTCTTCCACCAATGGGTAGATAATCTTAAACCTATGTGGAATAGCAACTGGAGGCTAGGAAAGGGATGTGGTGGTAGTACTGGTGTGAGAAATACTAGGAATCCATCATTAGGTGCTCCAGTCGTCGCGATATAACTGAGAGATTGTTGAAAGTGATGTAAAACCCCAATTCAAATTCTGGTAAAGTTTCATTGTAATCGGCCCAATGGTTCAGGAAGATATGATGTTTTAAGATTTCGGGGTCAAAATAAGCCACACCCATATTTGGGGGTCAATCTGTATTTCTTGAAAAACTTTGGAAGAGGGTCACCCAAGGAACATCCTGGTAATGATTCATTAAAAATGGCCCAATGGTTCAGGAGGAGATGTCGTTTAAAGATTTTGGCGTCAAAATAAGCCCCATCCTGCCACGCCCATATTTGGGGGTCAAACCAAATTTCTTGAAAAACTTTAGAAGAAGGTCACCCAAGGAACATTCTGGTAAATTTTCATTGAAATCGGCACAATGGTTCAGGAGGAGATGTCGTTTTAAGATTTCGGGGTCAAAATAAGCCCCGCCCTGCCATGCCCATATTTGGGGGTCAATCCAAATTTCTTGAACAACTTTAGAAGAGGGTCACCCAAGGAACATTCTGGTAAAGTTTCATTGAAATCAGCCAAATGGTTCAGGTGGAGATGAGGTTCAAAGATTTCAGGGTCAAAATAAGCCCCTCCCTGCCATGCCCATATTTGGGGGTCAATCCAAATTTCTTGAACAACTTTACAAGAGGGTCATCCAAGGAACATTCTGGTAAAGTTTCATTGAAATCGGCCAAATGGTTCAAGAAAAGATGTCATTCAAAGATTTCGGGTCCAAAATTAGCCCCGCCCTGCCATGCCCATATTTTGGGGTCAATCCAAATTTCTTGAACAATATTAGAAGAGGGTCACCCAAGGAACATTCTGGTAAAGTTTCATTGAAATTGGCCCAATGGTTCAGGAGAAGATGTCATTCAAAGATTTTTGGGTCAAAATAGGCCCCGCCCTACCATGCCAATATTTTGGGGTCATGTAAATTTCTTGAACAACTTTAGAAGAGGGTCACCCAAGGAAAATTCTGGTAAAGTTTCATTGAAATCTGCCCAATGGTTCAGGAGGAGAAGTCGTTCAAAGATTTTGGGTCAAAATAAGCCCCGCCCTGCCATGCCCATATTTGGGGGTCAATCCAAATTTCTTTAACAACTTTTAAAGAGGGTCACCCAAGGAACATTCTGGCCAAGTTTCGTCAAAATCCACCCATTGGTTTAGGAGGAGAAGATGTGTAAAGAAAAGTTTACGCACGATGGACACAACACCATGACAATAGCTCGCTGGCCTTCGGCCAGTGGAGCTAAATAGTGTGGAAACAATCGGTGCTATCTTTTAGATTGATATTATTTATGGTAAATCTTATTTTTATCTCACCTGAGCACGAAGTGCTCAAGGTGAGCTTTTGGGGTTAATTGATGTGCGTCGTCCGTCGACAACATTTACCTTGTGGACACTCTAGAGGCCATATTTTTAGCCCAATCAACCTGAAAATTGGTCAGAATGATTATCTTGATTATATCTTGACCAAGTTGGAAATTGGGTCAAGTGGGGTCAAAAACTAGGTCACGGGGGTCAAATCTTAGAAAAACCTTGTGGACACTCTAGAGGCCATATTTTTAGCCCAATCAACCTGAAAATTGGTCAGAATGATTATCTTTATGAAATCTCGGACAAGTTCCAAATTGGGTCAAGTGGGGTCAAAAACTATATCACGGGGTCAAATCTAAGAAAAACCTTGTGGACACTCTAAGGCCATATTTTTGGCCCAATCAACCTGAAAATTGGTCAGAATGATTATCTTGATGAAATCTCGGACAAGTTCGAAATTGGGTCAACTGGGGTAAAAAACTAGGTCACTGGGTCAAATCTAGAAAAAACCTTGTGGACACTCTAGAGGCCATATTTTAAGCCCAATCAACCTGAAAATTGGTCAGAATGATTATCTTGATGAAATCTCGGACAAGTTCGAAATTGGGTCAAGTGGGGTCAAAAACTAGGTCACGGGGTCAAATCTTAGAAAAACCTTGTGGACACTCTAGAGGCAATATTCTTTGCCCAATCAACCTGAAAATTGGTCAGAATGATTATCTTGATGAAATCTCGGACAAGTTGGAATTGGGTCAAGTGGAGTCAAAAACTAGGTCATGGGGTCAAATCATAGAAAAACATTTTAAGATTGTTAATTCAGGTGAGCGATTAAGGGCCACTATGGCCCTCTTGTTTTAGAATGACAAATCATTCTCCAAAATTAAGAATTTTCAGCCGTAACCCAAGAATTTAGAAATATTTATATAAGGATATGATGGTTTCATGTCAGTGACTTAAACAAGTAGCGTTGGCGACATCGAATGTTTTCACTCCAAGTTTTGAGGGCTAACACCATTTTAACTGACATCATTGAGTGTTTTCCAGTACATATGAGGTTGATTGTGAGATTGGCCAAGTGGTGTTCAGAATAGTATCCATCCATCTATCTGAAGCTACATCTCCACAAACTGTTGGCCAAATTGGATAAAACTTCATGTAGACTTCTTCTGGTCTAATGGTCAGAGTTTTCGATTTTGAATAGCAAATCACAGATGCCCTTGATCATAAATCATAGGAAGTTTACATATAAACATGAGGGCCTGAGATGCTCACTGAATCTTTGATAAGCCCTAGTCTTGACTTTTTTGTCCAGAGCATATCTATAAAGGTATCTAAGCTAGAATCATGAAACTTCACAGGTAAATAGATCTCATTGATAAGAACTGCAGAGCTCAAGAAAAATAACTATACTCATCAAGTTTTAATTGCCCTCTGTTGAGTTTATGAATTTATTTTTGTCTTCAGCATATCTCTAAAAGTATGCAAGCTAGAATCATGAAACTTCACAGGTGGATAGACCTTGTTGAGAAGTGCAGTGCAATGGAACTAACTCTACTCTTCATATTTTTAGCTCATTTGAGCACCTTATGGATGTGCGTCGGAAGACTTCAACAATTTAAGTGTTTACACTTTAGAGGCCAACAATATGGACCAATCATCATGAAACTTTCTCAGAATATTCTCCAGGTCACAAGGATTAACCCGATTGAATATGGGAAGGAAGGATCAGTGCCATATCAAGGGAAAAGGGGCCTAAAAGACAATTTTCTTGTTTACACTGTAGAGGCCACAAATATGGTCCAATCTTCATGAAATAGGTCAGAATGTTTGTCAGTTTACATGGATGAACCCTATTTAAAGTGGGAAGGATCCATGCCATATCAAGGGAAAAGGGGCCTAAAAGACAATTTTCTTGTTTACTTTCTAGAGGCCTTTGATATGGTTCAATCATCATGAAACTTGGTCAGAATGTTTGTCAGGTTACAAGGATGAACCCTATTGAAAGTGGGAAGGATCCATATAACAGGAAAAGTGGCCTTAATGACAGTTTTCTTGTTTACTTTCTAGAGGCCTTTAATATGGTCCAATCATCATTACGCTTGGTCAGAATGTTTGTCAGGTTACAAGGATGAACCTATTTGAATATGGGGAGGATGCATACCATATTTTGGGAAAAGGGGCCTTAATGTCAATTTCTTGTTTACACTCTAGAGACCACAAATATGATCCCATCTTCTTGAAACTTCATCATCATGTGTTTCAGGTCACAAGGATGAACCATATTTAAAATGGGAAGGATCAATACCATATTAAGGGAAAAGGGGCCTTAATGACAATTTTCTTGTTAACAAATCATAAATATGCAATAATGACTTGCTGGTGAGCGATAAAGGACCATCATGGTCCCCTTGTTTTAGTTCTTACCCTCTGTTTATTGACAAAGAATATGCCATCAACCAGCTCTTATGGGGGGGGCATATTTGTTTCAAAAACATCTGTTGTATGAAACTGATTACAGGGCATTACAGGGCAACGAGTGAAAATCATGGTAGAATTTTGATACCAAGTCGAGATTTTTACAAAACTTTATTTGAAGAGATTCTTTAACAACATCAAAAATATATAAGTAAATAAGATGATCCCACAATGTTTATTGCTATACTCCCTGTATCTTGCATTTCTACCGCTCCCCTGACGTTTTAGCTCACCTGAACACGAAGTGCTCAAGGGAGCTATTGTGATCGATCGTTGTCCGGCGTCCGTCTGTCCGTCTGTCCGTCACGGCGTCAACTTTTTCTTTAAACGACATCTCCTCCTAAACTTATGGGTCAAAATCAACCAAACTTGGCAGAAATATTCCTTGGGTGGTCCCTTATCAAAATTGCTCAAATGGAAAGGATCCGTGCCATATCACCGGAAAAGGGGCCTTAATGACAAATTTCTTGTTTTCACTCTAGAAGCCACAAATATGGTCCAATCTTCATGAAACTTGGTCAGAATGTTTGTTAGGTCATGAGGATGAAGTCTATTGAAAATGGGAAGGATCCGTGCCATCTCAGAGAAAAACCCGCCTTAATGACAATTTTGTCAACAATATCTTTAAACGACATCTCCTCCTAAACTTATGGGTCAAAATCAACCAAACTTGGCAGAAATATTCCTTGGGTTGTCCCTTATGAAAATTGCTCAAATGGAAAGGATCCGTGCCATATCACGGGAAAAGGGGCCTTAATGACAAATTTCTTGTTTTCATTCTAGAAGCCACAAATATGGTCCAATCTTCATGAAACTTGGTCAGAATGTTTGTTAGGTCATGAGGATGAAGTCTATTGAAAATGGGAAGGATCCGTGCCATATCACAGGAAAAGGCATCTTAATGACAATTTTTTTGTTTACTCTCTAGAAGCCACAAATATGGTCCAATCATCATGAAACTTTGTCAGAATGTTTGTTATGTCATGAGGATGAACTCATTTGAAAATGGGAAGTATATGTGCCATATCACGGGAAAAGGGGCCTTAATGATAATTTTCTCGTAGGAGCTCCAAAAGCCACAAATATAGTCCAATCTTCATGAAACTTGATCAAAAGGTTTGCCAGGTCACAAGAATGAACTCTGTTGAAAATGGGAAGGTTCATGCCATATCATAGGAAATGGAGTCTTAATGATAACTTACTTGAAATATCAGGTGAGCGATTTAGGGCCCTCAGGGTCCTCTTGTTCATCTTAGAAAGGACATTGAACAATTATGTTTGAATTCAAAAATAAATTATTATAGTTGGAGAGATACATATCCAGAGATGACCAATACAAATCCAGAGATGAAGCATGTTTAATGAGCTAAGCCATGTTTTAAACTCTGTCAAATGAATAAAAACTTTTGCGAAATGGAAAGGAAATTTGACCCTTGTCATGCTAAATAAAAGAATCTTGCTATAATTGCAATAAAATCAAAGTGCTCAAAGAACTGATTGCACTAAATCTAAGTCGGTATTCCTTATGAAAATTTTATCTTATTGTTCTGGTTTCAAAAAAGGAAAAATATGTTGTATAGACAAGGATCAGACTGCACATTTGAATCCTGACAAAAGAAACATTTACACACACTAGAACTATGAAAACCTATCAGAAGTTCAATTAAGAAAAGGTTACTGTGCTAATGAATGTATGCATGACACACACAACACCATAACAATAGCTTGCTGACCATAAGCCAGTAAAGCTGGAAAAAAGTACAAAGACATCAAAAAGACAATATACACAGATTTTCTTCTTAGGGGGTAAAACTTCAGTCTAAAATCTCTGGTTAGAGACAAATTCTTGCCAAGTACCAGATCTCGCCAACTAACCTGGTCCACGGTAAAGACAGATAGGTAGAACATTCTAAATGACAATTTATACTGACAACAACTTCTTTTATTCAGAAAATAATTTGTTGTAAATGGATATTGCATCTTTACTGCGAAAATAGTCAGGTGGCGAGAACTGGTACATGGCGAAAATTGGTCTCCAGCCAGGACTTCTCAATGAAACCCTATGTCATGGGTACTCATTAAATTTTGAATCATCTTAATGAGATGATTTTAATGAGTACCAACAACATAGGGTTTGTGAAAGTTCTATTGAAACATTCTGAGCTTAACTGCATCTACCCCCTTTATCTGTAGCCCTTACATGAAAGATACCCAAACAACACCATTGTTCATAAGCCTGAACAACTACATTACCCCATTTTGTGCAAGCTCATTACGGAACACCATTTTTCTTAAACTTTAAAATACCCCAACTGGCACCTTAGGAACACATAAAACTAAATCTTTCATACTAAATACCTATTTGCATATCCACTTAGTTCTGTATATAAGAGGAACAGCTCTAAATATCGATCTGTACTTAACTCTAACAACCTTTGTTGAGGGTACATACAAGACAATTTCATTGAGTACCAACAAAAAAGGTTTGCTTCAAAATTATTGTAAAATTTAACATTTTTAGACCATTTAGCTCCCTCTTACAGTAATTAAATAGGATTTTTAACTACATTATATCGAGGGGTCAGTGCAACACTATTGTAAGTGGCTATAAATTTATAGGTTACAATAGTGTTGCACTAACCCCTTAAATTGTATTCTGTAACTCAGCACTGTTGTGGTCAGTTTTATGATCTAACCTTCTAAATCCAAGCACCAATCTGTGAACACACTTCAATCTGTGAACACATATCAGACTCAATATTCTTGAGATGAACACTTTCTGCTGACCTGTACCTGGCAGTGCTACTTGAGAAAGTCGGTCATTTTTGAATCCTTGGTTTTCTTTTTCTTGGACGCTTTGTCAGTGTTATCTGTGGCCTTTCTCTTTTGTCCTCCACTTTTGCCTGCATCAAGAAATGATTTTTCTCAAGGTACATGCAAGTTAACTGTAATCCATTTCAAGATTCCGAAATTTTAGATTTGTCCGACTGGAAAATTTTGGAATACAATCTAGAATAAGAATAGCCTTATTAATATCAAGGAACTGAATGAAGGAGTAAATTTTGAAAGAATAGGAGAAATTGCTTGTAACAGTAAAATTAAATTTTCTTCATAAATGAACGTTATTTAATGAGTGTGAAAATTAGGTTATGTTGGATAGTAATAACGGTAGTGGACACATAATAATTTTGCAATGTTTCAGAATTAATGAACTTTAAAAGGAGGTTTCCTAATGATTTTCATTAGGAAACCTCGGTCAACATTGTGAAAGATCACAAGATCTGAAAAGTTGCTAGACTATAACGGGTCCACTATCTTAATGTACAAAAATACTATTGCAAGTATGATTATGTCCCTTTAAAGGCAGGTGGATGCTGATGTCAGTTCAAAATTAAGGTAAATTATTATTAATACTATAGAGAAATAGTATAGATTTTTCATGTAGTAACCTAGAGTAAAGAACTGGAGGGTAGGAAATAACTTTCCCTGTGTTTAAGATGAAAATTTTAAAACAGTGAAACATTTCTTAGTTCATGGAGTCTAATCAAAAGTATTGTTAGTGGCTATAAATACATAGGCACACGCTACAGTTTTGCACTAACCCCTCCATGTGTCCTAGACCATATTTTTATGTGAAGAAGGATTCGTTATTTCAAAGAATTTGACTATTTATCAGACAACTTACTATCTTTTCCCTTAGCACCTTTTCTCTTAGCATACGCCTCAGCCATTCTAGAAATATTGATTTTCCTGATAGATTCATGTTCTACAATTGGTTTGGGATAGTCTTTACCAATTATACAGCCGCATTTCTGTTGAACGTCTTTTGGGGCTGACCAAGGCTCGTAAATATATTTGTCTGGATACTTAGCTAGCACAGGTATGTATTTTCTGTAAGAGGAAGGACATAGAATTTTACAAATAGTTACTCAGAGAGACTATTAAGTAGACGATAAAAATTAAGACTGATGCAAAATGGAAAGAGCCTCAGTTGTTATATGGAAATGATAATGTAAATAGTCAAAGAACAAGGTGGCAAATTGCCATAAGATATGCCTGTTGCAGTGCTAAATCCCAAAGTATTTTGAACAAAAAGTTCAGTTTTTGTTATCACTCAGGTGTAATTATGAGCATAGCATTTTGTTGTGTGACAAACGTAAACCTTCATCACAGCTTACCTTTTCTTGTTGATAACATTTTTAGCTCCACTGGCTGAAAGCCACTGGGCTATTGTCATGGCGTTGTGTCCGTCGTGCGTCCGTCCGTCCGTGCGTGCATGCGTGCGGTCGTAAACTTTTCTTTAAAAATCTTCTCCTCAGAAACTACTGGATGGATTTCAACCAAACTTCACAGGAATGATCCTTGGGTGACCCTCTTTCAAAGTTGTTCAAGAAATTTTGATCCAATGAAAAACATGGATTTAATGGGCGTGGCTAATTTCCAAATATGGTAAAAAGTGAGTTCTCTCAGATTCTAATCAATGGATACCAATTAAATCTTACATGAATGATCCTTAGGTGACCCTTTACCAGTCTACAAAAATTCATTGTGATCGGATGGAAAATATGCATTTTATGGGCGGAGGTCATTTCTCTATATGTTATATAGTGGAACCTTTGAAAATCATTTGCTCAGAATGTAACAGATGGATATCAACCAAATTTCACTGGAATGATCCTTGAGTGACATTTTACCAGTCTACAAAAAATCATTGTGATCGGATGGAAAATATGCATTTTATGGGCGGAGGTTATTTCTCTATATGCTATATAGTGGAAACTTTGAAAATCATTTTCTCAGAATGTAACAGATGGATATCAACCAAATTTCACTGGAATGATCCTTAAGTGACCCTTTATTAGTGTACCAAAAATTATTTGGATTGGTTGAAAAATATGCATTTCATGGGCGGAGGTCATTCCTCAATATGTTAAATAGTGGAAACTATGAAAATCATTTTTCTCAGAATGTAACTGATGGAATCATTTTCAACATCAGTAGAACCCCAAATATTTAAAAATCTAGTCAAAACATTTATTTGCTTTTACAAGAATTTCAAGCCTGTGGAGCGACTCAAGCCATTCATGGCTTTCTAGTTAATCCTTATATGCAAAATTTAAATTTTATTCAAAACAAATTGCATATTTTGGGAGATTTAAACCCGTCTGATACAGATAAGTAGAAAGCAGGCAGTGAAGGCTAAGCTCAGACTGCATGTCTATGCAGTCTGATCTTAGTCTTTACTGTTTGCCAAAGCTTTGTATACAGCAGAAATATGCCATTAACCATAAGAAGATTAATTAGGCTAATACCTGATGAAGTCCCCATTTTTGTCAGTCTTCTTTCCAAATGCAATAGGACTGTATACTCTAAAATACTGATGGAAAAAAGCGCTAGCTGACAGCCACATCCAGTTACCAGCATTTAGACTCCAGTCTGCATCTACAATACACACAAACTAGCATTTTAACCCTATAAAATACTGGTATCACTAGCTGAAAGCCACATCCATTTGCAATATACTCAAATCTGAAACTTAAACCTCAATTGCAATGCCACACAAAACTACCAGTATGAAAACACCAGTCTGCTTCTGTAATGAATAACTAAAAAGATTAAGGTGGCAATGGACAGCGGCCTCCCGACTCTATAAACCGGAAGTGGGTTTTCGTTTATTTTACGGCTCTTTTCGCGCGTTGTTTAAAAAGACCGGTTTTCGTCAGATTCAACTTATGGAAATAACGTAAAATAATGATGGTAAAACTTCATAATTTAGCTTCTTTTCAACATTTGATACTAATTGAATGACTGGATTATTAAATTTAACAATAAAAATGCGCTAAAACCGTCATTCGTTTAGCGGGGAACACTGAAAAATAACGAAAAACTTTCTTATTTGCACGGAAAGGTATGCTGAATATTTTACCAAATAAAGGAAAAATATGGATTGTAAACATATCGGAAAATAAGAAAAAATCATTGGGTAATTTCTTCAAAAAATAGATTTTTGTGACATTTTTACCTAGTAAAATTTCAAAAATTAGTGCATTTTTAACTTTTGAAAGCAAATTGTGCAAATGCAATTGATCAAAGAGAAATTTTTTTGTCAATAGACATTGTGTACATGTATAAGGTATATCAAATTGTATGTGTTTTATAGCTATAACTTAATACAGGGTTTATTCTAGACCTAAAACGAATATAACCGTTTTATTGAAAAATGGCCAATACCACTCAAGGGCAGATAACTCTAGCATGAAAACGAGCGTGGAAAGGTACCCTCAAATTTTGATATAATGACTACACAATGTTAATCTACAACATATGTGACAAAGAAAAAAATTCATTGGGAGGAAAAAAATGGCACCATGTGTCCATTGCTACCTTAAAGCCAATCTTATTCTTCTCAATGCACAGTGTAGCAAAATTAAGACCTTTAACAAATCAGGGTGGTTTACCCTTAACGGATACTTTTCTTATTAATCCCAAAATCCCAAACTATTTTCTATATTAAAATTTCAGCAGACAGCATTGGTATAAGTACTGCTTAGCCGTTTATTTGCTTAGTGTAAAGCTTATTTACCAAGAAGATATTCTTCAAACACTTTCATTCCCTCCTCCCAGCTGATCCACAGGTCGCCCCGCGTCAAGAAACACGCAACAGCATGACGTCCCAAGTGGTGTATCCAGCCTTCTTTACGTAACTGAGTCATGACGGCGTCAATAAAGGGATAACCGGTCCTACCCTGTGTGTATAAAAATATCTGAATTAAATAATTTAACAAAAGATGCTGCTTCCAAGATAGTGTAACCAATTTTGTAAATGAAACGATGTCGTTAAAGCACAAATGTAATACAAGGGGTTAGTGCAAAACTAATTTTGGTCACTTTAAACATATAGGCATTCACAATAGTTTTGTGTTATCCTCTCAAAAAAGCACTGCTAGCAGATTGTCACTCTCCACAGAGGTCCTTGAAAGTGGGCAATTCTAAGTAGAAGAATCTTACAAATTAAATTTAGAATAAGAGATATTCTTCTTGATAGCATAGGTTGATTTCAAGCAAGTTTCTTCAATAATTTTTGAGAAATGGTTAACGTAAATGTACCCAAGTTTCAGCACAGGGTTAAGAGATAAATGTACTAAAGTAGGTTCTACTCCATTCTCTCTTTAAAGAAGGGATATTGAACTGGTCGCTTGATGAAAATAGTTGCTTTTAAATTGTGGCCGCTCGTGCAAGATTGACTGTAGTGTTCTGTTATAACATGAAATAGCCATATAGATGACCGGATCATACAGTGGATTTTCATAGATTCATAACTCCAAATATTCTATAAGTTCGAGCTTTATTAATACGGATTACAATAGCCATACAATATGACATCAAGATATCATTCTCCTCTCTCCCCTAAGGGGCTTATTACCAGGCTATTTATTCAAAGATAAAATGTCCATCAATCTACGACCTCCCTGTATTGTCCTACCAAATACCAATTCACGGTAAGTACATTATTCCTAGCTCCGCCTTCGTCGGCTCCAGGAAATATCTAATAATAATTTGCTCCCGTTACCTGATAACATTACAGTAGTTTGATTCTTCAACAATGAACTTTTAACCATTCTGATGCTGTTCATGGCAAATGTGTACTGTACACAGATAATTGGCAGACAGTATAGACTAAGATCATCCTGCACAAATGTGCAGTCTGATCTTAGCCTAAACTGCCTACTTTCTGGTTAGTTATTGTTGGGAAAACTTGAGCCAAACTGATTGAATTATACCAAGATTTGACAAGTTGTTTGAGAAAAAATAACATTCAGCAGTATAAGGGCTACATTTCAAAGCAAACCCCTTATCCTATAGGCTATCTAGAGGAACTATCTTTAATTTTACCCACCATCTTCCAAGCCTCCAGGTACTCTGAGTTGGTATCCCAGTCTACTTGTGTACAGATCTGGTTCCCTACCATCTTGTCAAAGTTAGGGGTACCAGCTGCCACTGTGTAGAAAAACTCCCGCCATAATAACTGACCATGCAGGGAAACAGGAGGTTTGGTATGGGTCTGAAATGTAAACATGCTGTTGTAAAAACATTTAATTCTTAGAAATGCCTGCAAAATTGACAATAGCAAATAGGATGAGACCATAACTTTAGATATTAAGTGTTCATATAGCAAGATGTGTTTGTAAAACACTAATGACCCCCAAAAAGGCAAGGTTTTCTAAGTTTGACCTTGATGATTGACCAGGACTTTATCAAATGGCCTTGACCCTAACAGATGGGAATGGGAAACTTTATGCCAAACAAATGTTTTGTATCTCAAAAAAGGTTAATGTTGTGTGATAGTTAATTTCGCAAGGTAGGTTTTTGCAGACAGACGGATAAACATGGGAAAAATAATATGCCCCAAATCTATTGATGCAGCTTCATAAAAACTCCCTCAGTAATAGCTGGGCTTGTTATAATAATCAGAAAGGTTAAGTGTTAGCCTGAAAAGCAACAACTGATATCATACAGTGTTTGACCAATTTAACATGTAAAGTTATATAAATATTAAGAGGGCAAACTGGGTAAGAACTCTATTGAGAATAATAAGTCTTAACACACTTAATAATAGCTGATCACAAAAGTATAACAGGGTTTCATGTTGGTTTTAGAACAACACTAGGTAGTATAGCAAGGGTATATTAACTTGAAAAATGATACTTCGGCACGTTGAAATCAAGCATGGACATTTTGTTATTCTGTACAAATTACAGGTAAATGTGGACTTAGTAGTATATTCGTAAACAGGGTGTCTAGTCATAAAGCAGACAAGTCAATTAAAAAAAAAGTTCCTGCTTTTGTGCGACTGTTAGAGGGGATTTCAATTTATTTCCAAAGCATAAACTGCATACGAGAAATTGGAAATTAAGTAGGAGACTCAATATTTTGTATTAATTATGTGAATGACCAATTATCGTCATTACCGTAAAAGGCATGAATTATAACGGGTTTACAGAACCAGCATGTGCACTTCAACTTTACGATGTAATCTGCTGGTAAGTCGTGTTTTGCCAAAGGCAAATGACCAATATTTGATTTATTTAAATCACAAAGGCCAGGTTTAGGTCAATATGCTTCTTCTATACAATAAAATTTTCTTGTGCAGTAGAATTGAAATCAACAACAATAGACATAAACATTTTTTTTATTACTTAACTAAGACAGATTTCTATGCATCTCAAGACCAATAGGGCTTTTTTCACTTTTGTTTAATAAATTTGATATTCTGTTTAAAGTACTTTTTTATAAACAGACCTTTCCTTTGTACACATCCAGCAGTTTGTAGTAGAACATCCGCGGTGACAAACACCCAAACTTTAAGTATGGACTCAATACAGTGGTACTGGGTTGCAACGAGTTTGGCTCTGTCTTTGGTTTCTCAAATGTGCATACCCAGTTCTGAAAAATATACATCGAGATAGAAAAGATTATTTGCATTACATACTATCATATGAGTTTTGTTTGATTTTAAATATCTTGGCCTTACTGCTTTTTTTTTTCAAACATGATGGAGAATGCACCAAAGGAAAAAACATAATTTAACCATTGTCATGCTGAATTAAAACCCTCTTTCAGAACTGCACTCATATCAAAGTACTGAAAGCCCTAGAATACGAGTGTGTAGATAATCTTTCTTTTTGATGATTAAATTCATTAACAACTCTGCCATGAAAGGGGACAGACAGGTGGTGTTGACTAAGCTCAGACTGCACATAGGTGCAGGCTGATCTTTGTCTACACCTCCTGTCAAAACACAGGATCACTCCGGGTTCAGCATGACAAGGTTAAAGTCTTATCCTGATTTGCTTTAGGTTTCTCCACACTAATCACGCAGAGGTACAGATAAGAGGGGGTAACTCCAGTCTAAAATCCTTATTTCTCAATGAAACCCTATGATGTGGGTACTCTTTGAATTGTTTCATTGAGACAATTGCAATGAGTACCCTTAATAACGGATTTAAGCAAGGACTAGTGAAATATTTGATTCGAAATCCAGAATACCCCCTCTATCTGTAGCTCTACTTATGTAGTATAAGGCTGGCATTGTAGGCTGAAATAAGTCTGTCTGTCAAAGCTTTGTGTACAAGAGGCAAGTGCTTTGTATGTATTTATGTATGGGGAGGGTTATAAAGTTTCAGCATAACAATTCGATATTAACAGGAAAACATAGCTTTTTCTAGCCATGTTTGCCAAGTGTATTTCATTCTTCAATTCAACATTTTAATATGTGATGCAACATCTTTTGATTTGGACACGAATCAATAGTTCAGGATAGTTGGGAACAGGATCAGATTGTCTTTAATTATACACAGAGTACAAGATATATACAGGAAAACAAGAGCACTGCCCACAGGTGCACACACTTAGATAAAGGTACAAAATCTAAGTGGAAAAACAGGAATAACTCTTACAAAAATGCTTTCAAATTATCCTGCTTGTGTTTCTAGAGAGCTCTTTTGATAGAACACACATGCTAAGCTTCATGAAGATATTTTAAATAACAACAGAGATATGATCAAGGTTAAAGTGTGTCATGTGGACGCCAACACTAATGACACCAAGATGATCACTTTACCTCAGGTTTTCTCTGAAAACAGCCGAACTAAAACTCTATGACTAATATTCATTTCCTTACTGTTTTCTTAAGCATCTTTTCCATCCTTTCTAAGGCCTCTGTCTCTCCCCCTTTAAACAAACATGGACCACAATCCTTCTCATTCTTTCCAAGATCTGTCAGTGATGGCACACCATACTCTGTGTCATGGCTTTTGTTAACTGTAGTTTTACAGTCTGAAAAGCAGATTAAGTCTTCATGTGACAGAGCCACTGATAGAGGGGGTATTTCAGATGTAAGATCAAAGTATTCCCATAATTCTTTAAATGTAGACATGTTATAGCAATTGGTATAATTTATTGAACTTGCTGTACAAGAAAAAGAAAATTAAGATCAAGATGATTCCAGCGGGAACCAAGCATAGGATTTCAATTAGAAATAAAAATTTAAGACTAATTCATTTTAGTTTGATTACTACGAAAGCTTAAGCTTATAGAGTCGCTCTCCAACACTTAATCCTGATGTTTCACATCCCTGAGAGAGTTGAAGTAGTTTAAACCCACTGTTACCCTATTTTACAGCTTGGTAGACTGGGACTGGCGTTTAAGTGTTTAACCAAAAACACACCCTAGTGATGGTGGGGCTCAAACCACAAACCTCCAGGTCTCTTGTGCATTTACCACTAGGCCACCAAGCCAATGTAGTTTTCGTTCATTACAGAATAAAATCCAAGATGTGTTACTAAGCTGAATTACCTTTCTATTACAAGTCTGGAAAATTTTCAAGGTCTTCTATAAGCCTACAGATCTTTCAAAGAGTCTATGAGATTATTTTTTTTTTCATTTAAGACTCAAAAATTCTCTGAGGGCAATGTATAGAGTAGTGCATAGAATGTTTTTTTTAATCTACTAACACACTTTAGCACTTGTTTTCCTTTGGCTTTGTAGCTTCCATAGCATTCTAAAGTTCTTACACAATACAATTACCTTTCATGAGATCAATTGTTGGACTAACTACTGGTCTGGCTGGAGAACCAAGCTGGGAGACAAGGGTCAGTAACCTCTCGTAGGTCAAGGGAGGCGATCCTCCGTTCTTATGGATTGTCCTGTGTAACAGAAAGTGTTTACCAGAAAACAATTTACCTGTGGGGCTTGGGTGGTTTTAAACCTTATGATAACACAAATTTCTCACACAATCTAATATTTTGATACCTATTAAGAAGAAAAAGCTTTCGAAACCATCATGGTACATGAAGAAATTACATCTTAAAAGCAACCTTTTCTTAGTCCACTATCTTTTCTTCTTCCCAAAAAACAATAATTGTTAACATTTCTCCCACTAAATTTATCGTCTGCAATTCCTTTAAATCAGACCAGTTTAGAATTTTGGTGTCTGGCAATGGAGCAGTTAGTCCAAAGTTTTGCTACTGAAGTAATTTTCTTTATCTTGATAAAGAAAGTGGGATCATTTTCTTATTATTCTAAATAAAGTTGTGTCCATCAAGATATTGATTCCTGCATAGTGCATTCTGATTAGATAATGATTATTAATTGGTTTTAATCTGTCATATTATGGTAAAATCTTCACACTTTTGTTTCATGTGAAATAAATAAGTTATTAACAGGGTATTTTTGATTTCATGGAGGAATAAAACTACAAACCTAATCACACTTATGCATGAATCTGTTTTGATTATCATTACAGTATGATTATGTTTTTGCTTTCATACATCCATGAAGTGCAACAAGAGGACCCTCTACAAGTATGTACGCTGGCTGTTGACTGCTGGATAGTGGATAAGAAATCTTAGTATAAAAGGGGCATAGTATGCAGATGCATCTAGAGTTATACCTTAATAGTATAGGTTGGTCTTTTGATAGTGAACATTTGTGCCAAGTTTGGAGTGAATGTCTTTTGTAGAACAAAAGGTATCAAAAAGTCTCAAAGCTTTTGCATATGACAATGACACCATGACTATAGCAAGACCTCGGGTTTCTCCAAAAACAGCCGAGCTAAAAATATTTTCTTCATCTCTTTACTTTTTTTTTACTTACTTCTCCGTATCAAAGAGTGTATGAGACACACATGTGACCACTTCAACACCATTCTCCTTTGCTTGAGTTTTTATTGCTGTGTCTCTTTTGATTGCATAGGGCTCTGTGTCCACTTCAAATGTGAGGCGGGTGATTTCCCAATCTTTAAATAGCTTCGGAAATACCTCTGTTGGATTTCCCCTAACAACAAATAACCTGGAAAAAAGTTTTTAAAGTTATTGTAGTTCACTGTCATATTCCTTTATAATACATGTAACTTTCTAGGAATTATTTACATAGTATCAAGAAACGCGATTTGTAGATACTGAAGATGCAAAAGAAACATCCAACAGAGAATTAGCAGAAAAGCAAATTACAGCTGCTCTTTCACAGATTGGGAAAATCTGATTTTAATTTTTTTTCGTAAAATCAATCGTAAGTAACCTCCTTATAATGGGGAAGCCTTTAAAATAATAAGATTCATTCTGGTAATGCATGGAAAGAAAGACCGATATTCCTGAATTTAGCAAAATTCATTCTGAAAAAATAAAGCGACTACTAATGCTTAAAAAAATACTATTCCACTTCGAGCCGACTATTTTGGCATGTGCATTCCGCATGTTTGTCTTATTCAATCAAAGATTAAGGTTAAAGTATTTGACAGCTGGATACTTCACATCAATACAAGCAAAAGTGAAATAATTTTCACAGAAAATAAGGATCTTGTAATTTATAGACTAGAAATAGATAGACTGGATCCCTTACTGATCTTGCCTCTTCGAAAAAATAAGTTACAAAATCTCCTTTGGGCCATTCTTAATAGTCTGAAAATACGCACATCTCCAAATCTAAGAACAAGTTTTGTATTTTTTCAATGAAAAACTGTGAAAGAGCAGCTTTAAGGTAGTTATATTTAAGAGGATTATCTAGAAATGTTCAGAGACAGGAACTTAATGTAAAACTGTTTGCCTGATTATACATGTTTAAAGTGTCTCCTAGATGTTATACAAGGACCCATAGAGTTCCAATCCTTGGATCTCTGAGACGACCATTTCAAGTGGTCAGTACAACACTATTGTAAGTGCTTAGAAATATATAGGCACTTAAAATAGTCTTGCAAGAACACCTCAATTTGTTTGACTGAACAGGATAGGACACTAACATCTGTGAGTAAGGAGTCGAGCGGACTCTCAACTCATTAAATCGAGGAGCATTAGCTAAAAGAAAAGAAAGTCTGAATTTTTCAAAATGGGGAAAAATATTGTGGAAAAGAAGAAAGTGCTTGTCACAAAATTCTGTTATGATCAAGGAGACCATCCTAACTTGCAGTCCTGTCTAGAAAATAAGGAGTCTCTTACATCGCTACAGATAGAGGGCTTATTTTGGTTTTCAAATAAAAATATTTTATTATTTTTAACTTAAACCCTATGTTATTGGTCCTCATTTGAAAACGTCGGATCGAGACGATTCAAATGAGTACCAACAACATAAGGTTTTGTTGAGAAATAGAGATTTAAGACTGGCTTTGCCCCTTCTTATCTGGACTCCTGCTCTTATTCCCCCTCCCTCAATGCAGGGTTTTAAGGGCAAAATGAGTAACCAGGACCCTCAAAACTGAGTGATGGTAGTCCCATAAACTCTCTGGGGATCAACTACAGGAAAGAATTGAAGGCTGTTTTTGACAGGCTTCAATTCTTTCCTGAAGCTGAGCCCCAAATATATATATACATACTTTCATCAATTACTATCAGGGGAAAGCTCTAAATTTACATAATAAATTATAACTATCATAGTCTAAAAGAAATAGACAACTCCTGAAGCAGGGACTCCCAAAAAATGAAAGGACACCTAAGGAACCAATGATTGAGTCCTTTTGTTTATGTCAGACTAAAACCCTGCAATGGAAAACCCTGCAAAGCTAGGATTCAGAGGTCCAGATAAGAGGGGGGTAAAGCCAGTCTAAAATCTTTATGTCTAAATGAAACCCCATGTTGTGAGTACTCATCTGAATCGTCTCAATGAGATGTTTCAAATGAGTACCATTAACATAGGATTTAAGTTAGGAATAAATAAATACATGTATTTAAATTTAAAAACCAAAATAGCTCTGTAGGATTGCCATTACCTTGAGTTGATTTTCTTCAGACTGTCATCCAAGTCCTGTAATGTCTGTAGTAGAAACCTCCACCTATTGATGCCAACATTTGCATGTTTGGTGAACCATGGATCTAGTATAAACACTGGCCAGATGTGTGAGGACTCCTCTATGGCCGCCAATAAAGCTGGGTTATCGTGTAACCTCAATCCCTTCCTGAACCAGTGGATGGATCTATGAGTCATTTTGAGCGCTCTTTCAACTGAAGAAAAGAAACTGATTGCTGTATCTGTAAGAAAGTAAAGCATATGATATCAATTTTCAATGTCTTGATAATGAACATATTATCCAAGCTTCAAGTGAATGCCTTTGTAATGAGCAGAGCGCCTAGATAGAAGAGACTCGGAGAAAAGGATCATACCAGAAGTACAGATAAGAGGGGGTAAAGCCAGTCTAAAATCTCTATTTCTCAATAAAACCCTTTGATGTGGGTACTCGTTTAATCATCTCGATGAGTCAATTCCAATGAGTACCAACAATATAAGGTCTGTACTATCATTATCAAGATACTATGATCTACAAGAGCAATGTCCGACATGGCCATCCCCCGCCGCAAAAGATAGTAAACTGAAGCCTAATAATTAAGGATTCTTTGTAGTAAAAGAGATTTACCCCCTACAAAATCTAAGTCTTTAAAATAACAAAGGACAAAAACTGGAAAATTATGCAAGCAGGAATTAAAGTTATTGTGCAATGCACTTTTCCTCCATGAGATCTATCCACCCATAAAGCTTCAAGTTGACAGCTATAATACTTTTTGGAGATATGCTCCTGACAAAATCTAAGTCTTAAAAATAACAAATGGCAATAACTCCAAAATAATGCAAGCAGGAGTTGTAGTTCATGTGCACTACACTTTTCCTCCTTAAGATCTATCCACCTATAAAGTTACAAGTCGATAGCTAACTAGCTATTATACTTTAGGAGATATGCTCCGCACAAGTTTGGAACGGCAGAATGACAGACCATTACTATATACCCTGGCCGAAAACGGCGGAGATAAAAAATCCAAAATACCCCCTCTATCTCTATAGCTCTGATCCTCATCCCTAACTGAGTTGACTAGTTCTATATATTATATCATTAGCTAATTATCTTAGAGGGCATGCCTTTTTAATTTGCATATTCACAGAAACTTACCTCCCTTTAAACCTTTACTTTACAGTTCCTGGATAGTTGGACCATCATTTTAGCTGAAGCTAACACCCCATACTAATGCTAGGCATATCACAAAATGTCAAAATATTCCTATGACTATAAAAACGATGACAATGACACCAAGACTATGGCAACAACTTTGTTTCTTAACTTATCTTAACTGAAACAGTTCAGATAAAATGTACTGTAACGCTGTTCTACTTGCAAGCTTATGTAAGTGTAATTTAAACTCGTATACAGATAATTTACAAGTTGACAGCCATCAAACGATATAAAATCAGCAAGACCAAAATAAATAAATCTATTAGTTACAAGCTGTACTTGCGTTTAAACAGTTCCAAGCTAAAGCATCGCGCTCAACAGTTTTACAAAGTAGTGATTACGCAACTTGAATATGGCGGGTTTTACATAAAGGGAGATAACCATTGAAAAATTGTATAAGTATAATAAATCAGATTTTGCCAATTATTAATTAAAACCCAAGTCTGCGTTCAGAGTAAAAAATCGCTCTTTCGTGAATACTCTTTGAATATTCTTCCTTGATTTGGTCTTATGAAAGATGAGTTACATAAAAATACAAATAAAACGACAAACGACGGCTTTTTCGTGAAACGCATAATCTGCCGTATAACTTAAGTAAAATACGGTACTCGAGATTTTGATTACCCGAATATTTGAATGACAAACTTAAGCTTGTTTTTTAGAATAAAAGTCTATTTTTTGTGTACATAGCTCTAAGACCATTGTCTTGCGATTTGGAAATGTTCACGAACACAGACGGGGGCTTTAATTTCTGGCGCCGGATTGATAACTGAATAAGACAGCTGCTGAAAGATGATGTAACGAGGTTATATCCCTTCAAAGGTAATATCAGAGGTAATATCCCATCAAAGCAACTCAGTCTTACCTAACAATCAGCAAGCCCATGCTTCTTCCAATAAAGCCACAAAAAATGAAATAATTCAATAAACTAAAAATCAAAAAAGCTAACGGTAACTCTATGCCGAGCTTCTGAATCTATAATATTGAAGTCATGATTCTGCCTTACTCAAATATCACGGTTTTGGCCTCCGGCTGGTCTAAGATTGATCTAATCTCCGGCATTTTCAAATCACGGTGTAACCCCTCACGATGACGCGGGTTGACACTACCGTTGCACTTAGGCCGCAGTCCGGGAACCGTCATAGCTGTGCAACTGCCAGTATTGGCTTTACGTAGTTCTCAGATTGTCCTTTTTTGCGTGACGGGTTCCCACTCGGTAATAGGTCGTACTTTTGTTAGAGAGGAAGCCTTAAACGAATCTTCTCTGGACCCGACACTACCCTCTTGCGATTGTTTCGTATATGTGACCCGTCACGCGAAAAGGGACCCTCTGGGAACTCCGTGAAGTAAATATTTGAAAAAGAGATTGGCCAGGGCTAGAACAGGTCGCATTTCAAAAATTGTTTAACGGGAAGATAGATTAATCATTATTGATTTAGAAAATAAGCAAAGTGCGAAAATTTTCGACCTTAGGCAGTCTGCGCATTCCGCGCAGTCTAGCAAGGCACGGTCGACATTTGACGCACTTCCAAGATGGTCCCTTTTCGCGTGACGGGTCACATATATCCATAAATTTAGACCTACTTGCCATATTCGGTTGACATGTAAAGACAATACTGGCCAATGGCATTATTTGGTCGTAGGCCTAACATGATACAATTCAAATTTCACTGATCCGATTACACCACTTAGAGAGCGTAATTCATTGCTTGGGATGGAAAGAGGCTACATATGTAGTCAGATAAATGAATTTGTAAACGAAGACAGGAAGTATATTGGCAGATACTTTATATCTAGTATGGTGTAAATTGACTTAAAAGTTTGAAATACCCCGTATATGCTTTTAATGGCTAGGTGAGATTCGTCGTGTAAAACAAGGTTTTCGTTCGTAGCATGTGTTAAGAATATTTGTGAAATTTCAGAAGTTTAAAGCAGGTAAAATGTTATATTTTGTAAGCTTATTTGAGCCTGTGCATGAGATTTCCAACAATTTCAAATATGCGCCAAGCTAAAACTCTGACCAGCCTGTGCATCCGCACAGTCTGACCAATGTCTTCATTTTGCGTTTACTAGATAGAAAAGGTCTCAAAGTATCTGTAGGCCATCAGGTAATTTTATATGTGTCTACGCTACCCAATGTTAGCACCCCAATAACAATTCAAATTGTTGGAAATATCACGCACAGACTCACTCCATGGTATGGCTTATAATGTTCACGGTTTTAACAACGTGAAGAAGCTTAAAATGTATGTTTGTAGGCCAGGCCTACCGATGAATCAATTACTTGAGAGATTAAGCTAGTATTTTTATATATTATTGAGGTATGAAACTAAAAGCCTAATCACACTTCATAAATACGTAAAGTGTATCATACATAAGTGCGGTAAGGTAATTATAATTCATACTCTAGATACATATCTTAAAATATTATATCATGATGCAAAAATGTAAAAATTTGTAAATAATGGAACATATTTCTTAGGTTACTTTTTTGTGTGGAAGCTTAACTTGATAGATACGTTATCAAAATTAATTTCACCATGAAATAAAAAGATTTCTTTCAAGTAGAATCAGAATACACATATATTGCTGGAATCACATAAAATTAAATCATTAGTAAATGAAACGTGCGTTGATCCAGAAGCGGGTGGTGTGTGGTGGGATGGGGTAGAAAGTGGTGCCTGGACCCTCTATGGAGATTCTGCTAAAAATGGATAAAAAAGGTTGGGGAAATCTGAAAAGGCAATTATGATATGGTCATTGGGCAAGCAAAATGGAATTACAGCTTTGTTAAATTTTGTAATTCACTCAGCTATGAAACTAAAAACATGATCACCCCATTTGTACGCTTATTCATCACAGTGTATGATTTGGTTTTTAGTTAAACTCTTCCATGAATAGAAAAATCTCTTCATCTCATAGTTGGATAGAGAAACAAAAAACGAAAACGAAAGTAGATCTTCTGAAAAGTGTTGAAAATTTCATACAGATTAGTCATTAAACTCGACAAACATTTATACACCCCAACAATGGATTTTGTAATGTAAACATACCAACGTAAGTATCTCTATTATCGTTCAAAACGATATTGAATCTGATACTCAGACTGCACAACCTGCGCTACTGTGCATTTACTAATGCCAAATCTTCTGAAAACCTTAACCGAGTAAACACGGTACAGAAGAGGGTCTTAATTGCATTTTGTTTATCAATTGAAAATGAGGCTTTGCGTTGCATTTCCAACAATTTGAAATTTTCGTGAGGTACAACACTGAGTAGCGCAGAAAGCCACATACGGTAAATATAAAGTTACCTGATGGTCTACATATACTTTGAGACTTTATCTATCTTTTAAATGCAAAGTGAAGACTCTGGTCAGACTGTGCGAATGCACAGGCTGTCCAGAAGCTTTTTTTGTGTACGCCTGAAATTGATGGAAATGTCACGCACGGACTCAAATATGTTTGTCGGGTAAAAAGGTTAGACCCTATCTTAAATTTAAACGGTTGCATTGGAAAACACAGTAAAATGTTTTAAATGACAATATCTGTGTTTTCGCTTTTCGTACTTCCATTTTCAATGTTCAAATACTAAAGCGAGTTTGACAGGGTCTTCGTAACGGTATCTTAGTAGAGATCAATCGTTGATCAATATGAGCCAATCACTTAAGGCTTGTGCCCAATTGTACGATCAAATTTGTATTTTAATTTCATGCTATCAATTAAATGAAAAAAATAAAAAAACTCAGATTAGCCTCTAGGACCATCTTAGCCCTCTTGTTTTACATTTTTGAGCAGCTAATTGTCGTTCTTTTACCAAAACATCGTAGCTACAGCTTTAAACAAGCTGTGGTACGAGGTTTTAGCAGAACAACGACGTAATACAAAAGGGCTATAAAAACGTAGTTTGAATTAAGTATCTGTAGGTGTTATTTTTAGTATCAGTTACATCGAACAAGGAAAAATATTTGCACGATTCACAATTGTATTTTAACTCTTCCTAGAAGTAACCCGATATCTTCAAACCTTGACTGATGTTAAACATAAATATATAAAAGGAAAAAAGTATTGCAACATCTAAATGTATGTAAATACGAAATTACGTTTAATTAAGGCAGAATATGAACTTTAACATTTTTTTTTATTATTATAATTCTTGGTCGCCAACTATGCGAACTGTTACCGCCTATTCAAATTCTTGCTCAGTTCTGTGGGATGTTGGAATAGTGATGACCATGCTCTTATCCTACAATTGATCCAGGGTATTAGGAAAAAAGTGTGCCGTAATTTTCGTCGCTTTTGCATGTAAATGATATTGGCTTTATATAGTAAGTGTGTGGATCACTCTTAGATAAGAGACAATAATCAGGTTGAAATCCCATCTAGCTCATTCGATGCAGCCAAAGTTAATCGTGTACGAGTAATTGATGAAAACGTGTTCTTTTTATAATAGCCATGAAATGCACGAAATTCAGAATTGGATTAAATTCGTCCTTTACATGGTTTTTTTTTTTTTTTTTTTCGTTGTTATTGTTTTCGTTTTTATACGCCCGTCGAAGACGGGACGTATTATGGGATCACCCGTGGCGTCCGGCGTCCGGTTGTCCGGGCGTCCGGGCGTCCGGGTGTCCGGGCGTCCGGCGGCGTCCACTTCTTTGTCCGGAGCATAACTCTGTCACTTGAAGTCCGATTGACTTCAAACTTGGCAATTATATTCTTCTCATCATTGCGGAGTGCAGTGCACAAGAACCATAACTCTACCTGGCCTATTTTTTGAGTTATTGCCCTTTGTTGTTTTTCAGACTTGAATCTTGTCCGGAGTATATCTCTTAAAGTATAATAGCTAGGATCAACAAACTTCATGGGTGTATAGATCTCACCAAGGGGGAGTGCAGTGCACAAGAACCATAACTCTACCTGGCCTATTTTTTGAGTTATTGCCCTTTGTTGTTTTTCATACTAGAATCTTGTCCGGAGTATATCTCTTAAAGTATAATAGCTAGGATCATGAAACTTCATGGGTGTATAGATCTCACCAAGGGGGAGTGCAGTGCACAAGAACCATAACTCTACCTGGCCTATTTTTTGAGTTATTGCCCTTTGTTGTTTTTCATACTAGAATATTGTCCGGAGTATATCTCTTAAAGTATAAAAGCTAGGATCATGAAACTTCATGGGTGTATAGATCTCACCAAGAGGGAGTGCAGTGCACAAGAACCATAACTCTACCTGGCCTATTTTTTGAGTTATTGCCCTTTGTTGTTTTTCAGACTTGAATCTTGTCCGGAGTATATCTCTACAAGTATAATAGCTAGGATCATGAAACTGCATGGGTGTATAGATCTAACCAAGGGGTAGTGCAGTGTACAATAACCATAATTCTACCTGGCCTATTTTTTGAGTTATTGCCCTTTGTCGTTTTTCAGACTTGAATCTTGTCCGGAGTATATATGTAAAAGTATAATAGCTAGGATAATGAAACTACATGGGTGCAAAAAATATTCATTCAAAATAACCTCAGTTCTATTCAAACCCCCAGTTAATACTAAGCAGTGTGACGGGCGTATCTTGTGACAATTTGGCACCTTGTTTTCCATAGCTTGGGTGGAAATTCACCTTTTTAAGTTTTTTTTTTCTGCGACAGAAAGAACCCATCAACATATCCCTTAACGTCTGGAAAAAACAGTGCCTTTGACAAGCACTTATGTATCAGTTTGTCAGTTTGCGATAGCCTTCGATTTCAAAAACTCTTCTCAAGCGGTTCAGGACATTTCCCTGCAGAACAAAAAGCTTCGGTTTAAACCTGTTTATGTTACATCGATTGGGAAACAAGTTCTTACAACTTAGATTAATCCCTCTCGATTCTGCATCCTTGAAAATTAATCAGTAGGCCTACTTGCGTCGAATGTGTGGGCCAATGAAAGAACAAAGACCGATAGTCGCTTCCGGGAATCGAACTCAGGAGCTTTGGGTCAAGAGGTCGATGCTCTACCTCTAGACAACGGACGCAACAAAAAGCTTTGACAGACAGTAAAGAATAAGATCAGCCTGCACAGGCATGTAGTCTTATCGAAGCCTTCACTCGGCTTGGTGTTACTTAATTTTTGTGGGAAATATGAGCCAGGCTGTTTGAAGTGGTTTAAATTTTATTATCATTATTATTATTATTATTTGAGCCTGTGCAAGACATTTCATACAATATCACATGTGCGCAACGTTGAGACTCAGATCAGGCTGTGCAGCTGCACAGCCTGATCAGAGTCTCAACGTTGCGCCCAATAGATAGCTACTGACCTAAAATCGATATCATAACCCAATATTAATTTCAACGCACTGTGTGATTGTCCAGGCTATTCAACGTCTTTCCATCACGAACTAATGAAATTGTTGGAAATGTCACGCACTGGCTCATTTTTGAACGAAATCAAGATCTAGTAGGCTAAGAGTTAAAGCGGCATGACTCCTCCAAGACAATTTTTGTGACAAAAGTTTGACAACGGTTGCCCTAAAATTGCGACATACATAGCATAAATAAGGGTTTTAATTGTTTGACCCAGTGACCTGCTTTTTGACCAGGTATCTCGGAAGTTAAAGACACCAACGCGTCGACTTTCTTATATCAGCCGTTGATCGGACTAGTCCGAGCAAAGGCTCACATAAGAAATTCGAAGCCAATTTTATCACTCGTTTCACGTAAAGTCGTCGTTTTAAGGAATCGCCTACGCGTGGCCAGAGCGCTTATGTGGCAGTAGCTTTAGAACATGTAAAATTTGGTTTGATACTACCAACTTCTTTAGGAGGTTTTTTTAGTCATTGTTCAGAGACGGACGAACAGAATGACATTGAACCGTTAGCAAAGGTCATATTCTAAATATAGAAAAATGGAACACCAAGCTATTTCTTCACTCGCACTGTGTTCCAACCCAATCAAAGCTTAAAGCCACGGAATGAATGGGGATATTTTCAATGGTTTAAGAAAGGGATTTTTTCGAATAAGGTCATGACTCAATTGTTAATCAGTATAAGGGGATTTTAATATCTTAATATCACGCAAGTTATCTCAAAATAATATTATCAATCAACCAACGTCAAGCGTTCTTGATATTATGCGTAATTATTAACCTGACAGGGCGTGATTTAATGAATTCTGATCTAATTTTGTGAGTTTACTTTTTAATGTATAGGAATCCGCCAAAATTTTTCAGCAATAATCGTTATACTTATGTAGAAAGAATTAGCGGCTTTAGCAAAAGTGAACACATTCCGCCTTTGGGGTACCAAAACCTTGTGAAGATACGGCGTTTGGTAAGCCAATGATGATTTAAGTTTATTTGTATATATGTAAGATTATCTATAAAACTGATTGAATATCACAAAAGGCTGCTTTCCCTCGATCTTATATACAATGGACCGACGGTTTTCTAGGCGCTGCCCTGCCAGGCCAAAAATAATCAATTATACACAAAGTCGAATCGGTCGACCTTCTTTCACGATCAGAACGCTTGCAAGACGTATGAGAAATTGTTACCCGCCTTGAAAGTGTATAAGCGCTCAAATCGTTTCAAACAATTTTGCGTTTTTTTTATATAGAACTAATGTTCCGACGGTGTCTTATTTCTTTGTCAGAGATGCCGCGGCACATGAATGATTTAACAGTCAGCGATTATAACCGAGTCGTTCTGACGATGAGATGTTGACGTCTAGTCTCCCTAACGTTATCAAACAAAAGTAAATGGCAGGAAAACGAAAAAAAGGGAAGAAAGAAAACACCTCCACGATGTGTGCAACATCGATCAAAGCCCGTTAGATGGTCGGTCGTAGACCAAATGTCGTTGACAAGCCGACATTTGTTGGTCAGGAAATGAAAGATTTATCAATACTACACGAAAATCAAACGATTATTCGATGCCTTTAATGCAAATTAAAGGCGCTTATTTGAACGTGCTGTCTATGCAAGGTCATAGCATCAAGAGCCTAATTTACGATAATTTTTTGCGCAAGTCAAAAATTAAAGTTGCTTCTACAGCAGTAACTAAATATGGAATTCTGCCAAGCATAATCTCATTGGAATCGTCTTCTAAAGACGATCCCAATGAGATCTTGCAAGGCAGAATCTAAAATGAATGAAACACCGGGTACGATTTTGACTTTCGATAAACCGTATCGTACGAAGTATAGTAAAACGGGCTCCTGGTATTCAATGGGCACCGTTTAAATACCGTAAAATAGGATGAAATGAATGAAAGCAGGATTTAATCCTACAATTTTACTTGTTTGAAGGCGAGTTAACCAAGTAATAATCTACCGTTACTTCTCGATAAACTTCCCAAAATCGTTTAAGAAATTTACTTCTATTCCGTTACAATCCTTTCCAGACTGGACCATGTCAACAAACACCTTCAGTCCAGTATTTGGAGAAAACGTCACTCTCGATAAACACTCGAAACAGGCCAAATGGGAGCCCAAAAGATCTGGAGGCTGGATCTTTTCTTCCACGCCTTTAGAGGCGGGGCGGGAGATCACTATCACGTTAAATGGGAGTGGCCATTGCGATGTGGGCGTCATCAAGACAGATCCGAGTAAATCTGACGTCATGACTGATCCCGCCCATTTTAAAAAGCTAAATGGAATACAGATTCACAAGATGAAATGTTGTATACCAATCTGCCTCAATAGAGAGGCAAATGAGGTGAGTCCCAACAAAGCTTATCTAGATATCATTTATCACGTTGTTTAACTCACTGTTTATACGTTCCAGTGGAGAAAAGCCAAACACTTAGCTAGAATTTGTTTGTTTGAATGGGTTTTACGCCGCTTTCAACAATTTCGCAGTTATATCGCGGCGGTCGGAGCACTTAACAATGGATTCCTGGTATTTCTTTCACCTGTACTACCATTACACCCTTTCCTAGCCTCCGACTGTTTAATCAATTCAAGAACAACCTTATGTTATCAAACTTATCCTTATACAAACATTCAAATATGTCAAGTAGATGGGAAATAAAAAGTAGGCCTTTATTGTTCTTTTTTAAACTCCAGGTGAAGTCTAAATATCAAGGGGACGAGTTCAAAAAGTTCGTCAATAAGAAGACACATGTATGGATTGCAGTCTATGTGAAGTTTGGAGAAGTGACTGCTGAACTTGTTGAAGGTAAAAATGGGACAGTCCCATGCGTTTTTTTTCAGGTGGTGGACCCGTAAAAGTTCTGTAAAGTTTCCGGACTAATGAACTTTAACAATGTCAACCGAGGTTTCGGTCAACATTGTGAAAGATCATTAGTTCCAAAAATGTTGTGGAACTATTACGGTTCCATCACCTTCATCTTGTCGAGCCAAGGGTTACGAACGTTTTACTTATCACCTTAAACGTTCTGTTTAGCAGTATGACTAAGTCCAGATTGTTTTCCCAATACCAGCCCTGGGTTCAGGATTACAAAACGGTGCAAACAGTTTTCCAATTAAACCCCGCTTTGCACGTGCAAGTGGTAGCGGGGTAAAATTGGAAAACTGTGTGCACCGTTTTGTGACCCTGAACGCAGGGCTATATGTCAGAAATCAAATTTTTAACAAATTTCATTATAGATATTTTTGTTCCAAACCTACTTCTGCAAAATAATGGATAACATGGTGTAAAGACGCAAGATATAAGATTCATTAAGCATATTCAAAAGATGCTCTATAGGATACCATGATAGAATAATTGACTCTCAGAACATTTCAATATTCATGGTTTAAACCTATTTATTTTACATCGATTGGGAAACAAGTTCTTACAACTTAAATTAATCCCTCTCGATTCAGCTTCCTGGAAATTCACCATTACTCGCGCCGAATGTGTGGGCCAATGAAGGAACCAAGATCGATAGCCGCTCCCGGGAATCAAACCCAGGACCTTTGGCTGACGAGGCCGACGCTCTACCTCTAGACCACGGGCACCACACCTTATAAATATGTGATATAATATATAGTTAGGGTCCGTTATAATATCAGAGCATGTCCGTGACATTAACAAAAATGTAACATGCGCAAAGCAAAGCCTCTGGCTAGCCTGTGTATCTGCACACTATAAACAGAGTATTTACTATGCGCTATCATCATTCTGTAGATAGACGAGATCTTAAATCATGCTGAGGAAGTGAGCAAATATCTTGGAATTGTGTGGTTGTCTCGGCTGTTAATTGTTTGTGCTTCGAACACACTTGAAATCTTTGGAAATGTCACACATTCGCTCATTTATCATTGTAGAGACAACTGGAAAGTTCCACACGTTCTCAGAGACACACGGGACAAATATTCGACTCGAATCTGACAAAAGAAAAACTGAAACCATTAATTCTAATCCAGCAGCACTATGTTTTGTTGGTCAAGTACTTGGGATAGGTCAGACGGTTAACGTGGTATGTGAACCAATAAAGGTTGGAAGTAAAAAACCAAGTCGATTTCACATCAAACTTTTGGTTTGCAGGAAAAATCCTGAAAGCTTTCTGGAGGACTTCAGGTCTGCGTTTGATACAAGTGTGCCGGCGATCAGTGATCCCCTTGTCACAATCCTAGAAGTTCTAGAGAAAGATGAGTGTGACGGAACGGTGTCCATCACATTGGACCAGTCCCTACACATGAAATATGTCTCTGCGAAAAACAAACAGAACAATCAGAACCTCAACTTTGACCCCTCAAATGGAGTTTGGATTGGTTTTGAGTTATACAGAGTTTCTGTTTCATTGAAGTCAAATAAAAGACCACATGTGAACAGCCTAGGTTTTGATGTGCCAGATTCGAGAATTCGCGAACCTCAAAATGAGAATGCTGAAAATTCAATAGAGCCATTTAATTCATTTGTTAATCAGCTCCGAAACAAACACATAGAGGTGAATTACGTATCTGAAGAGAGTGCTAATCTTATGACTAGAAACAACAACGCAAAGGTAAATGAAAATCTTACGTGTCCTTTAGTAAAAAGAAAATATAATCTAGGACAAAAGATGAGTTTACAACCCGATATCCAAACTAGTGCCCACCATATTTATGCAAATACCAATCAAGAGAAGACAAAACCAAAAGAGATAAACGGATATGTACAGAGACAACCTGACAAGAAGGAAGTTCAATGCATTGATTACGTTCAAGAAATAGATCCAAAAATCACCACTTCACCAAAAGCATCACCTATACCAAGACCTTTAGAGATCCCTGCACCAAAATTGTGTTCTCAAATAGCGTTTGAGACAACTAAATCTCCTTCCAAAACTACAAGTACTGTCAAACATGTACATAACAAGATGCAAAAGACTAATATTGTACAAGAAATGGCATCCCAACCACTAAGGGGTTACACCACACATAGTCCACCTACTTCATTTAAATCCCTGACAGATGAAAGTTTAATAGTATCACATCTCAGTAGGATTGAGAGAACTCTGTCCGACCTCGCAGAGAAAGTAAATGTTGGCCCCTCAAATGACACAAGTAATCACAAAAGTGTTCACACAAGTAATCACACTCTTGAAAGACAGAGATCAGGGACAGATAACAATCTCTCTGATTTCGATGAGGCAACAGAGAACTTCATAAAGAAGAACTGGGTGAAACTAGTGGAGAATGTTTGTGCAGACAAAATATGCGACTTTCTGTACCAGGAAGATTGTATACGAGATGACCAGAGGCAGTTTATTACAGACCTTTACAAAACTGACAGCCAGGCAGCTAACAGGAAGCTTCTGCAATTAATCAAGAAGAGAAGAATTTCTACATCATCATTGGTCAAAATATTCAAAGACGCTGAACAAGGCCACCTGGTTGCTGATCTTGATTAGTAATGATAAACAATCAATGGTAACACAAGTTAGGTAAGAAATTAAGCTTATGATATCGAGTGGAAACTTATAGGACCATTATAAGCCCAAAACAAGAAGTAAAAACAGCAATTTCAATTGTAAAATTCCTTGTTTGTCTACGAAAGCTTATGTTGTGTGTACTTATTGGAACAATCTCATCAAGACAATGCCAATAAGTACCACCAATATAGGTATTGAATGATAATTAGCAGATTAAGCCATGTAGGTCAATGACAAGCGTGTTTCTCCCCAATTTCGATGAGACAGCCAGAAGCTTCATGAAGAGAAATAAGTGAGAATGTTTGTGCAGACAAAACATAAGACTTTCTGTACCAGGAAGATTGTATAAAAGATGACCAGAGGCAGTTTATTACAGACCTGTACAAAACTGACAGCCAGGTGGCCAACAGGCAACTTCTGCAATTAATCAAGAAGAGAAGAATTTCTGCATCCTCATAGGTCAAAATATTTAAAGATGCTGAACAAGGCCACCTGGTTGCTGATCTTGGTTAGTAATGATAAACAATCAATGGTAACACTAGTTAGATCAGGATTTAAGCAAATAATATTGTTGTTGAAACTTAACGTATACCTGAGCGACCCTGTATCTCCAAAGCAGATGCATGTATCCAGATTAAGAGAGTGATTTCAATCTTTTAAAAAATGTAAAATTTTATCGTTTGTCTGCCAAATTCTATGTTGTGGGTACTCATTGAAATCATCTTGACGAGACGATTTCAATGAGTACCCACAACATATGAATCAGAGGCCCTTTTTACTAAATATCTAACGAAAACATGAATCGTGGGTCAAAATCATGTACCTAGTGTTTTCATTCATTGTTAGATTCTGCCTTGAAGTATCTCGTTGGAATCATCTTTAGAAGACGAGAAGACAATTCCAATGAGATGATGTACAGCTGAATTCCATATTTAGTTACCGGTGTAACAGTGTCACGTGTCCCCCTGGAATATAAAAGAGACTATCACACAGTTTTCAAATTAAAAAAATGAATTTACAAGTTTTGTTGGATAAATCCTCATTAACAATCTTTTTTGTGTGTTTTCACTGGGTTACAGGCCTGGGTTACATGTTTCAGCGACAATTGACCACAGCTTGGGAGAGCTTACCCTTAAGGCCTTAACAATTTAAAATATAAATAAATGATTGAAAATACATGGGTTTATTTCTGCACAGATCATTGTTGACAACATTTTTGGGTGGGACAGGTTACCCAGGCCTGGGTAACGGGTCCCCGGGGACAGGTTACCCCAGCTTGGGTAACATGTCCCCCCCATACATACACATACACTCACAATAAATTTTCTAATAAGTCAATAACTCATTTGCAAAACAGTTTTGATATAAATGAAACTTTCACACAGTTTTCAAATGAAAAAAAGGTATTTTGTAAGTTTTGTTGAAAAAATCCTCATTAACAACCTTTTTTTTGTGTTTTCACTGGGTAAACAGGCCTGGGTAACATGTTTCAGCAACAATTGACCACAGCTTTGGAAACCTTACCCCCATACAATTTGAAATATTATAAAATAGTTGAAAACATATGGGTTTATTTTTGCATATAACTTTGCTGAAGCATTTTTGTGGGTGGGACAGGTTACCCAGGCCTGGGTAACATGTCCCCCCCCTACATACACATAAACTCACAATAAATTTTCTCATAAGTGAATAATTTTTGTAGTAAAAACAGTTGACATAACATAACATAACTTTAGCATAACTTTCAAAGAAAAGAAATTGTTTTTGTAAACTTTTGTGAAAATTCCTGGTAAACATGTTAGCAATGTATTCCCAGGCTGGGGTAACATTTTTCAGAGACAAGTGACCACAGATTGGAAAATCTTACATGAACCCAGACAATTTGGAATAAATAAGAAGTAGAAAATATTTTGGTAAATTTGTGCACAGATCATAGTTGACAACCTTTTAAGAGGTGGGACAGGTTACCCAGGCCTGGGTAACGTGTCCCCGTGGACACCCCCCTACACACAAAGAAAAAAATCTTACTTTCAAATAATTTTTCCAAAGACAAGATCATTCTTAGATATGTTCATAGTCATGATGACATTAAACAATTATTTTTAAAAAAAAAAAAACAAGTTTACTTATTATAATACTTATCATGAAAAATATAAAAATCCTTCCTAACTGAAACAGTTAGCCAAACAAATTAAAATTAAATACAGATCAAGGAAAGAGACTTGTTACACATAGAATAAAAATTTCTTGGTAAAAGAAATCTGACTAAATATTGGTTTACACTATCTGTAGAGGGGGACAGGTTACCCCGGGGGGGGGGGGGGGGGGGGGGGGTGTTGCAGGTTACCCCGGCTGATTTCTAGGATAACATGTCCCCGGGGACACGTTACCCCTGGGTAACCTGTCCCAAGGGACACGTTACCCAGAAGACAGGTTACCCTGGGACACCGGTACTACTGTAGAAGCACCTTCAATTTTTGACTTACGCACAAAATGATCATAAGATGTTTAGTAAAACAGGCCCCAGATGAGAACAAGCATATTTAAATTGTCTGAGAGGGTAAGGTTAGTCTTGTCAATCTTATCTTATTATATTGTTGAGCAAGAGTTGCTTAAACGTTAAGTTTGTTGGCATAAAAAAGAAACTTCTTATTTTCTTTTCTTCACACATCTTCTCTAGTATAAAATCTCAGAAAGATGCAAGATTCTGCCATTGTAAAGGCAAGGGTTAATGCACTTATCAGACCTTGTTTGTGTGGCCAAAAGAAATACAAACTATAAAATATTTCATATGCTTTCATTAATACATCTAACAATGAGACTTGAAACATATTTTGTAGATAAAATCATTTTTAACTGTTGATTGGTTTGTTTGTCAATTACTTAAGCTGTGAACTTTAAATGTATTTCATGATTAACAAGATATGTTTGTGAAACATGAATGCCACCAAAACATATAGAGGTCTAACATCCAACTGGACTCATTATAGACACCTTTTTAACATATCTCATGATGTACATGTCATATTTCTGATGTACACAAAGCTTCTGCAGACAGTGTAGACTTAGATCAGCCTGCACATGTGTGCAGTCTGATTATAACCTACACTACCTGCTTTCTACAAAAATATTGTAGGAAAAAAATCAGTTAGAAGTTGAAATTTTCCAAAAATTGGAGATTTGCTTGAATTGAAATCTAAAGTTCAAGATTCTGTAGAGTAGAGAATTAACCACTTCTTATTTAAAATTTGACAGTTTTAAATTTGTTCACATACCCACCATATAGTGACCACATGTAGAGATCAACATCCAAATGGAAACATTATCAATGACACATCTTCTTAACACTTTCCATGCTGTACATGACGTATTTCTGCTGTACACAAAGCTTCTGCAGGTAGAATAGACTAAGATCAGCCTACACAGACATGCAGTCTGATCATAGCCTACACCACCTGCTTTCTACTTAATCTTTTTGGGAAATATTATAGCCACAGGATGAAATTTTCCAAAGACTGGAGATTTGTTTAACAAAATATTAATTCTGCTAGATAAGGGTTAAAGCACTTCTCATTCAATATTTCCCAGTTTGTAATGTGTTCACATGCCCACCCCATAATGAGCACATATAGCGTCTATGAGATCCGCTTTCTTGGACCCTGTACTGGCAATGCCTTCCTGCTTGATTTTCTCTCGTAAAACAGCAACTGTCAGTTTACCAAGCTGAAACAAGAGGTATTTATGAATATAAATAATGCTCCTGAAACAGCAAAGTTTTCAGAATTAAGGTTGTGGATCCATAATAGTTCAATGTTTTGGAAGTCATGAACTTTAACAGTGTTAATCATTAGGAATCCTCTGTTAGCATTGTGAAAGACCATGAGTTCCGAAATGTTGCTGAACTATTATGGGTCGACTACCATAAGGTCTTAATGGATAACCTCGACCTTGTACAATCACCTTGACCCTGTTATGTACAAATGTGTATCAATCAAATCTATCACCATGCCAATATGTATGTTTAAAAGGATTGCAATGATATATAAGTTCTTCTTTTTTGGTTTAATTTAAAGAAGTTGTCTTCTTTATTGGCTTAATTTGAAGAAGTTTAACTTTGAAATGTGACCTTTAAATTGTTAAATGGCCTTGACCTAAGTATCTGCAGTTGTAGGCCAACATGATCTTTTATGAGGCAATAAGATCTTTTATCATGCCTGATGTGAGCATTGTGTCTTAAAGTAGAGGACCTGTAATAGTTCTGCAACATTTCAGACCTCCATGATCTTTCACAATGTTACCCAAGGTTCCTTGTTGAAATGATTAAGAAACCTTGGTTAATGTTTAAGTTCTTGACTTCCAAAATGTCGCGGAACTATTATGTGTCCACTACCTTAAATAAAAAAAAACTGCTATAAATCATGAATAGGGAGCCAATAAAACCATACCCTTCCAGCCTCAGCCTCTGTCTTCAAGTCTACAGCAGCTGCAGCATTCTCTGCTTTAGCCTTTTTAGCTGCTGCATCAAGCGATGTGGTGGCCTGTAATCAATAAAAGATGTGTTTCAGATTTATCATCAAACAAGAGATGTTTGTTAGACATTTATGCCTCCCACAAAAGCAGGTCTATGGCATATTCATCGTCAATTAACAAAGGGAAATAACTAAACAATATGACAAGCAGAGTTATGGTTCTTCTCAATGAGATCTATCCACCTGTGAAGTAACATGATTCATGCTTGCATACTTTTTGATATGCTAACAAAAATGGTCTACAGACAGACAGACCAACTGAAGGAATGACCGACTGACAAGTGCAAAGCGATATAAGAAGGGGGCATATTGATTCATTGAATGGAGTTTTAAGTTGCTTTCAACATTTTTTCAGATATACCGCTGCAACTGGAGCACCTAACAATGGATTCCTCGCATTTCCCACACCAGGTCTACCAACATATCTTTTCCTAGCCTCCAGCTGCTATCTCACATAGGTCTATGATTATCAACACATTGGTGAGAGACAAATAGTTGGAAAGAATGAGTGATGCCATTGGGGATCAAACCCGGGACCTCTAGATTGACAGTCCGATGTGCTACCAACTGCACTATGACGCTGCTAGGGGGGCATATGACACATGAATTATAATTGTTTCTTGAATACAATGAAGTAATATGAAAAATAAAATGTTTTGGTTAATAAGAAATTTGATCTTAATTGATGGCTTTGAATTTTTCAGGAAAAATCCCATCATCACTTAATTCCATCATGATTATATTTCCAGAGCTAACACAAAAATGTAATGTAGCAAATAAATCCTAGATTTGCAGCCAAAACTTTGTAAATATTTGTGAACCATCACGCAAAAAGGGACCATCTGAGAACTCTGTAAAATAAACATTTGAAAAGAGATTGGGTCAAGCATTGGTCAACCTGAGCTCGCAATTCAAAAATTCTTTCACTGGAAGGTAGATTGAACATTCTAGATTCAGAAAATAAAACCATTGCCAAAAAGTTTCGACCCTAGTTAGTCTGCGCAAACCATGCAGTCTGACTAGGGCTGACACTTTATGCACTACCCAGATGGTCCCTTTTTTGTGTGGGTCATATGAACTATGTTTTGTTTGTTCATAGACAATACATGTAGGCTTAATCATGAGACTCTCAAATGTGACACAGTGCCATCATTCTATTTAGGTATATCATCTTAAGGTGACCAAAACGTTTAACTTAAGCTTTAACTTTTGCTGTATTTACAATGTAGTAGTCGAGCTGTAGTTACGAGGTTTAAAACAATCATTGACAATATGTACTTATATGCCACATACTTTTCTTTTAGCCCCTGGTGTATAACCACTTGGGAAAACGAGATCTGAGAAGTTCTGTATAGCCTCCCCTGCCCTCTTCTTCATTTTTCCTTCATCAGGTACTGAATATATATATAGGAGAACAAGATTTGTTTGTGCAACACTAATGCCCCCAAAGAGGTAATTTTTTCATAAGTCTGATCTTGATAGATGACCTTGACCTTGTCAGATGACATTGGCATCTGCACTTACATATTAATGAGATCCATCATCATGCCAAATATCAGCATTGTATCTAAAATAGGCGTTGATCAATTGGCAATATAAAGTTTTATGGTTTACATTTCGTTGAAATTTGGACAGATGGACACTAGTAAGACTATATGCCCCGATCTTATTGTCTTACCAGTGTCCATCTGTCTGTCCATCTGTAGAAACTTCAACAAAACGTTAACCATAAACCATATTGATGTTGGGATATAAGAAGTATCAATAACCCTTCAAATGCTGATCAAGGCATATTCCTACTGTAAACAAAAGCTTTGGCAGACAATATAGACTAAGATCAGCCTGCATAGAAATTCAGTCTGATCTTATCTTATCATTTGGGATAAGTTTGAGCCAGACTGGTTGAAATGTCTGAAAAAATTGCAATCTGTTCAAAGCTAAATTTAAATTCTGAAACAAATGGGTTAAAACTTTGGTCAAAATAGACCTGTCATTCTGTCAAAACACTAGACAAAAAGAGATTCTATTATCATGATGTGACCCTTTTAGTTTTTTATGAAATTTTAAACTGGTCAAAACTGAAAGAGGCTGCAAACAACCTTGTAAACCCTGTGCAATTTTGTCTAACCCAAGTCATTTTGGATTTCAGACTAAAGTTTTTCAATAAAACTTGCACAAACCCTAAGTTGTGGGTACTCAGTGGAATTGTCTTGTGAAGACAATTCCACTGAGTACCCACAACATTGGGCTAAATTTAGGAAATAAAGATTTTAGACTGGCTTTCTTCCCCTATATTAGCACATCACCACACACTAACTTTAAAATGATTTGGTTGTTAACACGGGGTGAAACATCATTTTGAACTGTTTTACTGTTATATCACAGAAGCTGGAGCATCTAACCATGGATGCCTAGTAGTTATCTCACCAGTACATCTTTTCTGAGCTTTAAGATGCTCATCCCACACCAGTTTGTTAGTTTAAACAAATTCATTTTAATTTGATTGTCAGGAAAAATTATAAAGCTTATAGAGTTAATCTCGGACACCCAAGTCCTTTTGAGAGGCAGTGGCTTACACCACATTGGTTTGACCCTAATCATGCCATCAATATCATATATCTGATTGACACAAAGCTTTGGCAAAAAGTGTAGACTAAAGTCAGCCTGCACAGACATGCAGTCTTATCTTGGCCAATACTGCCTGCATTCTACTGAATTATTATTGGAAAAACTTAAGCAACACTGGTAAAAATGTCTCAAAAGTTGGCAATGAATTAGAAACAAAATTCAAATTAAGCAGGGTAAGGGTTAAACAACTCACAATTATCATTAACTATAACCTACATGTATAATCTGTCATGTCCTCTGGAGCATCCCTGTCTAGAGCCAAAGCTTCAATATTTCTCCAATGTCTTTGTAACACAGGGTTCTCAAAACTGTCTGGTGTGTAGGTAAACTGTAGCTTCTTTATCAACTCTTTAGCTGCCTCGATCTGCTCTGGGTTAGCTGAATAAGATAAAATATAATTAATGTAAATATTCCTCCAATGTCTCTGTAACACAGGGTTCTCAAAACTGTCTGGTGTATAGGTTAACTGTAGCTTCTTTATCAACTCTCTAGCTGCCTCAATCTGCTCTGTATTAGCTTAATAATAATAATACTGTAACATGAAGTATCATTAATGTAAATATTCCTCTAAGTCTCTGTAATACAGGGTTCTCAAAACTGTCTGGTAAATTGTAGCTTCCAAATCAACTCTTTAGCTGCCTCAATCTGCTCTGTATTAGCTGTATAATAGATATATGATATATGAATAATTGTTTGTTTCAATGTAAGATTGATTTATATTTCATTGAATGAACATATGATGTCACTTATTGGGCTTTGCTTGGATAAGGTCTGATAGCGTGAAAATAATGAAAGTGAAGTATAAGTTTTTAGTAATTTCATCGGTTAGGCGTTGAGTTTATCAAATGAAAATCTTCCGTTATTTCTTGATAATCCACGGAAAAGCATTACAGAGATGGGTAAAAGCTCAAAAGAGACAAATCCTATTCTTTTAATTTTCTATACCTTTGGTTGATTCCTGGAATTTCACCTTTCTGAAATCATCAGCAAATGGTAGGAAGATGGCATGGAATCCTGGCGGTCTGATCTGGACTTTGTGTTCATCTAGTTCTTCTTCCTATAAATAGATTTATCAAGTGAATCTGTGTTTAACACCGCTTTTAACAATCTTTCAGTCATGTCATGGCAATGTTCATAATTTGTATCACCAAACTAGGCTGGGCCTATGAACAGATGGCTTTGCCTACCTACCCGTTCTCATGCTGTCCACAGCATATTTCTCCTGTACACGATGATTTAAGAAACAGTATATATTTAGAATAGCCTGCAGGCTAAACTTGCCTACATTGCCTGATATTTTTAATCATTCAGGAAATTGTGTGACTGGTCTAAATTACCCTTACTAAAATAGATATTTTCTTTAAATAGAGTTTATATTTGATAGGATAAGGGTAAACTGATTCATAAGTTTCACTAGATTTGGTGAAACTTTACACATTCAAACACAGCAGGAAGGTTGTTACCTTTTACTATACAGTCCTGTGAAATTAAATTCCTGTCATTTAATACGGCAGAAAATATTGTTTTTAAAGGAAAAATTGCTTGTGACAAGCAATTTCTCCTTTTAAAACAATATTCTTTCTAAATTACAATGATTTCTTTCCATTTTGCAACCTCTTTCAACTTTTTCAATTTGGACTAGTCCAAAAATGTCCTTAGATAGAAAAGGCTTATACAAATGACCTGATAACACAATTTTAGACTTATCATTTCAAGAGGTAATACTTGTTGCAAGTGGCTATTTTGCCACGATTCATGTAAAGAATGGTAGAAATTATTGTGATTAAAAAGAAACTGCTACTTCTAAGCATTTTCTTTATAAAAAAATAAATGTTTTTCAGTTATATTTTTCTCAAACTTCATAATGTTACTAAAAGTAGTTACAGGCTACAAAACAGATATACTCAGCGTTAATAGAAAGTTACCACCAACAATAACACCCATACAACATTGAACATTTCATTTGTAGCAAAACAGTTATTCATTAGTTGCTGAGAAATTGAGCAGACACACAAAAAAAGCTACAGGCGAACTGACAAGCTGACTCCTATTAACACCCCAAACATAGTTTGAGGAGTATAATGACAGATTACAATGAAAAATTTGTTGTTACCTGAGGCAGCAGAGCTACAAATCTTGGTGGGAAGTTTTTAGATGGGATATATTTACAAATAGGCACAACATCTCTATCAATACATTTCTTTAACAGGGCTGTAAACATGGTGGTACTGCCAATAATACTCTGAAATATATCATTTATTGAATTAACATTGCTTCTTGGCTGTTTTCTAAAATTCATTGAGAGTTGTTTTAATTGAAAGTATAATGTGATTTTAAATTGAGCCTGTGTGTGACATTTCCAACAATTCCAAATGTGCACAAAGCAAAGAAACTGGCCAGCCTGTGACATTTCAAACAATTTCAAATGTACACAAAGCAAAGACACTGGCCAGCCTGTGCAACTGCACAGTCTGACCAGGGTCTTCACTGTGCACCTTTTAGAAAGATAAGGCCTCAAAGTGCATTTAGACAGTCTTGTAGATGTCAAGGCCTCTTCATTGTTTCTGCTTGACACACATTACAAGTCACGCAGCAGCTCAATTACCCATTTTCTGACAACTGAAAATTACTAGGAATCAAAATGTTGGACTGGTCCAAATTCAAGGCAACTGCAGATGGCAATGATAAGTCAAAATGGTCACTGCATTAAAACAAAGAATTGTCATTTTTTAACACTTTTTCAACATTCAATGCTTCATGGTTTTTTTTTTAAACAGAATGTGGTTCATACTTCAGTTATTGTGGATTTTTTTTATCTTTTAATCACCACTCTGATTTTATATTGAGAAAACATTGAGGAAAAAGAATTGCTTGTGACAACTGACAAGCTGTTTTCCTTCCCCCCCACATAAATATCTACTATACAAGACGGTCAGAGTTTTAGAATGTTATCAACAAGATGGAGTCCTAAGGACTCAATAGTTAGAATCATAGGGGTTCTTGCTAGAGCTTTGAGAGTCCCAGTATTTTAGCTATCCCCATATTTTTGTGTTAATATTAAATTATTCCCATTGATTAAGCTACACAATGTATTGGATAGATGTGTACCTTTGGGATCAACTTCAGAAAAGAATTGAAGACTTTTTAAAAACAGTCTTCATTATTTTCTGATATTGGTCCCCAGTCTCAGGGTCCTAGAGACTCTCATCAAAATAGTTTTTAGAGTCCTAACTTTTTATTTAGGGGTATAAGACTTGCAAAACCTTCATCCCTTTAAACCCTGAGGTGGTTTTAAAATTGTACACACTTTTCATTTTGTCTGCATCTTGTTTGAAAAAATTTATGAAAACATTTTAAGAGTTAATCAACTTACTGATTCATCAGGGTATATAAAGCTAGATGGTTTAACTTTGTAATACATCTTTACACTGCTGGTTGGTTTGAACCCCATCAAATATAACCCTGAAATGAAGGATTATCAAATGGGAGTTTGTTTCAAAGCTTTGTCATTCCATGAAAACAAAAGCTGAAGTTCAACAAGTGGGTTTACCATGGGAAAAATAAAGCATTTTTTTATTCATTCAATGAAACATGAACTGCTCTCTCAAGGAAACAATTATAATTAACTATATCTTCAGGTTTCTACTCTAGCTCAAATATGTTTTAAATTGATTGGTTTATCCTAATTTTTTAATAAAATACAGTTAATCAGGGAAAAAGATTTTTTTGAGAATCTCTAATTCCCTTTTGACAAAAGTTACTTAATACTTAACTTGAACTTGTCAGAAAACTTGACCTTAAGCTAAGCTGGTGCCTATTGGTGAAAAGAACCTCACTTCCAAGTTTTTGCTTTGAAATTATAAGAAATAAATGTATACGAAAATGTCAAATTCAAAATAAAGATTTTCCCTTTCCTTTTTTTTTCTTTTTTTATTAAAATGAAAAAAAAAAAATACTTTCATCTTAACCATAAAAACATTAGAAGAAGATATATGCAATATACCTGCATATCAATTATAAGCACAGAAAATTGAATACTTTTGGAATTATGAGAATATCTAGGTTAGCCTTTTATTTAAGCAAATGGACATATACCAGTTAAATTATATGACCAAGGATTCTTTGAAGAAATGGCATAAAAGGGCAAAATTAATTCTATTATTCTTACTTCCGTTTGTTTTAATTAAAAGAGTGTACAAGTACCTGAAGCATCAAATCTCTTGATATCAATAACCTCCTCATTTTCAAAGTAAATCCTTTTCCCACCATATGTCTGTGCCTTCTTCAAATCTTGGGGCATTAGTACTTCACCTGTATCCTAGTGAAATATTAAGATTCAAAATTATCAAACGTTCTTTAATGCTTTCAGTTGTTTATTGAGAAATATCGATAGATTAACATTTTGATAAACTGACCATCTAACCAGTGAAATTATCAAATCCAATTATGGGTTTGTTTTTCAAGTAAGATCAGCTGATATTTCATTTCATGAGCAACAAAAGCTACACTTTCTCATGAAAATATAGCTTTTGTTGTTCATCAATGAAATATAGATCGATCTTACACTGACACAAATGACTATCTTCTATTTAACCTATTGAATTTAAACATTGACATTGTTTTAGTCAAATTGCCAATTTTTGGACATCAAAACTCAAGTTTTTCACACAAAAAATTAGTATAAATCAGAGAGTGTTGGCAAAGATCAGACTGCATGTCTTTGCAGGCTAACCTAAGTCCATGCTTCCTCCCAAAGCTTTGCATTGATTGATTTTTTGTTGATTTTTTTCTTGTATCATTCATTGCCAAAGAATCTCTCATGAGTATGCTCCTGCAGAATCCTATTAAAGACAATATGTGCTTGTGAAACACAAATGTCTCCAAAAAGCGAATTTTCATAAGTTTGACCCTGACAGATCACCTTGACACATGACCTCGCAGATGCATATCATTAAGATCACACCAAAGATGAACATTGTATCTTGTATAGGATTAAAGTAGTGTAATTGACAATGTTAAGTTATTGGGTTAAGTTCTGCAAACAGAAAGATGGACAACAGTAAAACAATATGCCCCCACCTCATTGATGTCAGGGATAAAAATATTGGAAGAGAAGAAAAAGAGCACTGCCTACGGGTGCCTACACTCTGCTGTTGAGTGCTGGATGGTAAGAAAAATCTCAGTCGAAAAAGGGGAATAATTTGCACAAAATGCATCTAGAGTTATCCCCCTTGATAGTAAAGGTTACTCTTTTGATGGTGAACATGTGTGCCAAGTTACAAGTGATTGCCTTTAGTAGAACAAGAGATATCACAAAATGTCAAAGTTTTCGCAAGATGACGAAAACACCAAGGCTATGGCAATACCTTGGGTTTTTCCGAAAACAGCCGAGCTAAAAAGTTAATTTCTTCAAATACTGCTTTTAAAATATTAGTCAAGGAGCAGGTTACTCATAAAACTGGATGTTAAACTTTATTCATGTTTATGTCAAGTGTTTTTATTTTTCTATAGCATCATAGAAAAAGATACATTACTACAAAAACATGTAAATTGAATTAAACTGTCAAGTTGCTTGCAAGTATAAAATTGGACTAGTTAAGATTTCAAGCTGAATTGAGAGTCATGGATGTTTGTCATGAGGTTTTAGAATTTAAACATCAATTTAAACCTACCTTTAAGTATGTTTTTGTATGCGACTTTAACTCTTCATTTGTTCTTTTGTCAAGTTTGACTGGATATGGCTTTGTAGTGGGTCTCACCAATGTGTAACTAAAATAAACAACAATAGTTAGCAATTTTCTTATCTGGTAAAATCTGGTTCTGCTATGTTAAAAATTTGAAGAAATCAATTGAGAAATAAATAAGTTATTGGGTTTCAAAGCATCAAGTAGATGGCCAAAGTGAATACAATTGGGCTTCTGCATACAATTTCATGTCTGCAAATGAAAAGACCCTATCAAACACAAAGTAACCCTATATAGTATCATAGTTTTGACAGATATCTTAATGTAATACTTACACACCAACACCAAACTTTAGACCCTCTCCCAGTGTAAATGAGATCCTCTTCATGGCACGTTTTTTATGGTCCTTTGATCTAACTCTGTCAATATAAACACAACTCAATCTTATTTTCCACTTTTTCCTTAATTTAAGACTAGTCCAAATTGAAATAGGTTGCAGTAGAAAATGAAAAGTTGGTGTAATTTGAACAAAGAGTGACCACTTTTCTATCACACACCACTTCTTTAGAATTTTTCAACAAGAGGACCATGATGGTCCTAGATCGCTCACCTGAGTCTCTGTGATCCCTGGGACATCACATTAATTAAATAGGCAGATGTAAACAAGAAGATAATTTCTACACAAGATCAATACCATGGAATGTTTTCAGCCAAGAGCAAGAAGGATATGTCTTTTTGCTCTTTGAATCTATGTAAAAAATTATACACCTGGGTGGAGCCCAAATATGATCCCAGGATCTTGATATGAACAAACTTGGTAGAGGTCTACTAGATGATGCTACATACCAAATATGAAAGCTGAGTGCCCTCTGGTTTCAGAAAAGAAGATTTTTGAAGATTTTCCTATTTTCACCCTTTTTGTTAAGGGTAAAGGGAAAGTTTAGGATGGATTTCATTTATTTGAACAACTTTGGTAAAGCTTGACCCGAGGAACATCCCTCCCAGGTTTCATCAAGATTGGCCCACTGGTTTAGGAGAAGATGTTTAAAGAAATTGTGGACCATGGACGAAACACGATGGACGACGGACATTGCACAATAGCTCACCTTGAGCACTTTGTGCTCAGGTGAGTTAAAAAAGTATAAAACATAATTATGGAAAACATAAATCAGGGCATACAAGTAAAGATTATTCTTGCATGAAATAGGAGAGTTTGGTCTAAGCTAGAGTTGTCAGTCAACAACAAGGTCCAACTGTTCTAAGCTCTGGACAACATCAGAAAGACAACTGTTCTTAGTGCTGGATAACATCAGAAAGACAATGTCAGCATTTCGAAAAACTCTAATAAATATAAAGCTTTAATAATCAGAGAGACAGGCACAAATGCTGACCAATACACAATTAGAATAGCCAGTCCTTTTCTTTAGTTGGTCAAGCTAATACAGACAACTCAAGGGTTGGGTGCAAGACTGTAGTAAGTGTATATACATTGTACATGCACTTACTACAGTCTTGAACCTAACCCACAAATTGTCTGACTCAAATCACAAAAGTATGAGATAACAACAAATTCAATACAGGGAAGCAGTCTAGTTATACATAATATTTTGGGTCCTCAAAATATCAAAATTAGTATACTTACAAACACACTAGTATCCAAGTCTGACTATAAAGCATACCTAGTGAGTAACTCCTCCAGTTTTTCTGCAGGATCAGCCAGTTCTGTCAGCTCATCATCGTCTGTGAACAGCAGATCCTACAAACAAACAAGAGGGCCGTTGGCCCTGGGTCGCTCACCTGAGAAAAAAGCTTCATTACCTAGGTATGTCCATGCAACCACAGAACAATGAGATTTTCACTTATTCAATCAGATAACATTTGAAATAATCCCCCCCCCTGCTCCTCCCCTGGTCATTATTTATTTAAGCGTTTTTCATAAAAGGTCTGTGATCAGCTAATCTATGCCAGATATACAGCCTGAGTCTGAGACTTTTAAAGTTTTCTTTAATGAGTTGATCAATCCATGTCAAATATAAAGGCTGTAGGGATTCAAAATTTTCAACAAAACACTCCCCCAAGATGCTCTGCACCTGGTGAATCTACAGTCATGATTTTAGCTAATTCAATTAATGTCCATATGCTGATCATTCGTACCAATTTTCAAGTCTGTAGGACTCCTGGTTCATTAGAAGAAGTTTAAAGATTTCAAAAATGATCCAAAGTACTACCCCCTCCCCAAGACACTCAGCACCTGGTGACCCTACAGTCATGATTTTAGCTATTTTTATTAATGTCAATATATTGATCACCCATGACAATGTTAAAGTCTGTAGGGTTCCTGATCCAGGAGAAGAATAAGGTTAAAGAATTCAAAATTGATCCAAAGTACTACCCCCTCCCCCCTAATGCTCCCCATCTGGTGGCCCTTCATTCATGATTTTAGCTATTTTATTTTAGATCCATAAGCTTATCATCCATGCCAATATTGAAGTCTGTAGGGCTCCTGGTTCATTAGAAGATGAAGGTTAAAGATTACAAAATTTTCACAAAAGTACTACCCCCTCCCCCCTGGTGCTCTGCACCTGGCAGCCTAACAGATATGATTTTAGCTATTTTTATTAAGGTCTATGAGCTGATCCTCCATGCCAATTTTCAAGTCTGTAGGGCTTGTGGTTCAGAAGAAGAAGAAGGTTAAAGATTACAAAATTTTCACAAAAGTACTACCCTCTCCCCCCTGGTGCTCCACACCTGGTGAATCAACAGTCATGATTTTATCTATTTATATAAAGGTCCATATTCTGATCCTCCATGCCAATATTCAAATCTGTCAGGCTCCTGGTTCATTAGAAGATGAAGGTTAAAGATTACAAAATTTTCACAAAAGTACTACCCCCTCCCCCCTGGTGCTCTGCACCTGGCAGCCTAACAGATATGATTTTAGCTATTTTTATTCAGGTCTATAAGCTGATCATCCATGCCAATTTTCAAGTCTGTAGGGCTCCTGGTTCAGAAGAAGAAGAAGATTAAAGATTACAAATTTTTCATAAAAGTACTACCCTCTCCCCCCTGGTGCTCCGCACCTGGTGAATCAACAGTCATGATTTTAGCTATTTATATAAAAGTCCATATGCTGATCATCCATGCCAATATTCAAATCTGTCAGGCTCTTTGTTCAGAAGAAGAAGAAGGTTAAAGATTACAAAATTTTCACAAAAGTACTACCCCCTCCCCCCTAGTGCTCCGCACCTGGCAGCCCAACAGATATGATTTTAGCTATTTTTATTAAGGCCTATAAGCTGATCATACATGCCAATTTTCAAGTCTGTAGGGCTCCTGGTTCCGAAGAAGAAGAAGCTTAAAGATTACAAAATTTACCCAAAGTACTACCCCCTCCCCCCTGGTGCTCCGCACCTGGTGGCCCAAATGATATGATTTTAGCTATTTTAATTCAGGTCTATGAACTGATCATCCATGCCAAGTTTTAAGTCTGTAGGACTACTGGTTGAGAAGAAGAAGAATTTTAAAGATTTTCTTGAAATTTCACTTTTGTTGCCATAGCAACCAGAGTTTTTCATGGATTTCAATTCTTTTAGCTATTTTTGAAGGGGACCACCTAAGCAACATTTCTGTAAAATTTGGTGTTAATTGGCCTAGTAGTTTAGGAGGAGATGTCGTTTAAAGAAATTGTTGACGGACGCCGGACGACGGACGACGACCGACGACCGACGTCCGACGACCGACGGACGGACGCCGGACGAAAGGTGATCACAATAGCTCACATGAGCACTTCGTGCTCAGGTGAGCTAAAAACAAAGAGGAAATGATGAATGGGTAAGAGCAGATAATTTGTAGATCAGATCTGAGTAACAATTTTTTGCCCATTATCAAATCAGAAGGTTTCTGACTTGTCAAAATTGAAAGATGCTTCAGACAACATTTTTTTTTCTAATGATATTAAAGAGGTTTTTCTTATACAAAATATTGTGAATAATAAAGAAACTACCACAATGTTTTCCAAAGCTTTCATTTTAGAGGCATCATTAAGTGTGATTTCAAGGAAAAGAGTTAGTAATTTATCTAATAGTGTTATCCCATTATCAGATGCTAATATTTTTTGTTTATACATGTACTTATTTATTCAAACAAGAGTTGTTTGTAAAGCATTTATGCCCTCCCCAATAAAAGCCTATTCTTTATCAATCAACAAAGATTAATAACTCACAAAATATGATGAGTAGAGTTATGGTCTTTGTACATTGCACTTCTCCTCAATGAGATCTATCTACCTTTGAGGTTTCATTATTCTTACTTACATTCTTATTGAGAAATGCTCTGGACAAAAAAAAGCAGTCTACTGATGGACTGACCAACAGAGCAACCAACCAACTTACCAACCAATATGTGCAAAGCAATATACTCCCTCTTCTTTGAAGGGGGAATGAAAAAATATCATGACTAACGCTGATGATAATATGTTGTTGCTATCAAACTGATGGTTTGAATCCATGAAAGAGAGAGGCAGTGCTTAAACCCACTTCTGTGCTCCTGTGCCCAGAAAAAGAATCAAGTACAAATTATTTCCGGCCATCACTGTAGTCAATAATGTCATAAATGTTTTAAGAATAGCATATATGAAGTTTTAAGTTGATACAATTTTTATGTTCATCATATTTTTTGTAGTAAAGAACATTTTAAAAATTGAAAAAATTGTGTGTTACTTTCAATGTCTTGAGTTGGATTAAGGTAGTGGACCCGTTCCGCAACATTTAGGAACTCATGATCTTCACAATGTTGATAGAGGTTTCCTAATGAAAATCATTAGGAAACATTTGTTAACACTGTTAAAGTTCGTTACATCTGAAATATTGTGGTACAAATACGGGTCTACTACCTTAATTGGGATAGGGTTAAGCAATCCCTTATCTTACACATAAATCATACCTTATAAAATTTGGTAACATCAAATTTTTCACCAGGCAGTTGAAGATGCATTAACTCCAAGTCAATACCAGTCTCATTGAGATCACTGGCTTTTGTCTTGGCTTGTCTCTGAAATACAGAATAAGATGAAATAAAGGATCAAATTATCCAAGCTTTTGATTTTCGCTTACAGAAACACTTGTGTTTCCTATAGGTCAGGTTATCTTTTTTTCTTCTTCTCTATACATCCAAGAGTCGTGAGATAGGAGCTGTCAAGAACCTCTAAATAGGATGACAAAGTTAGATAGGATTTCTTGGTTGTTTGAAGTAGCTTAATGCTCCTTTTTGCATATTTTCAGTCATATCCAAGAAACTGGAGCAACTTACCATGGGTTCCTGGTATTTTTGTACCAGTACTACCATTACATCCCTTCCTTGCCTCCAGCAGCTAATCCACTCAGGTTTACAAGGATAGACAATTCAATAGGTCAGTGCAACACTATTGTAAGTACCTATATATTTATAGGTACTTACAATGGTGTTGCACTGACCCCTCAATATTCACCTACAGACATGGTCAGAAACTAGGTCATTCCTTCATTATTTGGCAGCGTTGGATTACATTTGACTAATGGCAGACATAGATCACAACACATAGATCAACAACAGCAATGCCCACAGGTTCCGATCCTTTGCTGCATGTGCTGGATAATGCAAAAAATCTAAGTAAAATAAGGGGGAATAACTCTTAGAAAACTTTCAAAGTTACCCCCTTGATATTCTAGATAGCTCTTGTGATGGTGAATACACATGCCAAGTTTCATATAGTTCATTTCTGATTTTTTTTAAACCAATTTCTACTTTTTCCGATATTTTTATTTGAAAGAATTGGATTTTAAAAAAGATCAATTAATAAAAACGGTTGCTTAAATGTCGTGGTTGCTTGAGCAAGATTGACTGTATTGGACTAACCTGTAATTGTGTGTTGCCAGCATGAGGATTATCATTGCAGGTGAACAGGAGTATTCTCTTGGAGTTGATCTTCTGTGAGCTGATAAACAAAAATAAATATGAGGGTATTTTAATTGTGTCAAAATTTGTTTTTTTTTTTAACACTTTCCTGCTGAGTTTACATTTCTTTTCAAAGACATTGCTAATTCATAGGGCATTTCATTCTATCTTACCAAAGTTTTTCCGTATACAATGATTAAGTTGAAAGCAGCAAGTTTACCCTAAGATCAGACTGCACATTTTTGCAGACTGATCTTTTCTCCATACTGTTTACCAAAGCTTCTCATAGGAATATGTTGTGAACAGCATGAGAGTTTAATTGGTTCAAAATTGAGAGATTATGCAGATAACAGTCAATTAATGCTAGAAATAATACAAGCGGTCTTTGATAGCCTGAGACGCTCTCCTGGCTACTGAGATACAGTAGAGTCCATAATATTACCTACCCCTGAAAATAGCGTTTCCAAGCTTACTTGCAAATGTTTCTTTGCCAAAAAGTTTATATACTGATAATAGTTTGTTACCTTTTTAAAGAAATTATATCAAAGACTTACCATGTAGCAAACATATTCTGACATGTCCACAATGCTTCACTTAATGAGAATGCTTGACTGTGGCCATAGTCCACTGTGAATGTTTTGTGAGTCTCTGAAAAAAAAAAAATCATCTTCTTAAACTCTTTTGAGAAAGTTCTTTGTCATTTTTGTTAAAGACTAAATGGAAGAATTTCTTATCAAACAAGACACGGTTTTGAGCAACCAATAATTTAATTTTAGCTGAGTCCATCAATATACATGCACTCTGGATGGTTGAGAATTTGGTTTCATTCCCAAATGAAAACAATTTTGAGGATGCAGCTATTTGGAAGCTTAAATACAAAATACACAAAAAATAAATCTATCTTTTAATGAAGAAATCTTAACATTTTTGCTCCATGATATTGAATTTTTTTAAGATACAAAGAGAAAATTTATTGACTTTGCATATTCATACAGTGTGATTAGGTTCTTTTATTTCATTCCTCCATGAAATCGATAAATATTCTCTTCATATCTTAAATGAACCTCAAGCAGCATTATTTTCAGAAGTTTTGCCTTGACAAAATACTCTGACTCCTGGTACAATAAAAGTTAGCTCAGAGCTCGCGTTTGACCCTTAAACCATGGTTTTGACCCTCAGAAATTACTCCAAAGGGGGTTACTTGAGAGAAGGGTCAAAACTGGGTTTTATCACTCAAATTTTCAATGATGTATTTTGTATACTATTTAGAAGTCTACTGATTCATTTTTCCCTTAAGATCATTACAACAAAAGATCAATTCACAGTGAAACCTGTAATTTTCTACATTTTCTTCTGTTTTGACCCCTTAAGAATGAGTTTTGACCCCAGAATAGCAGGTTTCAGGAGTCAATGACTTCTCAATTTCAAATTCTAGCATGAGCTGTTAGCTTGAATGTTATACCTTCACTCATCTCCTCTAGCTGTAGAATTCTGGGAGCTCCAGGCTGATCTAGTTCTTGATAAATGTAGATATGTTTGAATTCATTCGGGTTGTTGGATTTCTCCTGAAAACAATCATTGAATACAAGGTTTATATTTTTATTCAAAGAGGTCTGTGGTTGCAGCTCCATTGTTGCCAGGCTGAGTATATGGACAAAACACTTAAACGCCAGCCCCCAGTTCACCTAGCTGTAAAACTAGGTAACAGCAGGTTTAACAACTGCCTCTCTTTCATGGACGAGAAAACATCTGGATCAACCGGGGATCAAAGTCACATCCTATGACTGAGAGCCAAATGCTATACAGTCCATAGGTGTTTAGTTAGTGATATATTCTAGTATTTGTGTAAGTCAAGGGTCCTATAACTTCACTTTGTTCCGTAAATATAGAAACTTAGCTTATAAAAGAAGATCTTATACAAAGAACTTAAAAATTCTATAATAAAGATAGATCCTGACTGAATTCCTTGCTTGAACTACTGGGATCCCCCCTTATATTTTTGGATCCTCAAAAACTTATCCTAGGACACTGTTAGGGTTGAACCCTGTGTACGAGTCTACTGAAATCTCAACTTTTGTAAATCTAGCAAGATCAGTTCCTTGAGCATTTTTTTCTTTAAGCAAATTGGAACATTTTGAAAATGGCTTTAGAAATAATGAATTCTAAAGAAGAAATTGTAGTAATAAGTTATGCATAATTTTTCATCAATGCTTTCTTTCCTACTTCATGGAACTTGTTTTGTTGCGCCATTTGAATCCTTATCTTTAAGCATCCTACATTTTTAACAAGTCTATAATTTCATACTAATTTTGTAATAATTCAATAAAGTTACCGTTCCAAAGAAGACGATTCCCACCAAGTCCTTCTCACTGCTGATGATTTTATTCTGTAAGGTTGTCTTACAACACTGCAATAAAATACAGGCAAACTTGTGTTAAGAGACCACTCAGACCACTTAAAGGCAGTCACTTATGAGAATGGTCGCTTAATATCATATTTCTTGATAAATAAGAAAGTATACAGAGATTTTCAAACGCTTCACATCATATTTCATGCTAAATAAGAAAGTATACAAAGATTTTCAAACGCTTCATATCATATTTCATGATAAATAAGAAAGTATACAGAGATTTTCAAACAAATCTTATTGAGTCGGACCTATGATATTCTAACACATTTGAATTGTCTCATTGAGAAACAGTTTATCAGCTAATAATCACCATTCTTTGGCTATTAAAACAAAAACTGCCATAGGATAACCTTGTTAATGTTAGGACATTTATTTATGAGGGAAAAATTGCAATTTAAGGGAAAATATCCCTGGAGGGTAAGCGGCCGATATTCAGCCCATTTTCTAGGTAAAAACAAGATGGCAAATTATCACAATATGAAACCGTTTCATTGCTGGATCTCCAAGAATGAAAAACAATTAAGGGAAATAACTCAAAAGTTGTGTTAAGTAGAGTTACAGTTCTTGCACATTGCCGTACTCATAAGAAAACAAGAGGGCCGTTGGCCCTGGGTCGCTCACCTGAGAAAAAAGCTTTATTACCTAGGTATGTCCATGCAACCACAGAAAAAGAGATTTTCACTTATTCAATCAGATAACATTTGAAATAATCCTCCCCCCCCCCCTCTGCTCCTCCCCTGGTCATTATTTATTTAAGCTTTTTTCATAAAAGGTCTGTGATCAGCTAATCTATGCCAGATATACAGGCTGAGTCTGAGACTTTCAAAGTTTTCTTTAATGAGTTGATCAACCCATGTCAAATATAAAGGCTGTAGGGATTCAAAATTCTCAACAAAGCACTCCCCCTCCCCCAAGATGCTCTGCACCTGGTGAATCTACAGTCATGATTTTAGCTTATTCAATTAATGTCCATATGCTGATCATTCATACCAATATTCAAGTCTGTAGGACTCCTGGTTCATTAGAAGAAGTTTAAAGATTTCAAAAATGATCCAAAGTACTACCCCCTCCCCAAGACACTCAGCACCTGGTGACCCTACAGTCATGATTTTAGCTATTTTTATTAATGTCAATATATTGATCACCCATTACGATTTTCAAGTCTGTAGGGTTCCTGATCCAGGAGAAGAATAAGGTTAAAGATTTCAAAATTGATCCAAAGTACTACCCCCTCCCCCCTTATGCTCCGCATCTGGTGGCCCTAAATTCATGCTTTTAGCTATTTTATTTAAGATCCATATGCTTATCATCCATGCCAATATTGAAGTCTGTAGGGCTCCTGGTTCATTAGAAGATGAAGGTTAAAGTTACAAAATTTTCACAAAAGTACTACCCTCTCCCCCCTGGTGCTCCGCCCCTGGTGGCATTACAGTCATGATTTTCGCTATTTTTATTAACGTCTATGAGTTGATCCTCCATGCCAATTTTCAAGTCCGTAGGGCTTGTGGTTCAGAAGAAGAAGAAGGTTAAAGATTACAATATTTTCACAAAAGTACTACCCTCACCCCCCTGGTGCTCCGCACCTGGTGAATCTACAGTCATGGTTCTAGCTATTTTTATAAAGGTCCATATGCTGATCATCCATGCCAATATTCAAATCTGTCAGGCTCCTAGTTCAACAGAAGAAGAAGGTTAAAGATTACAAAATTTTCACAAAAGTACTACACCCCCCCCCCTGGTGCTCCGCACCTGGCAGCCCAACAGATATCATTTTAGCTATATTTATTCAGGTCTATGAGCTGATCATCCATGCCAATTTTCAAGTCTGTAGGGCTCCTGGTTCCAAAGAAGAAGAAGATTAAAGATTACAAAATTTACCCAAAGTACTACCCCCTCCCCCCTGGTGCTCCGCACCTGGTGGCCCAAAAGATATGATTTTAGCTATTTTAATTCAGGTCTATGAACTGATCATCCATGCCAAGTTTTAAGTCTGTAGGACTACTGGTTGAGAAGAAGAAGAGTTTTAAAGATTTTCTTAAAATTCCACTGTTTGTTGCCATAGCAACCAGAGTTTTTCATGGATTTCAATTCTTTTAGCTATTTTTGAAGGGGACCACCTAAGCAACATTTCTGTAAAATTTGGTGTAAATTGGCCAAGTAGTTTAGGAGGAGATGTCGTTTAAAGAAATTGTTGACGGACGCCGGACGACGACCGGACGACCGACGGACGGACGCCGGATGAAAGGTGATCACAATAGCTCACATGAGCACTTCGTGCTCAGGTGAGCTAAAAACATACCTGCCAAGTTTCTAGTCAATCAGATGCTCCAGACTAAGGAGTGAAAGCTGCCGACCCTGTAGGGCCCCACAGGTGATCACATTATACATCCATTTTTTCAGGCCAGTGTATGAAAAACCCTTGATATTTGAACTAACGATACCCCCTCTATCTGTGGCTATGTACAGCAAGTCCATTTTACTAACCCTAATACAAAGTTGAAATAGGCTCTCTTCTTCATCTTCATTATCCACATCAAACATGGGCTTCGTACAGTCTACCAGTAATATCAGGCCATCTTTCTGACCAAACCCTCTCTAAACATACAAAATATATATGTAAATATAAGTAAATACGTAATTACCAACATCAAACATGGGCTTCGTACAGTCTACTAGTAATATAAGGCCATCTTTCTGACCAAACCCTCTCTAAACATACAAAATAAATATGTAACTATTGACATCAAACATGGGCTTGGTACAGTCAACCAGTAATATCAGGCCATTTTTCTGACCAAACCCTCTCTAAACATACAAAATATATATTAGTAAATATGTAATCATCCACATCAAACATGGGCTTGGTACAGTCTACCAGTAATATCAGGCCATCTTTCTTACCAAACCCTTTCTAAACATACAAAATATATATAAGTAAATATGTAATAATCCACATCAAACATGGGCTTCGTACAGTCTACCAGTAATATCAGGCCATCTTTCTGACCAAACCCTCTCTAAACATACAAAATATATATGTAAATATAAGTAAATATGTAATTATTGACATCAAACATGGGCTTGGTACAGTCTACCAGTAATATCAGGCCATCCAACTGACCAAACCCTCTCTAAACATACAAAATAAAAGTAAGTAAATATATAAGTAAATATGTAATTATCCACATCAAACAAGGGCTTAGTGCAGTCTACAAGTAATATCAGGCCATCTTTCTGACCAAACCCTTTCTAAACCTAGAAAATATTTGTGACCTATCACGTGAAAATGGACCACCTGGGAATTGCATAAAGTTTAGACACTGGTCTGACTGTAAAAAACAAATATTCTGAATCTAGAATGATTATTCAACCTTCCTATGTAAGTTTTTCCTAAATGTGCCTTCTGGTTGGCCTATGCTGGATCCAATCCCTTTCCATATATATATTTTTACAAAATTCCCTGATGGTCCCTTTTTGCCTGACAGGTCACATATATGTAGTCATAAGTAAATATGTAATCATCCAAATCAATGATGGGCTTGGCGCAGTCTACCAGAAATATAAGACTATCTTATAAGACTACTAAACAAGGGCTGACTATCGGCATTGAAGATCAAAATCAATAGTTTTGCTATCACAGTATTGATAGTGTGATACTATCACTATTGTCAGAAATTAATCTTGAAATATCATGATACTATCAGTTGTATATGTTTTTTGTTTATTTTCTATGTCAATCTCAACAGATTCTCTCCAAAATGACATGTTCCCATTTTGTTTAAGAATTTTGTAACAAAGTCCACAAGCAATTCTCTTCTTAATGATACTTTCATCTTCCATTACAAACCCATAATGGTTCCAAAACAGGCCTTTACAACATTTTTTTTCTGACATTATTTTTCACAATCTTGAAAAGTGCAGCCAGGTCAGATAGCATATATATATGAGTAAAACAAAATTTCACATGAATCCCCTATAAAGATATGAAGGAGACTATCATTTCTAATACATTCAACATTTTCAACAGTATTATACCTCTATACTGATAACTCCAAGGGTAACATGATCCCGGAGAGAAAGTTTTAAAGTCAATATGGGGTAAGGGTCAAACACAAGCTCTGTAGGGAAAAAGCCTGACAATTCTAAATTCATAACTTTTTAAAAGGGTAAACTGGCATTTTCTTTAAAAAAAAAAAAAAGATGGGCCAGGTCAAAAATGTAGTGGCCAAGGGCAACTGGGCCCTGGCAATTTTTTTTGCATGCCCAGCTGCAAGTCAAAATAACATATGAGCCTGTGCGTGACATTTCCAACAATTTGAAATGTGTATGAGGGACAAACATTGAGCAACGTAGACAGTCACATACTGTAAACGTAAGGTTACTTGTTGGTTAACATATACTTTAAGACCTTATCTATCTACAAAAGGCATAGTAAAGATTCTGGTCAGACTGTGCGGATGCACAGACTGGCCAGAGTCTTTGCTTTGCTGTTATTTGAAATTGTTGGAAATCTCATGCACATGCTCATATAATACCTGTCCCTGGAAATCATCATCTTCCTCTTCATCATCTCCAAATCGTTGAAATCCAAAATCAAAGTCACCCATCTCTATCTAAAAGATAGACAGAACATTTTAAAAAAAAACTTCTAAGCATTGATATGCTGGAATTTAGAGATTATAAGGTTATACTCTAACTTCGTAATTTCAAAGACATTATATTTTTGTGGCAATCAATTTTTTGTGTACTTACACTTACTCTCTTGTCAACTATATTTTGGGTTCTTTATTTTGCCCATTAGAATGTTCACATAGCTGCAATTATATTGTATTCTAATAGGTCAAATTCTTATCATTATCTGCATGTTGCATATTTTAAAGTATAGATTTTCCTTTTCTAAGGATGTTTTAATATTTCTTTTTGCAGGCTTATTTGTACATAGTGTAGATAAAACATCAAACCCTGATCTTAATCTTATCATTATTTTCACCAGGTTTCACTTAATACTTTCAATATCAATTTTGCAAACTACCATAAAAATATTATATTCTGACTCATATGGTGCTCATGACAGTGGTTAACACTCAGAATCATTTTCAGCTATTGTTTTTCTAGAAAGATCCCTAAAACTTTGCAGAGTGACACATAAGGGAACAAGCTTGTAATGCATAATATATTTGTTTTTGATTTGTTTTTTATTTGAAGCCTGTTCATAAATGAATAATTTGAACAGTGAAAATATTAAGAGCCATGGTACAAGGTTCCATGTCGTGTGTAAGTAAATTTTCTGTACAGAGCAGTGCCCTGTAATTGAGCACCTTGGAAAGCGGTATCAGAGGAAAATTAATTTTGTAAAATTAACCAGATAATCTGGTTTTTATGTTATCTTTGGGGTCTATGAAGACATTATTTCATCAAAATCGATATAGAAATAAGGAAGGTATTGAAGTTTAAAGTTTGCCTATTACCTTCCCTTTTCCTGTAACTTCATTTCATAATTCAAGTTGAAGTACATAAATACGCAAATAGATACTCAAATGTGCTTATATCCACACTAAAGCAGCCTATTGGAAATCCTAATTCCTCTTGTCAAAACAGGATAGAATTTAACAAGAACACCTCCTACAGGTGCTTACGATTGGCTGTAAGTGATGGATGGTAAAAAAGCTAATGGATGGTGAAAAAAAATTAAGCAGAAAATGCTTCTAAAGTTGTCCCCCTTAATAGAAAATATTGCTCTTTTAATGCCAAGTTTCAAGTGAATACCTTCAGTAGAACCAGAGATATCACAAAAATGTCAAAGTTTTTGCATTCTATTTCATAGATTTGACCTTGAAAAATAACCTTGACTGATGACCTTGAACTTGGTACTAACATAGAGTGCTTGTCCATTGTCCAAGGCAAACATTAAGTGAAATATGAGGACCCTATCACTTACCCTTCATAAGTAATCGCAATATGTCAAAGTTTTTACAAGTTTTTTCCCACATATTTGACCTTGAAAATTGACCTTGACTAATGACCTTGAACTTGGAACCAGCAGAAAGTGCTTATCCAAGGCAATCATCATTTGACATATGAAGGCCCTATCACTTGATCACTTACCATTCAAAAATAATCGCAAAATGTCAGTTTTTGCAATTTTTTTCAACAAATTTGACCTTGACAAATACTTTGATCTTCTATGATGACCTTGAACTTGGTACCAAGAGAAAGTGCTTGTCCCAGGAAATCATCATGTGAAATATGAAGGCCCTATCACTGACCATTCAAAAGTAATCGGAAAATGTCAAAGTTTTTGCATTTTTCCCCACAAATTTGACATTGAAAATTGACCATGACCTTGCCTGATGACCTTGAACTTGATACTTACAAAAAGTGCTTGTCCAAGGCAATCATTTTGAAAGCCCTATCATTTACCATTCAAAAGTTATCCTGAAATGTCAGTTTTTACAATTTTTTTCAACAAATTTGACCTTGAAAAATGACCTTGACGAAAACAGCTGAGCTATAAATGCAAGGTAGCTTGAACAATTTGTCATGAAAATGAACAAGAGTGGTTGCCTCCCTTGATTTAATCCTTTGATATCGCTTCCTTGGATTTTGCATCCGAGATCTAGGTCAGATGTGACAAGCAATTGGAATAGACTTTAGTCAATTCAAATCGGTCTCGACGTAACGGTAAATAATTGCTGATATGTTGATCACTTTAAAGCATGTTTTCGTTGTCAGTGAGAAGGTCTAAGGGAACTAATTCATTTTCCGTTATCGGCCATTATAACCTTTCCGGTCATAGCTCAGTCCAAGAGAATGCGAGAGTGTTCAAACCTGTCTTAAATTGAGGCCCGTTCATTTGCGCATGAAATGAATTGAAAATTAGTATGGCATGATCCCTTTTCTCTACGACTTTTTGGGCCATTTTTGAGATGACCCTTGCCGCGAAGCGGTTTTTACCGGCCCCTCAAACAAATATACCCATGTTTATAAATAGCTATTGGACCGGGAAAAAAGTTTAAAATCTTTAATTTTTCGATTGTATTTCATCAACAGATTATAATCGCTGAAAAATATTCAAACAATTTTGAATTTCAATAATATTGACCAATCAGAGATCACCTTCAACATTTGAGTATATGGACCGGAGTTTCCCTAAAGTTTTCTACCAGAGTGGTTGGAAATGAATTAGTTCCCCTAGACCTAAAGAAGAAATTTTTTGCCAATGAAATATAAAAATTGCACATATTTACGTACAATTACCTTTTTTGGATTAAATCTGAAAATTTCAGGCGCTTACGTGTTATAGTAAATGAGTAATGGTCGTTACCCTTAACCCGGTCGGGGGAAAATTCACATCAAATATAGTTCCAAGCGAAAATTTGTTCTTTGAAAAACGCGAGTTTTCTATACACAAAAACTAAAGGTTGTTTTCTATTTAGGAGTACTTTTTCATCACAATTTAATTAAATATCTTCTTTGCAATGCATTTAATGGTGTTTTGCGGGTGAAAATTGTCATTTTCTATTTTTCATGGATTTTCTTTTGTCGTAACCCTTATCTTTCATAAGAAATTTACCAGTTTTCGCCTTTTTCAGCCTACACGGTGTTTGTTTATCAGCTAATTCCTCAATGTAACACATGGAATATAACACAAGCATATGCCTGATAACCATGCAAAAAATAAAAGAAATCGGTCAAATAGGTTTTGAAAAATCAACGAACTCCCTTAGCCCTGGTAAAGTTAAAAAGCTATCTCTCTGAGCGGTTAAAACGCGCCGGACATAACCCCATAATGTTCAAACTGTGTTTTCTTTACATGATAATGTTTTCCAGAGTGCATTTCACTATTTTGAGACACCTCGCGCAAAATGTTTGTTTTCGGTTGCAAATTATTATCAAAAAACCCTTATCTTTTTGTGCAAAAAAAATCTTGTTTTCTCTTATTTTGGGGCTAATGATATATTTTTACAGTATAACTAATCCAAATTAAGAATATAATAACATAAAAAAATGTTGTTTGCCACATTTAAGAAAAAAAAGTGCAATTGGTTGAGTAGTTTTTGAAAATTAGCGCTTATCTTTCACTCCAGTCAGGCAAACATGAACTTGGTTGACCCCCCCCCCCCCCCCCCCCCGGCAAAAAAGCCGAAATTAACTAAAAATATTCCAAAAATACCATTCTCTTTTCACTATTGTCTATTATTTTGTTTCAATGAATATTTAAAGCGCATATTTTGCAAATCCGATATAATTCAATACGGATTTATTTGTAAAATTAACCCTTATCTTTTGTTGAAATTTTATTTTTTCATATATTTTTTGTCAAAATTGGAAAATTTGTATTTCAAATTAGAGTTTTAAGAATAAATAATACTTACCTGTCATTACAATATGGATTGCTCTTTTCGATCCGCAGAATAAACATGCTCTTACCGGAAGTGAACTTTTTTTACCTATGCACCGTTTCGTCACTTCCTTTCTAAATACACAACATGTGTCAGTTTCCTACCTTGCGAAAGTGTTCGCTTTAATGGTAAGAATGACATGTGGGGTAGGAGGGTGGGCTAGCTGTAATGACAGGTAAGTATTATTTATTCTTAAAACTCTAATTTGAAATACAAATTTTCCAATTTTATTTCATAAATAAACTTACCTGTCATTACAATATGGATTATTGCAGATTCCAAAGCAGTGTCCATATGGTGGTGGGTGTCATTCACATTCATATCTTCACCCATGAATATACACAATATACAGTATTCAGGATTTCTTATCCGTCATAAAATAGTTGCTTTTCGCGAAGCACTTATATTATCATATTAGAGTACCACAATTACTATCATAAAGCCCTCACAATGTATATATACATAATGTATCATAATATCTTTACTTTCACTATCCAACACTGAATGTTATATACAAAAAATAACCCTTCCCCGCGATCCGCAAGAAAAGAGTGACAATAATAGGAATGTGTTTTCTACACATTCAAAAAGTCTGTATTTATAGACTTCAAATAATAACGTGTAAAAGTGGTCTCCCTTGACCAGTCAGCAGATTCCATTATTTGTTGCAGAGATGCCCCCTTAAAAAGTGCCCATGATGGACCAATACTACGAGTAGAATGTCCCTTTATCTTTTCCACTGGTTTGTCTTCCGATTTATAGCAGAATTTAATACATTCTACAAGCCATCTAGAAATAGTCTGTGAAGAGACAGGTTTATGAGGTTTCCTTGTAGCAATAAAAAGCTTCAAAATATCCCCCGAATTCGTTTTACGGAAAGGTTCAGTTCGTTTCAAATAGTATGCCAAAGCCCTTTTTGGGTCAAGGAACTTGTTCTGACTCAAAGCCGGCACAAAAATGTTTTAACTTGTATGATTTGGTCGATCTTGCTTTGATAAACCGATTCGTAAGAAAGTAACACCACGTTTCTGTACATTTGCTGATCCTTCTCCCAACTGTAGAGATTGTAGGTCACTGCAACGTCTAAATGTGGTAATTGCTATGAGAAAACATGTCTTCCATGTAACATACTTTAAGGGAGCACTCTGCATCGGCTCAAAAGGTGATTTCTTCAGATTTCCTAAAACGAGAAGAAGATCCCATTCAGGTACAAGTCTTTTCATTGGGGGTCGTTCATTGAATACTGCCCTTAAAAGTCTGATAATGCATGGATGTTGTCCAATAGGAATATTGTTTACCGGAGCAAGAACCGTAGACAACATGGATCTATAGCCATTTATAGTTCTGTATTTTAACCCTTTATCAAACAGAAAAGTAAGAAAATCTGCACAGTTTGCTAAAGTGGCAAAATAGGGATCAATATCCCTTTCACGACACCAGCTAACAAACTGTCGGAATTTGCTCCTGTAATCTTTTTGCGTGCCTTTTCGCCATGATTTTGCCAATAATTTCCTAGCTCTTTTAGAAAACCCCTTTGAAGAGAATGATTGGTCGATAGCAACCATGCAGTCAGATTGAGTGTCTCTGGATGTGGATGGGATATTGTTCCCTTGCATTGAGTGAGTAGATTCTCGCTGCATGGAAGCTTGCGTGGACAAGCAATTAGAAGACTCAACAGTTGTGTGTACCAGTGTTGTCGTGGCCACTGTGGAGCTATGAGAATCAATGTGCACTGAGCTGTTTCCATATGATTCAATACCCTGGGAATCAACTGCACTGGTGGAAATGCATATGCAAACATGTTCTGCCATGCAATTGACAGGGCATCCAAGGCATATGCTTGTGGATGCGGAGTCCATGAGCAGAACAGAACTGTTTTCTTGTTTTGAAATGTTGCAAACAGGTCTAATGTTGGGTAGCCCCAAATTTTGAATATTTTCACCACTGTTGCATTGCTCAGGGACCATTCTGTTTGGCGAATCAAATTTCTGCTCAAGCTGTCTGCAAAGGTGTTCTGAACTCCTTTGATATGGACTGCTTTCAATTCCATCTTGTTGGCTATAGCTATTTTCCATAGATCCAAGGTCAGATAACACAACTGTGTGGACCGAGTTCCACCCTGGTGGTTTATATACTGGCAAACAGTTGTGTTGTCTGATCTGATCAGTACATTCTGATTCTTCAAGTGAGATAGGAACTGCTGTATACATTTGATCACAGCCATCATTTCCAAAGAGTTGATATGCATTAGTTTCTGTGTTTTGCTCCACTGGCCTTGACAAGATAGGCTGTTCAAGTGACCTCCCCAACCCCATTTGCTTGCATCTGTGGTTAATGTTATTGGGAACAGATCTGTCTGCAAAGATCTGCCCTTTGCAATGTTCTGATCCAGTAACCACCATTCCAGACTTGAAAACAGATCTGGAGTAAATGGTATTTTGTGAGACAACTCCATTCTCGATGGACTCCAGTTGTGAAGCAAATGAAGCTGGATAGGTCTCATGAAAAGTCTGGCATTTGGAATGAGTTCCAGGCATGATGCTATCAGACCTAACAAAATCAAAAAATGTCTTGCCGTTCTTTGACCTTGAATGATATTTGTTACAGCTTGTTTCATTTTTTCTAATCTTTCCTCTGTTGGGTATACTAGTCCTTTTAATAAATCGAATTTCCCCCCAATATAGACAATTGTTTGGACTGGAATTAACTGGGACTTGGTTTTGTTCACTATAAAACCTAGTTGGAAAAGGAGATTTAGAATTTTTGCTCTGTTTTCCAAAATCAATATTCTTGTCTGATTCACAGACAACCAATCGTCGAGGTAGCTTGCCAGACGGACATTTTGTTTCCGTAGATGAGCTACTACTACTGATATTAGCTTGACAAACACGCGGGGGGCACTCGTTGGGCCAAAACAAAGAGCCCGGAATTGATAAACTATCCCCTGAAATTGGAAGCGAAGATATTTGCGATGACCCTTGAAAATTTCTATATGGAAATAGGCATCTTTTAAATCTATCGAGATTGCCCAATCCCCTTTTCCAACCAGATTCAAGACTTTTGACATTGTATCCATTTTGAATTTCTTTTTGCAGAGATACTCGTTGAGGGGTTTTAGATTTATGACTGGTCTCATTTCCCCATTCTTTTTCTGAACTAGAAATAATGTACTGTAGAAACCGCCATGAATATCTTTTTTGTCTACCTTTTCTATAGCATTTTTTTCTAAAAGATTCTCTATTTCTGACTGAATAGTAATTTGATCCTTTACTGGAACATTTGTTGGTTTTATGCCTAAAAAAGGAGGTATTTTCACAAATTCTAGTTTGTACCCCTGTTCTATTATTTCTAAAACCCATTTGTCCGAGGTTATTTGTTTCCATGCAGGGAGGAAATGAGACAGTCTTCCCCCAACAGGTATCTCTGGATTTTTTGCTATTGTACTTACAGAGTCATTTTTCATCTGCCTTAGCAGATTTTTGTCCAGAAGCTTTGTATGAGCCCGGACGTCTATTGTAGCTGTTGTAGCTGGATCTACCTCGATTTCTGTAATCGTATTTGTTGTCCCTTGGTACCTTTGGGATACGAAAATTATTCCAGTTAGTACTGGCCTGAGCACTCGGCTCTCTATGTTCCAGTAATGGCTTTTTGTAGCTAGATTCTGATTGAGGTGTAAAAGTTGATGATGGTTTACGTTTAAGATCCCTTTTTCTCATGTCAGGGATTAAATCGTCAATCTGTTTCTTTTTCTCCTTGCGTGCTTTAAGCAAAGATTCCAATTCTGGTCCAAAAACCCCATCCCCTGACAAAGGTAAATTGGCAAATTCCACATTGTCAGGTTGTTCAAACAAAAGAGTGTCTGTCATAGCCACAGATCGCCTTATAATGTGGTGAAAAGCACCTGTTCGTCCAATTTGGTCAAGACACTTTGTTGACATAGCAAAAATGTCCTTTACTTGCTGTGTAGCTTTGTCTTTATCAAGGTCCTCTGACTGAATAAATTGTAATAAATTTCCCAGGCTTTGCTGTATATACATTTGTATCACTAGACCTAGTCTAGCAGCTTGATGCCCTTTATAGGCAATTTTTTCCACCATTTTGGCTGGTTGTCCAAATAAATGCTTCCCTTTACTTTTAACAAAAGAAGCTCTGTTTCCATACCTCTTTGTGAGACAAGATTCAATAATTGTATCTAAAGATGGAACCTGTAATAAACTCTCTGACTCTGGGTCAACAGGAAATAAATCAAAGTTCTCTTCGGAGAAAGCAGACAAAAAATTTGGTTGTTTGCACCGATAACTGTTTTTAATAACATCAATTTGAGATTCATCCAGCACAAGCCCTTCTTTTTTGTCCACTTTTTTAACAATAGCATCCTCTCCGAACATGTCAAATAAACATTTCCTCTGCTCGGCCGATAGAGAGCTTCCAGACAGGTTTGCATTATTGTTACTGTCCAATTTATCCTGTCCTGGGCTAGGATCATCCTCTTTGTCTGTATGACAAGGTGAAATATGCCCACAAGCATATAAAGAAACTCTGTCTGCTTCATCCTCAGAGTCTGATAAGTGTTCACGAGTTTGTCCCTGAACTGGTTCAGCCTTGTTAGACAAAGCTTTCTTCAACATATTTTCAATAACAGAAAACCGTTTACTTAGCTCGCTGTAGCGTGAAGGCCTCTTAGTCTTTTTGCCTCCTTGAGCCGTGTCTGACACAGACGGCACGTGGTCCGGGTTTTTTTCAATCACTGCACCCGAATTTGTCGGCGACTGGTTTGACCCGTCGTTCGTATCCGTGTCCGAGTATAATTCACCATCCTCGGCTGAGAAATTCGACGCCATAAACACAATGTCGAAGCGCGAGACCGACCACAAAATAAAACAAAGTCCAAAGCACGTGGTCGGCAATATCGTAAGCATGAAGAACTGCGGAGATGCGAACACTTTCGCAAGAAAAGAGAAACTGACACATGTTGTGTATTTAGAAAGGAAGTGACGAAACGGTGCATAGGTAAAAAAAGTTCACTTCCGGTAAGAGCATGTTTATTCTGCGGATCGAAAAGAGCAATCCATATTGTAATGACAGGTAAGTTTATTTATGAAATAAAAATGTATTTTTTTTTCGAATGTTTCTGTCAAAAAGTGCTAAATTAGACCGGATTTTGTTCGGTTTTCTTAAGTTCTACCCTTAAACTAAATTTTTGTTGTTTGTGACTTAAAAATATCCAATCAATATCAAGTTACGACGAACCAGTGGAGTAGATTTTTCCTTCTAGAGACGGCCCAAGATTAACTTTATCTTATTACGTAATAGTCCTAATTACTTCCGGGTACAAAAATCGACCGTCAAACTAAATGAAAACTATTTTGCAATATATACATGCAAAGAGTGCAAGGGATTGACACACATTCAATGACTAAAAAATGAAAGAAATGGGTGCTATTGTCCCGCGAGCGTGGTGTTTTTACTGTCAAAAAGCACTAAATGGTTACCGAATTGGCCCTTTTAGCTTGACATATCATTTAAAGAATATTTTTCTCGATATTTGGTGATTAAGTAACCTAAAATAAAAACTCTAAGCGGACGAAGTAACTCTTACAAGACCATTAATAAGAGAACATGCACTTATTTGCATATTTACCATTTAGGTCTAAGGGAACTAATTCATTTTCCGTTATCGGCCATTATAACCTTTCCGGTCATAGCTCAGTCCAAGAGAATGCGAGAGTGTTCAAACCTGTCTTAAATTGAGGCCCGTTCATTTGCGCATGAAATGAATTGAAAATTAGTATGGCATGATCCCTTTTCTCTACGACTTTTTGGGCCATTTTTGAGATGACCCTTGCCGCGAAGCGGTTTTTACCGGCCCCTCAAACAAATATACCCATGTTTATAAATAGCTATTGGACCGGGAAAAAAGTTTAAAATCTTTAATTTTTCGATTGTATTTCATCAACAGATTATAATCGCTGAAAAATATTCAAACAATTTTGAATTTCAATAATATTGACCAATCAGAGATCACCTTCAACATTTGAGTATATGGACCGGAGTTTCCCTAAAGTTTTCTACCAGAGTGGTTGGAAATGAATTAGTTCCCCTAGACCAGAAACAGATTTGAACGCGAAATCCAATGAAAAACGGGATTTTAAGTATGACAGGAGATCAACACATCCCCAGGTTGAATACACCATAAGATACAATTTCAAAGTCAAACAAACTTGTTTAAGATTATTATTTACAGATTCATTGTTTGTGCATTTCTATTAAATGTTGCCGCCGACTCAAAAAAAGTTTTTACCTGGACGGTGTTTGTTGTAAATCTCACACATTCCGTGAGAATTGGTAGATGAGCTGTCTGCAATGGTTGCTCCTTTTTGATAATGCAAGGCGTGGTTTTGAAGACAAATAACTATCAGGTGTTTGTTAGGAGGTTACATGTGTTCAGTAGGCATCTGTCTACACAGTGGAGAAACATGTCATCCACTAGGAAGGACTATACAGCAGGATTAATAGGTGAAATTTATGATCATTCCATATTTTGACCAGCTACATAATATGCTATATCTGTTCTATTTATGTAATAACTTGGGGGTTTACATTCTGATCTGTCTTAATAGCTAAGGACTAGCTTAAAATCTAGCCTTTCCAATGTAATAATCAGATTGTAATGACAAGAATTGTATGGAGAATCAGTAAATGAATAACAGTTGAATAATTTCATGTATAGTTTTAAGGTCCAAATAGCTATAGCAATGGCGTTATCCAAGGGTATAACTCCTATTATACAAATTAAGCAAATGTGTAAAAGAAATAATCCTCTGTTGAAAAATATCGTTGATAAATGGTCAAAACATCCAAACTACAGCTTATTCAAGCTGTAGGTACAATGTTTTTGAGCCACCACCATAGCGCAGATGGTTATGCATAAGACTTTCAATCTGGAATTCGTGGTTTTGATCCCCTGTGGCGGCAAATATCCTTTCCAACGTTTGTCTCTCACCAATGGGTTCATATAATCGAAAACCTATGTGAGATAGCAGTCGGAGGCTAGGAAAGGGTGTAATGGTAGTACAGGTGAAAGAAATACCATGATTCCATGATTAGGTGCTCTGGCCGCTACAATATAACTTCAAAATTGTTGAAGGCAGGGTAAAACCCATTCAAACAAACAAACAATGTTTTTGATTATTAACCAACGCTCAAATCATAAAAAGGGAGTGGACAGAGGGCATTCATCTGTTGTCACAGATTTCAAATCGCCTTTATCCTATATATTCTTTAGGTGTCGCCTTCTGAGTGTGTATGAATTTCAAAGTGCTACATAAGCCTATGTAATCTGTCTGGCATTTTGTCTGTCAGTCCATCTGGTAACATGCTGGTAAACGTTTAGACAATACATCTTTTATCTGATTTTCTTTAAACTTGGTTATAATGATTGCACCATCATAAGGATTACAGTTCCACAGTCAGAAAGTTTCCTGTAAGTTCAGGGCTTTTTCTACTATCTCTCAGGGTTCAAATATAGGCTCCATTCCCAATTAAAAAAGGCCCTAAATTTTTCACAATTGTGCAGAAAAAAGTAGAAAAAAAATATATAAATCATCAGGCATGTGAATGTTACTCAGAGATGGCTAAAAAGATTTGCTCAATTTTATAAGTAATTTCGTATTTTAATCATAAGATAAAGGTAAATCTACTCAATAAAATCTGTGGGAAAATGTTTTAAAGACATTTAAAATGAATAATCAAAATATCAATTTTGAAAACAATCACAATATTTTCATTTTGTCGATAGTTTTTTCCCAAATGATTACTAGGAACCTTTCCCGAAGAACTTGGAAATAGCCCTGAACTTTTTGTTGAAGTTTGGTTATATGCCACATCATGTAAAAAGGAGTGTTAATGGTAAATTTCTTATTAACATAACTCCTACTTTTATGGATAGATTTGCATAACACTTTCACAAATTTATTCTCCCCATGAACTGTGACCAACTTAAAATTGGTAACTTCTCTTATACCTTATATTACAATTATACCGTGTACAGCGCTACCAGACCAAATTGCCAGTAGGGCGTTAATTCATAATTTTAAGCTCACCTGAGCACATCGTGCTCAAGGTGAGCTTTTGTGATCATTGAATGTCCGTCGTGTGTCGTGCGTCGTCCGTCGTCCGGCGTCAACAATTTAAGTGTTTACACTCTAGAGGCCACAAATATGGCCCATTCTTCATGAAACTTGGTCAGAATATTCGCCAGGTAACAAGGATGAACCCTATTGAAAATGGGAAGGATCCATGCCATATCACGGGAATAGGGGCCATTATGACAATTTTCTTGTTAACACTCTAGATGTCACAAATATGGCCCAATCTTCATGAAACTTGGTCAGAAGGATGACCAAGCCACAAGGATGATCCCTATCGAAAATGGTAAGGATCTGTGCCATATCACGGGAAAAGGGGCCTTAATGACAATTTTTTTGTTTAAACTCTACAGGCCACAAATATGGCCCAATCTTCATGAAACTTGGTCAGAATGTTGGCCAAGTCACAAGGATGAACCCTTTTGAAAATGGGAAGGATCCATGCCATTTCACGGGAAAAGGGACCATAATGACAATTTTCTAGTTTACGCTTTAGTGGCCACAAATATGGCCCAATCTTCATGAAATTTGGTCAGAAGGTTGGCCAAGCCACAAGGATGATCCCTATCGAAAATGGGAAGGATCTGTGCCATATCACGGGAAAAGGGGCCTTAATGACATTTTTTTTGTTTACACTTTACAGGCCACAAATATGGCCCAATCTTCATGAAACTTGGTCAGAATGTTGGCCAGGTCACAAGGATGAACCCTATCGAAAATGGAAAGGATCTGTGCCATATCACGGGAAAAGGGGCCATAATGACAATTTTCTTGTTTACACTCTAGAGGCCACAAATATAGCCCAATCTTTATGAAATTTGGTCAGAATGTTGGCCAAGCCACAAGGATGATCACTATCAAAAAATGGGAAAGATCCGTGTCATATCACGTGAAAAGGGGCCTTAATGACAATTTTCTTGTTTACGCTCTAAAAGCCGCAAATACAATTCAATTTTCATGAAACATGATCAGAATAATGGCTAGGTCACAAGGATGAACCCTATTTAAAATTGGAAAGATCCATGTCATATCACAGGAAAAGGGGCCTAAATGACTATTTTCTTTTTAGAGGCCACAGATATTGCCCAATCTTTAAGAAACTTGGTCAGAATGTTGGCCAGGTCCCATGAAACTTGTTTAGAAAAGGATAGAAATTTATGCAGTGATCATAGAAATAAAGTTATGTTTTTCTTTGAAAAATTTAATGATCATTTAATGATCTTTCAAGTATTTAATTTTGCTAAGGGAGAAGTCAAAGAGATGAAGGTATATATAGGACCATCATGGTCCTCTTGTTCATGTTTATTACACAGGTGATGTATTAACCTTTCGCTGTTTAATCCCTGCTTTTTATGTGCCTGTGATTTTATGATTGAGAAAACATTGTGAAAAAAGAAGAAATTGCTTCTGACAAGCAATTTCTTCTTTTTCCACACTATTTTCTACCCTACTAAATGGTTATTTTTCAAATTAAATCCACTTTTGATTTTCGTCTACAAAACCTTTGAATTTGGACAGGTTCAAAATTTTGTAAAACAGGAAGGGTTAAAGTAAATTAGAGATATTAACAATTACAGTTCTGAGATGGGTCATGATAGCTTCAGCTGAGACAACAGCTCAAACATTCAGGTATCAAGATTTGAACTAAATAAATGAGGTTTAAGTAACAGTGCCCAAAAGGGACTTGAACCGATGCCCTCAGAACACTTGTGTGGCACTTTATCAACTGAGCTAAATCAGCCCCTTTGTGGTGATTCTACTAAATGTTGACTACTAAAGATAAAATGCTACTCTGAAACATTTTCAGAGAAGAGGATCTACAACCCTCAATTTGTCATTGCTAGACTACAGCTAGCTATTTATCTAATAGGTTTCTTAACCTTTGTCATACTGAACCCAGAATATTCCTGCTTTGGCAGGAGCTACAGACAATCATCAGCCTGCACATATGTGCAGTCTGATGTCAGTCTATACCACCTGTTTCTCACTTTCAAACCAGAATTGTGAATAGATTTAATTTTTCAAATAAAAATTGACCTACAGCTGGTCCTTTCAGTGCTTTTTGCCCTTAGATGTTGATGAAATTTTTTAGCCAAAATTTATTCAGCATGACAAGGGTTAATTTGCATGTTCCATATTTCCCTTTAAAGTGAAAAGTTCCAACTGCTGCTTAAATCTGGGGGTTAAATCACCATCTTCCAGCATGCATGTACCCCCCTGTTTAAGAGACAAAAAAGGTTGCTTTCAAAAATTGGAGTACAAGATTTAATTTGAGAGTAACTTATCTCTATGTGAGGGTTTTGGTGGAATCATGGTATATGTTATATTGTTCAAAGTTTCTCAAATTTTTCAATGGTCAATAGTTAAAAGTCAGAAAATTTTGAAAATTTAAAAAATACTTAGAGTCTTGTTATATTAATTTTTGCAGTGATTGGTGATGAAATTCTAAAGGGTCAAGTTGCGGATACAAACACTCATTTCATCACAAAGCATCTGTTTTCATGGGGAGTCAAAGTCAAAAAGGTATTTGTCAAAACTCGCTTTCTTTTCATGTATTCCATCAGGAAAGGTCTATTCAAATCAGAAATTCTGTGTCTTTGTATGTGTCTGTCTATAGCCATGATTTCTACAGTTGTGCTTTGATTTTAAATAAACCTTCATCACATGTTGAATTCTTAGACTTGAACAGTTTGGTGTTCTAGATTTTAGTGTGAAATAATTGAATAATATTTGACAAACCATGTATTGCGGGTAAATGGTTTGTATGTGTTAGTGCGTCTGTATGATTTTTTCCAGACAAGTACTCCTATAAAATGGATTGATTTTTTAATATATTGGCTCAATTGCTTACCATCATGAGTAATTGTGCTATAAATTCGAAAGAAATTTTCAGAAAGCTTCAAGGTCAAGGTCACAGCTCAAAGTCAAATGTTTAAATATGGCCTTGCAGCAGCTGTCCTGGAACAACCACCTAGATATCTATACCTCCGTTTTGCCTCATAGGTCATATTGATGGCTCAGTGCAAAACAGTTGTAACTGCCTATATGTTTATAGGCAGTTGCAAATGCTTTGCTCTGAGTCATGGATATGCATATTGACTGTGTGTGTATTTCAGATATCTGTTATCCCAGATGACCTTGACATCATTGCTAGAGAGGTTTCCGACTTTTCCTCAAAGTTCACATTTGTGTTGACATCGGGTGGTGTAGGTCCAACCCACGATGATATGACATTTGAAGGTAAGAAGTGAAAAAAATACTTCACATTTAAGACTGGCTCAAACTGAAAAGGGCTGTAGCAGGAAACATGAAATCTCTGGACAAAATAATAACACTTTTAGTCCATATCATGAGGAATAAAAACCCTGAAAAAATTGCATAAAAATCAAAGTGTTGAAAGCACTGAATGCAGCACTAGTTATGAGTCAGTATTTTTTTTTATTTTTTAAAGCTCACCTACGGACATTCACAATGTGCTAAATGAGAGCTATTGGGATCATCCAATGTCTGTTGTTATTCGTCCGTCATGCATCATCCACAATTGCTTTAAAACATCTTTGCCTCCTAAACCAGTGGGGGAATATTGATGAAACTTGGCAGGAATATTACTTTGGTCAAGCTTAACCAAAGATGTTCAAAAAATTGAAAGCCACCTTAACTCTGATTGCGACAGAAACAAAAATGGGGGAGAAGGAAAAGCTTTGAAAAATTTTTCTCTGAAACCAAAAGGCAGAAAGCTATCATATTTGGTATTAAGCATCAACTGGTGGACGTCTACAAAGTTTGCTCATATCATGACCCTGGGGTCAAATTTGGACTCAACCCAGGCGCATTCCCTTTTACATAGAAACAAAAAGTGATAAATTTCAAAGATCATCTTTTCCAAAACCAGAAGGTAGACAACTTTTACAATTCAATTGTAGCATTATCTAGTGGACCTCTGCCACATTTGTTCATATCATGACCCTTCAAATTTGGGCTCAACCTAGGCGCATCCCTTTTTACGTAGAAACAAAGAGCCAAAATCTTCAAAAATCTTCTTATCCGAAACCTGAAGGTAGAAAGCTTTTATATTTTGTTTGTAGCATCATCTAGTTGACCTCTTCCAAGTTTGTTAGGGTCAGATTTGGGCTCAACCCGGACACATCCTGTTTTACATAGAAACATAGAAAATCTTCTTCTCTAACTCCGGAAGGCAGACAGCTTTTATATTTAGTATGTAGTACCATCTATTCTAGCAAACCACAGTTAGTTGTTCATATCATGACTCTGAAGTCAAATTTGGACTCTGCCCTGGCGGATCCCTTTTTTTAAAGAAACAAAGAGCATTTATTCTTCAAAAAACTTCTTCTCTAAAACCAGAAGGCAGACAACTTTTTTACTTGGTATGTAGCATCAACTGGTAGAACTCTACTAAGTAATTTTATATCATGACCCCTTGGTCATATTTGGGCTTTGCCTGGGCGCATCCCATTTTACAAAGAAATAAATAGCAAAAATCTTCAATCTTGAACCCTGTTGATGACTATTTATTTATTACAATTATCCTTTTATTGAGTAACAAGTGATGTATGATGGTTGTACACTAGATTTTAAGCCTCACTTTTTCTATTACAGGTGTCGCTCAAGCACTTGGAGAGCATGTAGAGCCTAACCCACATCTAGTAGAGCTATGTAGTAAATACTTTGGTACCAATGATCTCAGTTCTCCAAAAATGAAAATGGCAAAAGTAAGAACTTTTATTCGCATTTCTTATTTGGGGATAGATGCTGTTTTTCAATGGGAGCCAGCTGAATTTATTACTTGTGTGGGATAACAGCATGAGGCTAGGGAAGGATGTAATGATAGTACTTGCATGAGAAATACCAGGAATACATTGTTAGGTGCCTCAGATGGCGCAATATGACTGTAAGATTGTTGAAGCAGTGTTAAACTCAATATAAACAAACAAATTACTGAAGGGATCTCATCTACCATTTATATACTTAGAATTAATCCTTGTCATGCTGACTAAAAACCTTGGCAAAATATGCAAAATATAGTACTGAAAGCTCTGAATGTACTTATTGTGAGACAGTATATATTTTTGAAATATTTTCTGTATATTTTTCTGGTTTAAATATGAAAAACAGATAATAGAGACAAATTATAGACTGCACATATGTGCAACTACAGTCTGATCTGAGCCTGTGAGTCCCTTTTGAACATATTTTTTTAAGCAATTTTTAGTTTCACAAGACATATTGACCCAATATAATGGAAGACAACTCTCACCACTGTCCTGCAAAGATTCTTTGGTTTAAATACAAATTCTATCACCTGCCTCAGGGAAGATCTTCTTTGGCTCAATGGGTTAGCGCATTACTTGTCCACATGGGTTCGACACTGGCCCTCTTTTTTTTTTCAGCTATGCCTAAGTTGTGGACAGTTTGTTTGTAAGACCCATATTTAGTACTTCTTGCACCTGCAGATCTTTAATTCAATTCAGCTTTCAAAAAAGTATTGTACATAGCATGACAAGGTGTAAATACTGTAATATTATGAAACAAGCTTGACAGAGTTAAAAAAAATGCTGCCAAATAGTATACCGTCAAAATATCACCTTACTCCAACAGTATGTAAGATCAGGTGATGAGGAACAATTTTGGGAACAGTTCAATCACTTTGGCTCAAGTTTAACCATAATAATTCAGTAGAAAGCAGGAAGTGTAGAATAAGATCAGTCTGCATGTTTGTGCAGGCAGATCTATGTCTGCATTGTCTGTGAAAAGCTTTGTGTACAACTGCATGAATATGTCATAAAGAGCATGAGAACGGTTAAAAAATATTCACCACTTATCTTGAACCTAAGGTAGTAGATCTAAAATTTTCCGCAACATTTTGGAAGGAATGAATTTCAACAGTGTTAACCGAGGTTTCCTAATAATGTTCATTAGGAAACCTCAGTTAATATTGTGAAAAATCATTCCTTCTGAAATGTTGCAGAACTATTACAGTTCTACCACCATAAGTTTGTATTTTTTTATCTATAGGTGCCTCAGTCAGCTAGGCTAATCTACGGAGAAGACAAAATTACGGGTCAAAAAACAAAATATCCACTGGTCAGTGCCAAAAATATCTACATGTTTCCTGGGGTGCCCTCCATACTGGAAAATGCCTTCCCCTTGTTAAAGGTAAGCAAGAAAGCAATCAGAAAACTTTATTATTTATAGAAAAAACTTAGAATAAAATGATGTAAGTATGAAGCTAAAATTTGAATTACATATCTGTATGAAACAAGGAGTGGCTGCGGTCGAGAAGCAGAGTGTCAGCTTCTTATTCAAGAAGTCCAAAGTTTGATTCCTGGCATTGGCTTTCCATCTTGATTCTTTCTGCCCAAACATTACGTGCAAGAACTGGTTCATATCCATGGGGAAAAATTGAGAGGGATGAATTTAAATTGCTGGTATCTAAATGACTGTAAAATGAATACTTTATACTTATAATATTAAACAAGCTTTGCATATCTATACATTCAAATTTTTGGATTCCCATAGAAACGTCTAACTATTACAATTACTCTTTTGTCTTCTGATAAAGGATCAGTGTATGATTAGTGTATGAATGACTTTATAATCAAAATGAACGAAAAAAAGAGTGTACCTCATTAACAACTTTGACTTGTTAATCACTATACCTACAGAGAAATATTGTGTTAATGAATGCTAGTGGTAGCTAATAGTAACCAAAGATGTTAATTTAGGGTTGCTTGGCTATTCTTTCCAGCATATTTCACTTTTACTATTTTTTAACTGGACTTTTAGCCTGCTAAAAGTTGATTTCATTCAAAGAAATCAAAAACAATGATTTGAAATAAAAAGGTTTGTTTTTCCCTTATGTAGTCAATTGCATTATTAACAAATGAACATAAATAAAGAACAAATTGAAAGATGTGTCTAAATCTTAAATTATATGAATCAGACTATAATCAATTTTAACGGACAAGGCAACAGGATGATGTCAATTGTACATGTATTTAGTTGTCACATAAATGATGTTTGTTGAACAAAGGTGAAGTCTATCAAAATAAAGAGTTTATGAAAATATATTTCTATGACAGGCTTGTTGGTGAAATTATAATCATCTGAAAATCTGTTTGAAAAAAAAATCAGACTGAAAAGCATGGGAGTGAAAGCAATTTCAATATCATTTCAGGATGAATTTGCCAATCCAGATGCTCAATTTAATACCAGAGAACTGTATGTGACCAATGATGAGGTTTCCATATTGTCAGTGCTAAATGAGGTCAACTCACAGTTCAAAGGTCAAGTGATATTGGGGTCATACCCAGAGTTCAACAACAGGTGAGGCTGGCTCTGTGATTTTAACACCTGCCGTCTTTCAAAATTTACAATGGTCCAAATTGAAAGAGGTTGCAGACAATCATACAAAGGGAGTGCACTTTGAAAAGAAGTGGCTTATGTAGTAAAATATACTGTGGGAAAAGAGAAAAATATATAATAAAGGCTATATTATGGGAAAAGGAGAAATACCTTCTTGGGCACCATAGATCATTATTATATTTAAGATTGACCTATGTCCATTATGCATCATCTACTGTTTCAATTGGGAACCCTTGGTGATTCTATGAAATAGACATTTGGAATCATACGTGGGCAGATACATGTATGAAGCATCTTATTTCCCTTATGAAATTCGTAACGTCAAAATCATCAGTGTTACTGACAAAGTTGATTTTGGGTTGTACAAAACAACAAAATAGATTAAAACAGAGCACAATATGATTTGATAACGAAGCGCAGTATTTTACTGCATTTTGTCATCAAACTATAACAAGCCCTATTGACTTCCATAGACGATGGGAAAGCTTTAAAGAAAATTGTTTTTCTGCAAGCGTATTGACCGAAATACAACCAGAAGCCAAATTACTTAATAAATAACACAAAATTACTACACTTATGTCCAAGGTACTTTCTAGTCTATGGAAAAGTTGGAGCCATGTCCACAAAACTTCAAACAGATCTCAAATTCTACAATCATTGATAGACTTTGAAATGATGTTAGCTTTTTTATACGCCAGAAGGGTCGTATTATGTTATGTCCCCGGTCGTCCGTCTGTCTGTCCGTCTGTCTGTCTATCCGTCTGTCCGTTCGTTAGCAATTTTTTGTGTGGGCAACTCCTCCTTAACTATCAATGGGAAATAGCTGAAACTAGACACAATTACTCTCTATGATGTCTAGTTGTGCATAAGGCCTTAGAAATTCAAATGGCTCCAGTCATTCTAGAGAAATCTTGAATTATCTGCCCTTGAATTAAACGAAAATCACTGTTTTTTTTTTGTGTGTGCAACTTCTCCTTGACTATCAATTGAAATGAGCTGAAACTAGACACAATTACTCTCTATGATGTCTTATTGTGCATAAGACTTTTCAATTCAAAATGCTTTAGTCATTCCTGAGAAATCTTGAATAATCTGCCCTTGAATTTAACGAAAATCACTATTTTTTGTGCAAACAACTCCTCAAAAAAGCCAATTGCACTGAAAGGAAACTAGACACAATTACTCTCTATGATGTCTAGTTGTGCATAAGACCATAGAAGTTCAAATGGCTCCAGATTGAGCTGAAACTATACAAAATTACTTCCTATGATGTCTAGTTGTGCAAAAGACCTTTGAAATTCAAATGGCTCCAGTCATTCCTACGAAATCTTGAATTATCTGCCCTTGAAATTAACAAAAATCACTATTTTTTGTGAGCACAACTCCTCCAAAAAAATCAATTGCACAGAGGGGAAACTAGACACAATTTCTCTCAATGATGTTTTATTGTGCATAAGACCTTAGAATTTCAAATGGCTCCAGTCATTCCAGAGAAATCTTGAAATACCTGCCCTTGAATTAAATGAAAATCACTGTTTTTTTTGTGTGCAACTCCTCCTTAACTATCAATTGAAATGAGCTGAAACTAGACACAATTACTCTCTATGATGTCTAGTTGTGCATAAGACTTTTCACTTAAAAATGCTCCAGTCATTCCCGAGAAATCTTGAATTATCTGCCCTTGAGTTGAATGAAAAAAAGAATTTTGTCAGCTCACTTTCTCCTACATTTTGGATGGGAATGAAAGGAAACTTGCAACAAGGACTCTGTAGGTTGTCTATTTGTGCTTAGGACTAAATATTTTTCACATGTTAAGTAGTTTCTGATTTATCTGCCCTTTACTTCACAAAATAGTTTAAAATTACAGATTTTTTTGTGTGTGTGTGTGCCCAACTCCTACAAATTTGATTGGATTGAAATGCATCTTGCCACAATGTAACCCTGATATTTGGTTGAACTTAAGACTTCAGAAATTCAAAAAGTTTGGGTCTTTCTTGTATTATCTACCCTTGAATTGTTTGAAATTCACTATATTTCTTTTGTAAGCAACTTGTCACACTTTTAAATTGGAATGAACTGAAACTTGCAAAATGACTGTTTGGCGTATAGTTGTGCAAAAAACCATTTTCAATTTACACTCAAAGGGTCATACTATGTTATGGCCCCAGTTGTCTGTCTGTCTGTCTGCAATTTTTCTAGCTATCATTCATACGTTACTGACAAGCCAAGGTTACTGACAAGCCCCATCGGGCGTATACGCGCCGCTCTGCGAAGCTCTTGTTCCTTAAAGAAAAGAAACACCATTTGAATTTGTTGTAACTGTATGGTAATTTTCAAGGTCACATTCCTTAGTGAAATGTTTGCTGACTCAACATTCATTGCTAATCTAAAACCATTCTATCCTCTAAAACATTTTCATGTTGTGTCTCTGTCTTCGCACAAGTAATTGGTTAATTTCAGATTTATATAATTTCAGTTATTACAAGGTTCGACTTACACTGGAGTCAGAAAACCCAGACCATATAGAGTCAGCATATCAGTGTCTACAAGAAAAATTACCGATAGGTAGGTCAAAACAACAGTTTGCAACTATTTTCATAAAGATAGTAGAATTTTTATGCTCCCACATTGATAGATCAATTACTGATGTCCGATTGTCTTTCTGTCTTTGAAAACTTACATTAGAACTTAGCATTTTGCAGTAACTTCAACACTTATTTATTGACAATAATAATATCTTGCACTAAGGCTCCTCTCACCAGTACACATCATTTAATTTTGTGGTCATCCATCAAGGTCATTTTTTTAAGATCAAAGGTAAAAACGTAAGGTCAAACGTAAAATTTCATTGAAATTTTGTGTTTTCAAGCTCATCTTATGTTGACATGTAGCTAAATAGTGAAAAATATAACTGAGGCCAGAGGAACAGATAAGAGGGGGATGTCAGTTTAAAATCTTCATTTCTCATTGAACCCCTATGTTGTGGGTACTCATTTGAATCGTCTTGTCGAGACAATTCAAATGAGTGCCCACAAAAAAGGATTTGTGCAAGTATTGTTGAAATATTTTAATTTGAAATCCAAAATACCCCCTCAATCTGTTACTCAGTGAGGCTCATTTTAGCTCCACTGGCTGAATGTCAGTCTGGCCATTATTATGGCATTATGCCTGTTTTGAATCTATCTGTCTGTTTGTGCATCAATATCTTTTTCTTTACAAATACCAAAATCTACTCAATTTTAATCGAAAAGGAACCTTTCTCTTAACCCTTTCCTGTTTTATAAAATTTTGGACCTGTCCAAATTCAAAGGTTTTGCAGACGAAAATTTAAAGTGGATTTAATTTGAAAAATAACCATTCAGTAGGGTAGAAAATAGTGTGGAAAAAGAAGAAATTGCTTATCATAAGCAATTTCTTCTTTTTTCAAAATGTTTTCTCAATCATAAAATTACAGGCACGTAAAAAGCAGGGATTAAACAGCAAAGGGTTAATCTACTTCATGAATTTCAACAGAATTGTAATTTTAATCCTTTCATTTTTCTATGAAAGAAAATTACATTTACATATTACATTTAAATAGATTTAAAGACTTTTTAGCTCGTCAAGGACGAAAGTCTCGGAATAGCTATTGTCCTACCCTCTGATGTCTGCATCAGTGTCGGCGTCAGCGTCGGTGTCTGCGTCCTCATTAGGTTAAAGTTTTTTATTTCTATAAATATTAATCCTAGAGGCTTTATATTCTAAATATACACTCACTAGGGTATAGGTTTTCATTTAAGACAAGCACCCAAGTCAAAATGCCCTTGAGACAGTGACCTTGACCCTTTTAAAAAAAACTTTAACCAAAAACTTTAACCAAAAAACCTTTAACTTTGCTTATATTTTCTGAATGCTTTACATAGGGACATCATTACTTCATATACATACTCACCAGAAAATAGGCTTTTATCAGAGACCAAGTGCCTTGATGTTTTGACCTTGACCTTGACCTTTTTTGGACTTAGAAAAACTTTAACTAAAAACTTTAACCAAAAAACTTGAACATTGCTTATATATATTTTCTGAATGCTTTTACCTAGGGACATCTGTCATCATTACTTCATAAATGCACTCAACACATGATGTGCTTACACCAGAGACCAAGTGTCTTGACATTTAGACCTTGACCTTAACCTTTTATGGACTTAGAAAAACTTGAATCAAAAACTTTAACCGAAAAAACTTTAACCTTTCTTATATTTTTGGAACGATTTTAGGGACATCATTACTTCATATATGCACTTGCCACATGATGTTCTTACACCAGAGACCAAGTGCCTCGAAATTTTGACCTTGACTTTTTTTGGACTCAGAAAAACTTCAACCCAAAACTTTAACCTTGCTTATTTTGTGCTTATACCTATGGCAATTATAACTTATATCCTCACTCATCAGGTGAGATAGGCTTTTCCTGTGATCATATCTCTTGACTTTGTGACCTTGACCTTGACTTTGTAATCTTTAGCATATTGCTTTAAACTTGTATATATTTTTGAATGCTAACAGCTAGGACAATTATACTTCATAAATGCACCAATTAGATGATCAACCTTTTATTTAATACAATGAAATTCCATTAGTAACTTCATCAGGCTATAGGCTTTCTTTTTACTTAGCCTTTTACATGTAGCAGAAACATAAAAAATCTTTTTTATATTTCTTTTTTACTTCTAAAGCAGACTGATATATATTAAATCATGGACTTAAACCTTAAAGATTTTACCTTGAACTTAGATCTTTGGTCAAGTGCTGTTTGTGACAAGCAGCAGTTTTGGCGAGCTACGTTGTCCGCTGACAACTCTTGTTTATTATAAATATTTAATCATTTCTTAATCTTTTTATAGACAGTCAGTAAAAACTTGGATTATTTTTTCTTTAGATAGTGAAAAAGAAAGAAAAAAGGTTTAAATTAATATTCCGTAGATGAATTTCAAATAGTGATCATGATAAGTTAAAACTTTTGCAGATTTAGATTTTTAGAAATATTAAAGTCATCATGCTAGATTGATTGATTGTTAATATTAGCAAATTTTTTGTTAGAAGAAGGAAAGATGTTACACTTACAGAACTTTTTCACCGAGATGGTTTTAAGGTAGTGGACCCGTAATAGTTTGGCAACATTTCAGAACTCATGATCTTTCACAATGTTGACTGAGGTTTTCAAATGAAAATCATAAGGAAACCTTGGTTAACACTGTTAAAGTTAGCTTCTGAAATGTTGCGGAACTATAAAGGGTCCACTACCTGAATCATTTTACCAGTGGAATTATACCTGAAGAGAAAAATCAGGCATTTAGTCACCTCAACTTTAAAACTTTCTGCTTAGGAAACAAACAAAAGTTCAATAATTAAAGTTGTTTCACAGAGGTATGAATCTATTAAAGACACATAGAACAGATGAAATTATAGTCACAAATAGATAATACTATTCATATTTGACCATCAATTGCTCCTGAAAAACTTAAAACTTGCATGGTGGGGATAAGAATGGTTACAGTGTACAGTGTACAGATGTATTTAATTTGTTTGAAATTCATAGTACAGGTGTATTCAATTTTTTTGAAGTTCATTGTACAGATGCGTAAAATTTTCATTGTAAACTTGTGTTTTAAAATTTGTTTAAAATTCATTTCATTCCAAGAAATATCTAAATTTATATCAGTGGCTCAGCGCAAAGCAATTGTAACTGCCTATATGTTTGTAGCAGTTATAACTTTTTTGCAATGAGCTATTTATATTTTGTCATTATGTAAGAGCTAAGAAAAAGTAAACCAAAAATTCTGCATCCTTCCTTTTTCAATAAAAGATAATGTTTCAATTTCTTCTTTTCACACAAAGTTTCCACCTTATCAAATTATTGTATTTAATATTATTTATTATTATTATCAAATATTAAAACACTTAAGTGTAAACCACATATATGCAATAAGAAGAAATTACACATAATTTTATTCGCAATAATAATCAAATGGCATTTGATTTTACTGTGATTACAGATAGCTCTGTCTGTTGTATGAATATTAATGAGGCAAAACATGTGTACACATTTGTATGTTCTGGATAGTGAGTAACAGATATAATTTCATTTTTGTGTTGATGTGTCCACATCTAGCCTTGGATTTTACCTTTTGCATATTGAGACACTATTCATGAACACACATCAAGTGAAATTGTCATAAAAACAATGTTTTGCACTGATGCATAGAGGTTAAACTGGAAAATGTATAGAGAATAGATGGTTGGTGACACGAGATGGAAAAGTATATCGGGCAAGGCATGGGAATTTATCTGGTGAACCGTAGGCAAACCAGATAAATTCTGCAGCCAAGCCAAACTTTTCTATCTCATGTCACCTACAATCTATTCTATTTACCCTGTTACAATTTTTTTTAAAGTCTATTTGATATTCATTTATGAAAATTTAATCTTATCCTGATTAACCCACACTGACTGCTCATCATGAGGGTGAATTGGTGAATGAATTTGGGTGATAGCTAATAACTTAAGAACTCGATAATTGTAAGGATTTCTGATGCTGTAGTAAGAAAATATTTATCAAAAGAACACCATAAAAGCAATATTAACATACCTCAAAAGAAGAACCTGTAGGTCACGTCACCCCAGTGACATGATAAAGCTGTCAGGTGACCTGAAATCAACAAGTCTATCATACCCTCTTTTATCATGCAATATGTATAACTAGTGACAGAATAAAAATTTAACCCCTCTAAGACAATTCCAGTCTGATAGGAGCCATCTCTGCCTGCTTGTTACATAATTCTTAGAGTCTACTCACATTCAGAGAAGATATGGTTGTCCAGACTGGACATTGTTTGTCAATCATGTACACATAAAACTATTAGCTCCACTTACTGAAGGCCACTGGAGCTATTGTCATGGCGCTGTCTGTCAGTGTGTCTATGCATCAGGTAGTAAACTTTTTCTTTAAAAATCTTCTCCTCGGAAACTACTGGATGGATTTCAACCAACCTCACTGGAAAAATCATTAGGCCTTAATGGGCATGGCTGATTGTCATATTTGGTGATATGTGACTTTTCTCATAATCTAAGAAATGGATATCAACCAAATTTCACTGGTATAATCCTTGAGTGACCCTTTATCAGTCTACTAAAATAATGTGATTAATATGTAGTTAATGGGCAGAGATCATTTCTCTATATGTTATATATCGGAAACTTTGAAAATTGTTTTCTCGAATCAATCTGATGAATACCAACCAAATTTCACTGGAAGGATCCTTGGGTGACAAAAAATTATTTGGACCAGAGGAATAATATGTCTTTTATGGGCAGACCTCATTTCTCTATATGTTATAAAGAGGAAACTTTGAAAGTCATTTTCTCAGAATCTAACTGATAGATATCGACCTAATTTCACTCATGTGATTCTTTGGTGAACCTTTATTAGACTTAGAAAAATAAATAGATGAAAAATATGTCTTATATAGGTAGACCTCATTTCTCTATATGTTCTATAGTGTTAACTTTGAAAATCATTTCATCAGAATCTTATTGATGGATATCAACCATATTTCAGTGGAGTAATCCTTGGGTGACCCATTATCAGACTGCACAAATATATTGTGATTTGATGAAAAGTATGTATTCAATAGACAGAGGTCAATTTTTTATATGTTATTTATCAATTATGAATTTTTCTTGGCAGAAATATTTCAGTATGTGACACTTATTTACTTGAAATATTCATTCATTCACTTTAATTCATGTTTAATTATATAAGTAGATTTAGGCCTGTGGAGCGGATCAGCTGCTTATGCAGCTGTAGTTGTAAATGTCCAACAAAGGCTCAAACTATGTTTGAATTAACAAAAAGACAGCGCCATGATATGAAAACTAAGGATCTGTTTGTAAAAAAAGCAATATTTTTTCTCTGCCCACATTTCAAGCTGTTGTATATCTAATAAATGCTCCAAGGAGCATTATATAACATGGTCAGGGAGCTTATTTAGTATGCATTTTCTGAATTAAAAAAATCAATAAAATTGATTCTTTTAGGCCATTTTCTCTTTAATTTGAGGTGAATTTCCTTCTTAGGCAATCATATAAATGATTGTTTAGAAGGAATTCATCTCAAATTAGAGAAGAAGTCGCAAAAATTTCTTAAAATTTAGGCATTCAAAGTGGGTTTTTTTTTGTAAAAATGTAGGGGTGCTACTATCAGGGAGTGCGCTATTATAAGGGGAAATACGGTATGCTGTTTTGAGACAAAATGTAGATATATTGGCATCAGGGATTGCATTGTAATGGAATATTGCTAAATTAGGAATCAAATTTGTTTATTATGCATGTTTTTTCCCTAGCTGTTTCCATGGTGTTGTTTTATTTATGTTTACAGTTATCTGTGCTAGCAGTCGTGTGTTTAAAGATTTTCTTTTGGTGTCCCCTCAGAAGAAACTCCTTGTTAAATCATGACCCAAAATTTATAATTCCTGCCTGGTCCTCTTACAGATTCCTTTAGACGATAATCTTTCAGTCAGTGGATAGAATTCAACCAAACTTTACAGGAATGATTCTTGGGACATACTCTTTCAGTTTTAGTCATTATATTTTGATCGGGTTGATAACATTTGGGCTACAGGCTGTCGACTCAACAAAAAATGGTTCCATATTGTTAAATATATTGAAATTAATTGTTGGATATGAATCATTTTTAGCTCCCCTGGCTGTCATTAGTCTGTGTGTAAACTTTTCATTTAAACATTTTCTCCTCAGAAACTACTGGGCAAAATTTCACCAAATTGCACAGGAATAATCTTTGGGACATTCACTCTCAGAATCTTTTGAGAAATTCAAATCAGGTTGATAACTTGGGCTCTACAGACTGTCAATGTGCCCCAATAGTGATATTTACTGGTCAGGATTCATTCAAACTTTACAGAAATTATCCTCAGGACATGCTCTTTCAGATTCCTTCACTAAATTCTGATTAGGCAGGTACTTTTGGTGCTATGGACTCATGTGTCACCAAAACATGGGCCTCGAATTGGTGAAATACAAACAAATCTTTTTCTCTGAAACCACTGGTCAGAATTCAACCACAGGATATGCTCATTCAGATTCCTTCATTTAATTTTGATCTGACAGGTTGTTTGGGCACTTCTGTCTGACTTGTCCCCCCAAAAATGGGACCCAAATGGTGAAATATAAAAAATCTTCTTCTCTGAAACTACTGGTCAGAATTCAATTAAACTTGACAGAAATTATTCTGAGGAAAGCTCTTTCATATTCCTTCGTTTAATTCCAATCGGATTAATAACATGGGCATAACAGGCTGACGTGTCACCACTAATGGGTCCCAAATGATGAAATATGAAAAAATCTTCTCTTAAACCACTAGTCAGAATTTCATCACACTTTAGAGATATGATCCTCAGGAAGTGCTCTTTCAGTTTCCTTTGTACAGTTCTGATCAGAGTTGATTATATGGGCACTTTAGGCTGAAATATCATTAAAAAAATGGCACCGCATGGTGAAATATAAAAAAAAAATCATCTTCTGTGAAACAACTAGTCAGAATTCAACCATACCTCACAGAAATTATCCTCAGATATGTTCTTTCAAATTCCTTGGTAAAATTCTGATTGGGTTGTTAACATGGGTGATACAGCTTTTCATGGCACCAGAAAATTGGCCCCCAATGGTGAATTATTTAAACAATTTTCTTCTCTAAAACTGTTGTTCAAAATTCAACCTAACTTCACCAGAATGATCTTTGGGACAAGCTCTTTCAGATTTCTTTGTTAAATTCTGATCAGAGTCGATTTCATGGGTGCCAAGGGCTGCCGTGTCAGCAAAAAATGGTCCCATATGGTGAAATTTTAGATAAATCCTCTTCACTGAAACTACCCATCAGTATTCAACTTCATTTCACAGGAATTATTCTTGGGAGATGCTCTTTCAGATTTCTTTGTTGAATTCAGATAAGGTAGATATCATGGGTGCTAAGGGCTACTGTGTCATCAAAAAATGGGCCTTCTGGGTCTTTTTATGATCTTTTTCTATGAAACTACTTATTAGAATTAAACTAAACTTCACTGAAATGATCCCTAGGATATGCTCGTTAAGATTCTGTATTAAATTCTTTTAGAGTATTGCACATGGGTACTTAAGGCTTTCACGTCAGCAAAAAAGGGGCCAAAAAGTGGGAAATCAAAAAAGCTAATGTTCTAAAACTAGGCAAAGGTTATGAATTATTTTGTGTAGGACTGTATTAAGTCACTAATAAAGGTTGGTAGATGATTGTCTTTGATTCTAGCATCATGATGAACCCTCGACCCTGACCATGACCTTTGACCTACTTTCTTAAATATTGAATTATTAGGTCTAGGACTGTGTCAAGACAATACTAAAAGTTGGTAGATGATTGTATTTGATTCTGGTATAATCTTGAACCCTTGACTCATTACTTGACCTTTGGCCTATTACTTAAATATTGAATTATTAGGTCTAGGACTGTATTAATTAAGACAATAATAATGGTTGGTAGATGAATCTTTGATTCTTGCATCATGAGGAGCCCTTGACCCTGATCCTGACTTTTGACCTACTTTCTTAAATCTTTAAGGTCTAGAACTATATTTAGTCAATAATTATGGTTGGTAGATGAATGTCTTTGATTCTGGCATCAAGTTAAACCCTTGACTCAGACCATTACTTTTGACATACTTTCTTAGATTTATAATTATAGGGTCTAGGACTTTATTTAATCAATAAGAAAGGTTGGAAGATGCTTGCATTTAGATGATTAAATATACATGTAAATATGGACAGAAATTTCTACTCGCCCCAGCTCTTTTTCCAACAAGAATCAAGTAGAAAGCAGGCAGTGTTTACCAAAATCAGGCTGCACATCTGGGGCCCGTTTTAATAATCATCTTGCGATCATTTTTTGCGTAGGTCAAAAATTAAAGTTGCTTCTTCAGAAGTAACTAAAAATTAAATTCTGCCATGAATAATCTCATTGGAATTCTTCTAAAGACAATTCCAATGAGATATTGCATGGCAGAATCTAACAATGAATAAAACAGGTACGATTTGTGATTTTGACTTACAATCAATTTGTTCGTAAGAAGTTTAGTAAAACGGGCCCCTGTTTTGTGGACACCATGAATAATTTATGTCATTAACAGCATGATAAGGGTTGAGGGGAGAGAAAGATTCACTTTAATGAATCATGTTCCTGATCAACAATTTAATGTGGACAAATATTAAACTTTAATGATCAATATATCATATTTCATTAAAGGTTGTTAAAAACAGAAAGAAAACACAAAATACTTCATTTTGAAAATGCTATTGTAAGACTTTTTAAAGGAACAACCAACTCAAATTATGTTCGAATAAAGCTAGATTATTATGATATTATACAATAAATAAGGAAATGATATTCTGTAATTTCCTGTGAAAATTTCGTCATGAGTTCACATTTAATGCCGAGTTGTTTTGATGTAGTTCTGGCCAGTTTGTTCAGTAGATATCAGTAGATATACAGAGCTAGAGGGTAATCCCTTCAGCATGATAAGGGTTTAAGTTTCTATATATTTCAGAGATGTTGTGACCCCTCTTCATGATATGACACACAATCACACACAAGACAAAGTCTTGGTATTAGATTTGACTACCCAAATCCTCAACTGGACCTCTGATGCTGTCATAGCACAGTCAATAGCACCTTTGACTGCCAATCTAAAGGTCCCAAGTTCAATCACCAACAACAGAACTCATCCTTTCCAACTGTTTTCTCACACCAATGGGTCTATAATTGTAGACCTATATGGAATAGCAGCTGGAGGCTAGGAAAGGGTGTGGTGATAGTATTGAAGTGAGAAATATCAGGAACCATTGCTAGGTGCTGTAGTCGCTATATTACTGACAGATTGTTGAAAGCAGCATAAAAGCCCATTCATACAAACTAACAAATCAACTGCACCTCCACCCCTCTGAAATACTTTTTACAGATGTTATTCCAAATCAGTCTAGTGAATAATTATAGGCAATGTGATAAATAATCCTTGTCGTAATGAATAAAAACAGAATATCAGGTGGTTTAGACTAAGATCAGACTGCATATGTGTAGGCTTATCTTTGGCTTTACCTCCTGCCATAGCTGCAAATTATGGGTTCAACATAATAAGGGTTAAGTTATGAGAGGGGTTTTAAATACTGGTAGTTTAACAGGTGTGTCATGCATGTTTAAAGTTAAGAGTAATACTAAACTAGGACGTCCTATCAGTTGTTAGAAAGGTTAAACTAGAATTTTCAGGATGTCAGGTAATCTTTCATTGTTTTTGAGCGACTCATTAACCAATTTTTAATTAATAGAGTTCGATTTGTTTGAATGGGTTTTTACGCTGCTCTCAATAAGTTTTCAGTAATATTGTGCTGACTGGAGCACCTAACAATGGATTTCTGGTATTTTTCACACCAGCACCACCATCACATCCTTGCCTAGCCTCCAACTTCTATCCCACATTGGTCTTGGATTAATGATCAATTGGTGGGAGACAAATTGTTGGAGAGGGGATGGAACCTAGGACCTCTAGATTGATAGTCTGACGTGCTACCAACTGTGCTATGATAGCAGTCTTAAATTGATATATATTGCAGACAACAGTACTGTTATGTTAAAATTAAAAAGGGGAATGTGAAAAAATGAAAAAAAAAAACATTTTAGAGTCCTTGTGATCATTGAATGTCCATTCAATTGTCTGTTGTGTGTTGTCTGTCGTCGGGCGTCAACAAATTAAGTGTTTACACTCTAGACGCCACAAATATTTTCCAATCCTCATGAAACATGGTCAGAATGTTGGTCAGGTCACAAGGATGAACCCATCTTGTCGAACCAAGGGTTACGAACGTTTTACTTTTCTTACCCTTGGCTGATTGAATGGGTAATTTCTGTACGCCTGACGTCACAGAACGGAAAACGAGGCGGACCAATCAGTAACCTTCTTACAAAAAGGTCCGACAGCGGGAGGTATGTTAGATCAATATACCCCGCGGCTACTTTCCAGATGTGAAATTAACCCTTAGAATTGCGCTTAACCCCTTCAGTTTTAGGTAATTGTGACACTTAGCAAGACTGAAATACACAATCACAAAAACTGATCGAAATTCCTATATCTGTTCAAATGACAACATATCTTTTTAATAATTTGATAGTACATGTACATTGAAAGGTTCTCAAATTCTTCTTTTTCTACACTCGATTACAGTGTATTACGATTTTTCAATGTTTATTTGAATTTTCAAGTTATTTAATCAATTAATACCTGTTTAAGTTTTCAATGTTTTAGACCTTATCGATGGCATACTCCAATATAGTAGAATGCATCTATATTGAAGTACGCGAAATTTGAAATTTGGAATAAATTCAATAATTAAGCCGTCTTATAAATAGAAATTATTTAGAAATGATAATTTACTTGAATTTTCAATTGAAATCTTTTATTCGGTAGTTTTTCTCCTTTTTTTCCAGCAGACTTTTCTTTAAACACATTAAATGACAAGAGAAATAAAGAGAATAAAATACGAAAATGAATAATTAAAGAAAGAAAAATTTAGTAAAAATCCTCTATCTGTGTAAAATAAATCTCGTGTGAGAATATTGTGGGAGCCGAAGAATTAATCAATTTATTTGTTTATTGTTATAATTTGTCTTCATTATTTATTTATTTGCTTATTTATTTGAATTAATTTTTATTTGAAAAGTACCCATATTGCAGGTAGTCACAATGTTACGTTAAATTTAAAACTTAGATTTGCTATGAAACAACTTATTCGCGGCGTTTAAAACAAAGCAATCACGCGCAATGTCCAATCTGAATCGAATTATACATGTATTTGTAATTAATAAGGGATTATTTGTTTTTTATCTCTAATATATATGATATATACGTGTTTTAATGTGGGGTAGTCCAAAATCTCGTGGCTACAGCTTATTCAAGTTATGATTAAGTAGTTTTGCCGCCCGTTGACTATATTCTATGTAGTATAGAAATATATTTGCTTTCAATAAAAAAAAAAATGGCCATCAATTTTATTTATTTTTATTTCATACATTATTTTTTGGGGGGGAGGGGGGGAGGGGAAGAGAGAATGCTATCCAAAATGTTCTTTTATGGAACAATATGGGGGATAGATTAACTCAAAATCATTTCATGTTATTTTTGTTAGTCGGCAAAAATACAAAACGTGTGAAAGATAATGTCTGAATTCCCAACTCACGTTTTTGATGTAATTTTAAAAGGGGGGGGGGGGGGGGGGGGGGGAAGAGAGATCCGGAAATATTCACGGTGGACAATGAGGGAACTTTCGGCTTACTATTCCTATCATTCTGATAAAAAGGAAATGATTTATATTTTGTTGATTTTATAAATCTATCTGTCGCCGAATAAAAACGTACCAAAAAGTTAGCGTCTTCGATGTGACGCATTTTCTTTATCCAAGAATGAAGGGTTATCTACACAGTCGTCGGAATACAACAGGTTGCCATAGGGATTAAAAGGTACTGATGTCGTTTGTAAGAAGCTCTCTGATTGGCAGTCACAGAAATCGCGTTTGACCTTTTGATTGGCCGGCTAAAAATAAATCGTACAGAAAATACCTATTCATTCAGTCAAGGGGTATTCGAGAAGATCTTATCGGTTCGATACCCCTTGACTCGTGAAGATGCATCTAGTGGACCTCTACCAAGTTTATTCATATCAAGACCCTGGGGTCACTTTTGGGGTCCACCCGGGCGCAACCCTTTTTACATAGAAAAATTCTTAAAATTTCCTCTTCTCTGAAACTAGATGGCAGAAAGCTTTCATATTTGGTATGTAGCATCATTTAGTGGGTCTCTTCCAAGTTTGTTCATATTTAGACCCTAGGGTCATATTTGGGCTTTGCCCAGGCGCATCCCTTTTAGCTCTTCTGAGCAAGAAGGGTATAAAAATGAAAATCTTCTTCTCTGAAACCAGAATCAAAGAGCAAAAAGACATATCTGTCTTGCTCTTGGCTGAAAAGTTTCCATGGTATTGATCTTATATAGAAATTATCTCCTTTATGACACCTGCCTATTCAATTAATGTGATGTCCCAGGGGTCAAAGAGACGCAGGTGAGCGATCTAGGACCATCATGGTCCTCTTGTTTAATTTTTCATTAACTGTTAACAATTATCAGTATTATAGCCTCTAAAATATTCATGTCCCTTATCTTGATTCAATCATTATCATACAAGGTCTCATCTATGTTATCCTGTTTATACTACCGTACTGTATGTAATTACATACCATGGTTAAATAAAGTATTTGTTTTTTGTTGTTTTTAATTCACAGATTCCTTGTTTGTTATTGAGACCTTTTCAATTAAATATACTCAGCAACTGATGACAGGGTCAAGGCCATCAGACAAGGTCATAGAGAACTATAGAAACTGAACTAATAGCATTTGCTTTTACACAGACATGCTCTTGCTTCATGCACCCTCAGTTTTAAGATTCAAAGTTGTCTTTCAGTTTAACTTAAAGTGTATAACTACAGTAAAATGTGTATTAAGCTACCACTTACAAGACCACCAAAAAGCGGTCATTAAAGAAAATAGTCGCTCAGTACACTTCTTGTTTACAAAAAAGAAAAAATTTTTTTGATTGAATATGTATGTCAAAAATTTTTTGTTGTTATAACTCTAAAGAATCGTCTCAATGAGATGATTCTAATGAGTTTTAACCACATAGGATTTATTTACATTTACTATTGGACAAAATAAATATTCTTTGGAAGATGTTCTGATCTAATGAAAGGGAATTTGAAAACGGTCGCTCAATAGAAATGGTTGCTTAATAGACATGGTCCCTTGAGCAAGATTCACTGTACTTCATACCAAGCATGGTTTCTCTCAATCCTTGGGTTTTTAGTTCAATCGATCTGCCTGCTTAGTTTCATCATTTACAACATTTGATTAAAACAAAAGAAAGGATTAGGCTGTGCACCAGAGGTTGTAATATACATGTGACTACAAAACAATGAAAGTTAAACTTTTCTAACCAGCCAATTATTTCATTCCAGACAGTATAATTGACTTTGACAAGACACCCATACAGAATGCAGTAATAAAAGTGTATGAAATAGCCAACAGAGTAGACACAGATGAGTTCACACAGAGAGTTAAACAAGCAGTGGCTGTGATAGAGGAGTGCTTCAATAGATACAGGTACTTGTATTAATAGAGTGGAATTCTTTTAATTGCAATCCCTGATAAAAGCAAATCTTATCCACAATAAAGTCAGTAAGGTGTAAAATTAATACCCAAACAAAATGTTGTTGTAAAGGTGTAAGAAATAGCCAACAGAGCTGCAAATAGAGGAAGTATTTTTTATTATAGATCAGAGTATTTGAATAATCACAGTACCAACCCTATGTTGTTGGTACTCATTGGAATCGTCTCAATGAGAGAGGGGTCAAGCGAGTACCCACAACATGGAGTTTCATCGAAAAATAAAAGATTTAGACTGGCTTTGCCCCTCTTATCTGTACCTCTGAGTGTAGACACAGATGAGTTTACACAGAGAGTCAAACAAGCAGTGGCTGTGATAGAAAAGTGCTTTAATAGATACAAATACATGCACTAACCACCTGTCAGGCTGAACCCAGAATATTCCTGCTTTGGCTGGTGGTATAGACAAAGACCAGTTTGCACATACACATGTATATCAACCTGATCTTAGTATTTCCCACCTTGTTTTCCTTTTTAAACCAGAAAAAAATCAAAAATTATATTTTCAAATTAATGACTGACTTAAAAGCATTGGTCTCTGCGAGGAGTGCTCTTGTTTGAGTCATGTAATCTAATCTTGTCATGAATAAACCTCAGATTTTCATTCTTGAAATGCTGCTTTTTATTTAGTTTTGTGAATTTTAGAAATACAGTGATATTGTGTTAAGCGACCCATTAGGGGACCACCACCCAAAAGAGGTCACTTATGGAAATGGTTGCTTACATAAGTTTCCATGATGGGTCATTTTGATAGCTTATATAGATTGTGGTATAAATCTGACGGAATCTTATGATGTTCAAAGCCATTTTAGTGATTTTTCCTTAAGGTGAAGGGGCTTTATTATGGTGGCTTAATAAAATTGGTTGCTCAAGAGAAGTGTTCACATGAGCAATATCAACTGTAATTGGAATATTCTGGGGCCCGTTTTACTAAACATCTAATGAAAATATTAATCATAAGTCAAAATCAATTATCATATCTGGTGTTTTCATTCATTGATAGATTCTGCCTTGCAATATCTCATTGAAATCGTCTTTAGAAGACGATTCCAATGAGATGTTGCATGGCATAATTCCATATTTAGTTACTACTGTAGAAGCAACTTTAATTTTTGACTTCCCCACAAAATGATCGTAAAATGTTTAGTAAAACGGGCCCTTGTATATTTATTATTGGCATGAATTGTAGCAGACTTTTACCTTCATATTTACAGTTTGGAAGAGATAAGTGTTGGTTTTAATGGTGGAAAAGACTGTACTGTTTTACTACACCTTGTTTATGCTGTCTTCAGAAAGTGAGTGGTATTTCTGGGCTGAGTTTATAAAACTTTTTCTCATTCATAACTGAGAATTTTACTCAAAGTTTAACTTAAGATTAAATATACCTTTCTGCTGAGATACTGCGTTTGGTTCAGGATAATAAAACTATATTATAGTAAATTGCTACCTTTAACACTTGATTTACAGTTTAGTTTGAACTAAGACATTTATTCAAATTTGATGTTTGAGTAAATTCTCAGTTGAGTATGAAAAAAGTTTTGTAACCTCAAACCTAGATTTTCTGTAATACCAAGAGCTTCAGATAGAGCAAGTTGATGGCTCAACATGAAATAGTAGTTGTTGGCACTCATTTGATTCTCCCTTGTGGAGTTGCCAGAAAGACTCCCAAATCAGTACTAACAGTATAGGTATTGGATTAGAAATTTTACTCCATCTTATCTAAAGCTTTGATTATCAGTTCAATGTCCTACTGCTTACACTTCAGAAGCACTTGAGACAAATAGCCAATTTTCAAGACATTTCAACTAACCTTGCCCTGTTTAACTTGTTTCATAATATATATAATACATACTCAGTGTTTTGTAGGGAGAATTGATAGATGTCGAGGCTCTGCCCAGACATTTATCAATTCTCACAACCCAGTTAGATATTTTTTTCATACAATACACTTAGTACATATTAGATTTATCTTATAACTAACCTCTTTTTGTCTTGTTTTTGTCAAAGTTTCTAATTGAAATGCAAGTTTCTAAAAATAACTCCATTATATCATTGTTCTAAAAATAAATATATGATATCATAAAAAATATTGTAAGGCTAGTTATCACACGAATATTTGTATAGTTATAAGGTAAAATGGAGAAGGAAGCAGGCAGTGTAGGCTGAGAGCAGCTTGCATATTTGTATAGCATTATCTTAGTCTTTACTGTTTTGCCAAAATTGTTTCATAATAATTAAGAAAAAAAGCAGACAGTATTACAGACTAAGATCATTTTGCAGGTTTTTGTGGGCTGATCTTAATCTTGACTGTTTGCAAAGGCTTCATGTAAAGAGGGAATATCATGGTCAGTAGGAGAAGGGTTGTCCTTAAAATATTCTGGCTTTTTCTTTTAATTTGCAAACACAAAGGTGATTTAGTTAAACATTTCATCAAATTCCTTTCACTCTGTCACTAGCAGTTTTTTTACTCTTCCAAAATTTTCTTTTCCAACAAACAATTTTTTTAGAAAAAATTCATTAACTTATTCTGTCCTATGCAATTTCCTTGAAATTGGACCATCCTAAAATTTTGTTGTGTGATAATGGCTTTTGTTGATTTTTTTCCAAAATGTATTACAGAAAGTATCCAGACGAGAAAATAACACTGAAGGCATTATACATAAGAAGTAAACTACCTTTCCCAGAAGTTGAAAAATTTATACAGATCTCAAGAGACAGGTAATATGTGTTACAAATAGCACTAGTAGTTTTGAATTTTAGGTTAAATTAAATATTTTAATTTAACTTGGGCAAGCTCTAAGTTGTGAGTACTCATTTGAATCATCTTCATAAGATGATTCAAATGAGAACCACAACATAGGGGTTCAATGAGAAATAAAGATTTGAAATTGGCCGAAAGATAAATTTTATAGATCTCCAGAGAAAGGATTGCAGTGTTACAGATAATGAGACAATTCAAGCGAGCACCTACAACATAGGGTTTTGTTGTGAAATAATTTGAGATGTGATTACACCTTTCCGGAAAGTGGAAAAATTAATACAGGCATAATGATTCCAAGACAGATAGGCAGAGTTTGTAGGTATTTCGATAAATTGAAATAAAAAAAATGCTTTTCAACTAGCCCAAAACCTAATACTGCTTTTAAAATTTGTGTTCTGCATTGCATTCAAATTCTATTACACCAAAGTTGCTTGGTAAACTTATGACATCTCAAAATTGAACATGGAAATAAGATCAACTTCTTCAGATATGCTCTATATTAATCTGAGACATTTTTCATCTAATACATTTTTATTTATCGATGCATAAACTCTTCAAAATCAAACCATTATAGTATTTTCAATAAAATGAATTTATTTCAATTTTAGGAAAGAAATGTTTAATGAAAAGATACCTTTCATATTGATTTCTTTAATGTGCTAGCCCTGGTTGATGATATTTCAGTTTAAAAAAAAGCTGGGCATAAATGGCATGAGGATTAGCTGATAAATCATGGGTTTTGTCCATCAAAACACGCTTATTTTGTCAAAAAAATGTATGCAATGATAGTCAATAATCCATAGTGACCTTGCCAGGAAAGTTAATGCTCTGTCTGTGCTTTTAAGTCATCAATGCCTAACACTATATACAGACCTTTACGACTTTTTAAAGCAAAGGGATTACAACATCTATTTGAGTTTATACCGTGTAATTGTAGGTATCATTTAGAGATGATTAACTATAGTGGAAGGATCAAAGACAGCCTTGGAGAGATGCAGAAAGAACATCCAGCAATAAAAGCTACCATCATGGGAACACGGAAAACAGACCCCTACTCTAGTGAGACACAACTTTGATTATTTCCAAGTCTAAACTTGAATGCAACTATAGTAATTGACTGTACATTTCTCCTTTAAAAGAAATTCCTTTTAAGAGATAAAGAGAGTATTTGTTGATTTCATTGAGGTTTGAAACTAGAAACCTAATCTCACTATGAATTATCTAAGTGGCTTTATGCATGAGTGGGATTAAGTTTTTAGTTTCATACCTCAATGAAATCAACTAAAAAATATCTTCATCTCTTGTAATTTTTTATCACTAGTAAAAACAGCAATGATTTATCATCAATAAAGTATCTTTCCTACTGGACTACTTTGTTTGGAAGCTTACAGCTGCATACTCAAATTGTTTTCATTGACAAATAAAACTAATTTTTCAGCCAATTAGAATTGATCTTGATGGACACAACTAAAATTAAATTATTATACCAAATATTTTCCTTCAGTGACCTTTTTATGTACGATGATGACATTGTTGACAATAAACAATCAGTATGTTACATCAGCTGGTGGTTTCTTGTTTCATTAGAGGTATTTCATGTAATTATCTCCCTTGCGTACTCTCCAGTCAAATATACATAACAATGCAAACGAGGGGGCGTCCTTCTTTTCTCCACTCTTTATTTCATTGAAATTTATCCGAATAGATCAGTCGATTTCAACTATAAAAAAAATAGATCAATAATCTTTTATAATTCAAACCAATACCTAAATGTCATTAGAAACTATTTCGACCGATTTTAGTAATTTTTATGTTTAAATATTGACAAAAAGCAACTTTTGATTTTAGTTGGGTGGAATGAATTGCAGATATAACTCTTCAGAGTTTATCCACTTAATGAATTTATATTTGGTCGAAACAGATACCCTCCATCGAAAATCTACCGTTTTGAGAACACACTTCAATATGATAGTTTGTATGGATTTCTTTCATTTTGACTATTCATTTTCATTATTTCAATACTAGAACTAGTCATTGTTCGTCAAAAATCGATCGTAATTGATTAAATAAAAGATACAAAAAAAAAAAAAGATTAAAATAAAAAGATAATAAAAAACCGACAACAAAAACGGCAGACGACAGAATGCAAATTCGACACATGTTTTTTTCTCTCTCTTTCTAACGAAAAATAAAAAAAACACGAAACCATATCGAGAGTGAAAGATAATGTGAAAAGGGGAGAAATAGTTCCACCGTAGGTTTGTTATTACGAGTTGCTATTTCATTTTAATAATGATTCAAATTTGAACACATACTTGCATTGGGAAGGGCTTTTAAATACATTGGAAACGTGCATTCGCTGTTTCGAAATTAAAGATTTGTAGTTCTGAATTTCACTTGATTTCTTTTCGTACAGCCTTTTTTTTAACACTCACCTCTTACGAATCCAATTAATTTTCCAAATTCATGAATTATTGAACGCATTATTTAGATACCCCTTTTATGGATATATATTGATCTTGAAGATGTGATAGAAGTTAAATACGATTACATAATACCATATGTCACATACGACGCTTAATTGTCACCAGTACAATGTTTATTTAGCGAACGTGTTGTAACTTATAACTGCTGCCTTAGTGTTTTACCGCTCTTTGATCTTGGGTCTATGGCATATTGAAAACCCTTTCTAAAATCATAAACAAACATGAAGATTAAATTCAGCCCTTCATCTTTTAACGCTTAAGTTTTATCAAGCAATATGAAAACAACAGTGCTGCAAGGGGCTTGTGCTAAAATATTTTAACGATTCTAAATGAGTATCAGATATATGGCCCCTATACGATAAAAACATTAATCTAACTTTAACTAAGTCTTGTTTTTCTGTGTTTTTTAAAAAATACCACGTATTTATCTATTTACTATTATCATTAAAATATTTCCTTAGTATGAAAATTTCTTTTGCAAAAGAAAAAAAAACAAAAAACCGCTGTTGTGAATAGATAACATTTTCACAAAGAAATATATATTGCACGGTCAAAATATATTGTATCACATCGGTCTACTTTTCCTCAATCATGATTCACAGAGTGAAAGATCGTCAATGTGTTGGTTTCAGTTGTTCTTTGCCACGAAGTTTCAACAGCGCAATATCACAAACAATCTATGAAACGAGGTGGCGTATTTGGTTGGATTATTCGCTCAACGATTTATTCATTTATTTTAGTTTTTATTATTATTTTTTGCGAGAATACATTTCCTTGTCTCAGTGTGTTGATTACGATGTGATGGTAATAATGTTTTATACAAAGAAATTACTATATAAAGAAATGATTGAGAAGGCTACGTATTTTTTTTTTTTTTTTAGTAATACATGTATTGGTATTTTAATGAAAAGAGCGAAATAAATGATAAGATCTGAATTAAAAAGGGTATAATATACGAAAAAATTTAATTCAAAGACAAACTTTGATGACAAAATTTAAAAAAAAAGGTCAGTACATAATTACCAACAAGATATACAAAATACCTCTTCATAGGTCAGGAACGCGAAATAGAGTTAGATTAATATAAGTTAATCAAAAGCAAAAAATAGAAAAAAGACAAAAATAAGCATGAAGAATTAAAGCATTAAAACTACATTCTAATTATGTGTAAAAATAACTTTGATTTCGTTTATAACGATGAGTATTTTGTGGTTTAAAATATCTTATTTTTCTATAAACTATTACTGGACTAAAATGACAATGCCCCCTCGTTTGTATAAGGGGCGGAGTCGAGAGATTTCCGCGCATGCGTAGACTTATGTGAAATAGGTCTATTAGGACCTAGAAGTACTTTTACTTTGGGAAGAGAAAATTTATTTGATAAATTAGCCGAAAGAAAATTTTGATATAAGTACTTGATCAAAAGCATTTCCAAGATGAACAAATTTGATATAAGTACTTGATCAAAAGCATTTCCAAGATGAACAAATTCAAAAAATTGAACTAAAATGATGTGTTGTGAAAATTTTTAATAAATAAGATTTATATTGATAAAAGAGGTTTGGTTGATTTTGTCAAAAATATTTTTACAAGGACTTATGGTATTAAATTTATTTCAGGTCATTTAGAATCATTTACAATGACAGATCCAGACTGGCCCCAGTATATGCGTGTTAATCCTATATTAGACTGGACGTACAGTGATATATGGAAATTTCTCAGGTCCCTTTCAGTCCCCTATTGTAGTCTGTATGATAGAGGGTAAGTTATTGTTTATACATTACATAAATCCTGTATTAGACTGGACCTACAGTAATTTTCTCAGGTTTTTGTCAGTCCCCTATTGAAGTCTGTATGATAGAGGGTTAGTTATAGGTAATATATCACATGAATCCTTAATTAGACTGTACCTTCAGTGATATGTGGAATTTTCTCAAGTCTCTGTCAGTCCCCTATTATAGTCTGTATGATAGAGGGTAAGTTATTGTTGATTTATCACATATATCCTATATTAGACTGGACCAAGAGTTACATATGGACGTTTCTCAGGTCTCCCTCAGTCCTCTTTTGTAGTCTGTACGATAGAGGGTCAGTTTCTTTGATGTATCCTGTTAATTCTATATAAGACTGGACCAACAGAGATATATGGAAGTTTCTCAGGTCTCTCGTGGGGCTGATCAAGGGTTTCTAGAAAAGGAGTTGGATGTTGGCCTAGAATTCGAGTGATTGGTTCCATAGTATCCTTATCTATACAGATAGGGATACTATGGGTCTCATTGCTCAAGTTCTGTTCATCAGGTATCTTTTATATTTTAGAATTTTAAGTTCCTGTATTTCGAACACTACAACATAGGCATTGCTTGTCATGTGTTGTAAAATGTGTGTACCCTAACACACATCCTTACCCTTGTTTACAATATGTTGATATTAATGTGTTGTTATATTACAGATATACCTCATTAGGTAGTATGGAAAGAAACATCCTTGTATTAAATAAGTTGAAATTAATCTGTTGTTGTGTTTTACAAAGATATACCTCACCAGGCAATATAAACAACACACATTCCAATCCATGTGTACAGTATGTTGACATTGATGTTTTATTGTGTATTACAGGTATTAATAGGAAGTATGAATAACACACATTCTAATTCATGTTAACTACGAGGGATGTTCAATATTTATCCGGATTAGGTCAATTAATCATCACTGATTTATCACTATGTGAAAAAAAGTATACTCATATCAATGGGACACTTTATATGATCAAACTTGCCAAAGCCTGAAGAACTTGAACGCTGTATATTCATTTTACACGCAAACAAAAGTACATGGGTATTAGGTGGAGGCACACAGTACATGACGCTAGCGACATTGTCAAGAATTGAGACATTTGGTGTTGTGTAATTTAGCTTGTCACGACTTGTTATTCATGGAAGAAGGATGAATTCCATGATCCTGTAATTAAGCTGTGCTTTTATGGTTTGTATAAAGGTAAAATCGAATGGTACGACATCAAAGTTCTCAGAAAGGTACCCCTTAGTTCATCGCCTATATCTTCCAGAGACTCGGCAATTGACATCCCTACAGTTGCTTTGACAAGTTTCTCTCTGTCCGTTCTTCCTCTTATCTCACGGGGCACGGAAGCATCTTCACCGATGAAAATTAAGCATTTGGAGGAATGAACTGTTCCCTTTCAGCGTGACAAGTGTTTGATTTGTGTCTTTCGTTATTTTTGTGGATACGAATATAATGATTCAAGATCAAAATTCGGAGCATTCAGTTGATGTCGTCTAAAACGTCCCGAAACACTTACCCCGCCACATTTTAAACGAACCTTATCGAAAAACTGTACGGTCAAATTACTTCAAATTAAGACAAGGCATTTGTAATACTTATTCATACAACACAATTAATTTTCAAATCTTTCAACAGTTAGAATAGAAAGAATATTTACAAAGGAAGACCAAAATATATGAATTATTTTATCTGCTGCGCCGGGTACTCTTTTCAATGACACTTTATATGGCAGATGCACACGTGCTATGTTCGATAACTATATCAATTTTACATAACTATATGTACATTGAATTCCGACAGCGAATGATACCAAATTTATTTTGATTGCTTCAAAAATTAAATCTTGAGAGGCAAAATCCGGTTTATTTTTGAACAGCCTTCGTATATGTTGATGTTAATCTTTTGTTGTAAATTACAGCTAAATCTCCTAGTTACTATGAACAACATACACCCTGATAAAAACTGTAAATAAAAAAAATATGATATTTGTTCTCTCATTTAATCTAGTAAGTCTATTTTGTGTTGCTGTATATTACAGGTAGACTTTACTAGGTAGTATAACAACACACATCCCAATCCATGTTTACATATTGTTTACATTATTGTCTGTTGAATATTACAAATACACATCTTTGTGCAGTATGAACAACACTCATCCAAATCCTTGTTAACACATTTTTAAAGTTCTGTTTTGTTGTATGTTACAGAAACATTTCTTTGGGCAATATGAACAACACATTCAAATCCATGTTAACATATTGTTTACATTACTGTTTTGTTGAATATTACAGATACACTTCTTTGGGCAGTATGAACAGAACACATCCAAATCCATGTAAACATTTTGTTTAAATTACTGTTTTGTTGTATATTACAGATACACTTCTTTTGGCAGTATGAACAGTACACATCCAAATCCATGTTAACATATTGTTTACATTACTGTATTGTTGTATATTACAGATAAACTTCTTTGGGCAATATGAACAGTACACATCCAAATCCATGTTAACATTTTTTTTAAATTACTGTTTTGTTGTTTATTTCAGATATACTTCTCTGGGCAGTATGAACAACACACACCCCAATCCATGTCTACAGTATGTTGACAGTAATGGTGTAGTAATGTATCACCCAGCATATAAACTAGAGAACAGTACCAAAGAAAGAGATGGAAGAAATACTTGATGACGGCTTCCCATTATGGGAACATTACTGCAATAAATCATTGGTTTTATGGTAAAATCTCATAACTACAGCTGATTTTAGGCTGCGGTTATGAAGTTCTGCTAAAATATTGTAATTACAGTTTTTCTGGAGCTGTAGCTACAAGGATTTGGAAGAAAATCTACTTTAACATATTTTTTGTCTCATAGTGGACTGTATTTACTTGTCAGTGCTATTTAGTGTTTTTTTTACTCACTTGAGCAACTGGATATTCAAGGAGAGCTATCACAATCCATCAATGTCCAGCTTCTGTTCATTTGTATGTTCATCTGTCTGTTTTGTCTATCCTTAAGTCTGGCCATACAAATTTCAAAAATTCATCTACTCGAACAAACCATCAGTTTCTATATAAATTTCGTAGAACCGAATCTTAGATTTAGCATGTTTATGATACTTCACAGAATTAAAAACATTATTTCGCATGTACATTCGCTTAACTGTTATCTGCAATAATAATTCAATAGTAACCTTAAAAAAAGTCTATATCCTGGGTTTTACAGAGAAATAAAGAAGAATATTAGAATATCTTCTCTTCCCAAGAGCCTAGATATTTTGTCATTAGTCATAACATAATGGTGTTCTACCAAAATAGTTTAAATCTATTATCTAAAATAAATGTTAGACCTATATTGTAGGATTTTAGATTTTACATTTGACAACAGAAGAAAGCAATTAAACTTAAATATATTTGTAGATACTAACCACCAGGTAAATTTGGACAAAACTTGACTATAAGCGTAAACTTTCATGGCAAACAAACTTAAATATATTTGAAGAAAATAACCACCAGGCAAATTTGGACAAAACAAGACTATATAAGAGTAAGCTTTTGTGGCAATCAAACTTAAATATATTTGTAGAAACTAACCGCAAGGCAAAATATGAACCAAACTTGACTTTATAAGCATAAGCTCTCTGGCATTCAAACTTTATTTAAAGAAACTAATTACAAGGCAATATGAACCAAACTTGACTTTATAAGCTTATTGGCATTCAAACTTAAATATATTTAAATAAACTGACCACTAGGCAAATGTGGACCAAACTTTGCAGAAATGTCCCTTTACTGGCTACTCTTTCTTGTAATTGTGATTGACCAGTTAGTTAGAGAATTTGAGAAAGTTTTGAGAAGGCTGATTTTGTTTGAAAACTTCATACTTGTCAACAATATTTCTTTATTGATCCTTCTAAAAACTTATTCTTAAAAGTTAAATTGGCTCAACAATTTGAGAAAGTCTTGAAAGGGCTGATTTTTGTTTGAAATCTTTAAACTTGTCAAGAATATTTCTTAAGTGACCCTTCTTAAAACTTATTTTTGAAAAATTAATTGGCTCAACAATTTGAAAGGGCTGATTTCTGTCTGAAATCTTTCAACGTAATTTGGAAGGAGTGTTTCTATGGTTACCATTCTGAAACTTGCAAAATTTTAATTGACCAATAGAAATAAGTTGGAAAGGGGAGGCTTTATTTTTGAGGCAGGATGAGGTTTTATTTCATTTTTAGCTCGGCTGTTTTTGGAGAAAACCCGAGGTATTGCTATAGCCTCCGCGTCGTTGTCGTGGTTGTCGTCGTCATAGTCGTCGTCGTGCGAAAACTTTGACATTTTGTTATATCTCTGGTTCTCCTGAAGGCATTCACTTGAAACTTGGCGCACATGTTCACCATCAAAAGAGCAACCTAAACTATCAAGGGGGATAACTCTAGATGCATTTTGTGCAAATTATGCCCCTTTTTCGACTTAGATTTTTTCCCACCATCCAGCACTCGACAGCCGAGCGTAGGTGGTGCTCTTGTTAATAATTATTAAGATATTTCTCAAACAGTGGGCAAACAATCAAAAAAGTTTCTGTTGCTCTTTCTGTGACTTTTGATTGACATTTAAATGGGAGGGCTGCTTTTTTTCTTTGTCTTTCAATATCTCACTTACTGATCCAAATAACTATCTTTATTCAATTATTTACAGTGAAAGCTTTTGTTATCATTAGTCTGTTATCAGTCATCCTATATCATTCAGGTGAGCAATCTGGGGCCATTTTTGCTCTTTTAATATTCGCCACCGGAGTCGGTCTTATATTGGAATCATCTTCTGCTTCTATCTATCTGTCCATACTTACCATTCTTGTTGACCTTTAATTATAGATTTGCATGAACCTTCACAGAGTGTTCCTCATTTTTTAAGCTCACGCATAGCATCGCTTTTTTGTGATGATATGCTGCGTCACTGAAAAAGAGGCAAAATTTTCTGCAATGGTTTTTAGTGTATCTGATTTGCCCTCTTGTTCAAATCAGATGACAATTTGTTTACTGTATTATCTCTCAATTTGATTCTGTAAGTGATTGGGTGAAAAGATGTTAAGGATGTTACCTCAGCGGTTTTTAGCTCACCTGAACACAAAGTGCTCAAGGTGAGCTATTGTGATCACTCCCTGTCCGTCCATCGTCTGTCCATCAACAATTTCTTTAAACATCTTCTCCTCCTAAACCACAGGGCCAATCTAGCTGAAACTTAGCAGGGATGTTCCTTGGGCAAAGCTCTTCAAAAGTTGTTAAAAGAATTTTATTCTATAAATAACTCTGGTTGCTATAGTAACAGATAGGGTGAAATCGCAAAAATCTTAGAAAAAAGTCTTCTTCTCCCAAACCACTAGGCCAATCAAGATGAAACTTGGCAGAGATCATCTTGAAAGAAGTTCTTCAAAAGTTGTTAAAAGAATTTGATTTCATCAAAAATCTTGGTTTCCATGGAAACAGAAAGATTGAAAAATGGCCAAAAATTGCCAAAATATCATAGAAAAAATTCTTCTCCTCCTAAACCACTAGGTCTATCAGGCTAAAACTTTGTAGGGATGTTCGTTGGGTGAAGTTCTTTAAATGTTGTTAAAAGAATTTAATTTAATCAAAAACTCTCGTTTGCATGTAGCAGAAAGCTGAAAAAAGGCCAAAAATTGCTGAAAATCTTAGAAAAAATTCATCTCCTCCTAAACCACTGGGCTAATTAAGCTGAAACTTTGTAGGGATGTTCTTTGGGTGAAGCTCTACCAAAATTGTAATAATAAATTTATTCAATCAAAAACTTTTGTTTCCATGGTAAAGGAAATGTCAAAATATTGCCAAAAATCTCAGAGAAGGTTAATCTTTGCCTAAACTTTTAGTCATATTTTAAAGCTGCTCTTTCACAGTTTTTCATAGAAAATATACAAAACTTGTTCTTAGATTTGGAAATGTGTGTAGTTTTAGACAATTAAGAATGACCTAAGGGCATTGGCACTAACACAACATATTTCAATAATTTTGTCACCTATTTTCTCGAAGCGGCAAGATCTGAAAGGGATCCAGTCTATTTATTTCCAGTCTATAAATTACAAAATCATTATTTTCCGTGAATAATCTTTCAATTTTGCTTGTAATGATATGAGGTTTCAAGCTGTCAAACACTTTGACCTTTATCTTTGATTGAGTAAGACAAATATGCGGAATTCAGGTGCGTAAATAGTTTGCTCGAAATTAAGGAACAATTTTTAGGCGTTAGTAGATGCTTAATTTTTCAGAACCATTTTTGCTTAATTCAGGTATACCAGTCTTTCTTTCCATGCTTTACCAGATTGAATCTTATTATTTTAAAGGCTCCAACATGATGAAATCATTACTTCCAATTAATTTTATGAAAATTTTCAAAAATCACATATGCCTGATCTGTGAAAGAGTAGCTTTAAACTTGGCAGGGATATTCTTAAGGTTTAGGTCTACTAAAGTTTTTTAAAATAATTCAATTCCGACATTAACTTTGTTTGCAATTAAAAAGAAAATCAAATTGCAGTAAGACTAAATTAAAGTCTATTTCTTTTAAATCCACCCTAAATGTACATCAAACAATCTGTGTTTTTTTTAAATTGATTGAAAAGTTACGAGTTGACTTACTCAGGAGAGCCATAAAGGATCATCATGGTCCTCTTGTTAAACCTTCCATTCTGTAACCAAAGTTCTATTTCACCCTTCCCTCATGTTTCAGGCTTTCCTTTCAAGGAAAGCTATGACTGTTGATATGAAAATATTTTAATTATTGTATTATGAAATACTCTAGGAATAAATTCTATGTTGTATTATATTAAAATATGTCTTTTTTATTAATTTGTCTTTGTGTCATTTTAAGTCACTTATGCTGATCACACATTGTCCGTCATACCACACGCAGTGCCACCTGTCCTCAATTTATTTGAACCTCTCCAAAAGCATTGGGTCAATTTTGATGAAACCTGCCAGCATCTTTCCAGTTTAAATGGCGTAAGCGCTCAAATTTTGAAGGAAAACATTCAATGTAGCCAAAGCAACCACTGACTAGGCGGCATTTTCTGTACGATGCTAATTTTGCGACTTGGTTCAACATACCTGCCATTGAACGTCTAAATGGAGAAATACAATCTCTGGGAAATATTGACAAGCGAACACAATTACTTATTATGATCAGAATGTAAGACATTTTGGGATCATAAGTAAGAGCTAATTTTACCAGTGATTGACAACTGTTCATAAATTGAGATACGCTTATATCATGACAAACCCTTTTAAGCTCACCTAAGCACAAAGTGCTCAATGTGATTTATTGTGATTGTCCAATTTCCGTCGTCGATCGTGCTTCGTCCATTTTCGCAAGCCAATGGATCTAGCTGCACTATGTTCTTAACGAAGGAACATAGTGGAGCTAGAACACTTGGCCTGCAAAGATGTGCTTCGTCCTTCTCCTGTTAAACCGCTGGGCCAATCTTAATTAAACTTAGCAGGGATGCTCCTTGGGCCAAGCTCTATCAAAGTTATTCAAATTATTATTAAAATAAAATTAAAATAACCTTGAACTCTGGATGCCATGATTATAAAAAGGGTCAAAATAAGAAAATCTTCAAAAATCTTTTTTAGGCCAAGTAGGCAGATAGTTTTCATATTTGGCATCTAGTAGACCTCTACTCAGTTTATTCTTATCATATATCTGGGGTCACATCTGGGCTCCGCCCGGGCGCATCCCTTTTTTATAGAAACTGAAATAGTGAAAAATTTAAAAAATCTTCTCGAAAACCAGAAGGCAGACAGCTTTAAAATTAAGCAGGTGTGTATAAACTTGTGGATCTTTATCAAGTTTGTTCATATCAAACCCCTTGGGTCAAATTTGGGCTCGGTCTTGGCGTATACCTTTAAAAACAAGAAGTCCAGAATCGCCTTAAACCGCTCACCTGAATTTTATTGGTCCAGTGGATCTCACCCAAGAACTTTCTGGCAAAGTTTTTGGGCTCAAAAAAAGGCCATCCTTGCCACACCCATCAAAATTTTGCGATCGATTTTGGAAAAGGGTCACCCAAGGAACATTTTGGTAAAGTTTCATTGAAATCAGCCCAGTGGTTCAGGGGGAAATATCAGTCAAAGATTGTGGGCTCAAAATAAGCCCAGCTCTATCATGCCCATAAATTTGGGGTCAATCGAATTTTCATGAACAAGTTTTGAAATGGGTCACCTAAGGAGTATTTCTTTCAAGATTGGTTGAAATTGGCCTAATCGTTACTGAAGAGAAGATGTTTAAAGATCCCAATGGTTACTAAGGATAAGAGGTTAAAAGATTTCAGGGCCAAAAACTGCCCAGCCCTGCAACTTCCGTATTTGGGTGTCAATCAAAATTTCACAAACAAGTCTTGAGAAGGGTCACCTAAGGATCATTTCTAACAAGTTTGGTTGAAATCGTCCGAATGGTTCTTGAGCAGGAGATGTTTAAAGATTTCAGGGTCAAAAACTGCCTCGCCCTGCCACGCCAATATTTGGGGGTCAATAAAAATTTCACGAACAACTTATGAGAAGGGACACCTAAGGATCATTTCTGCCAAGTTTGGTTAAAATCGGCCCAATGGTTTCTGAGGAGAAGATGTTTAAAGAGTTCAGGGTCAAAAACTGCCACGCCTATATTTGGGGGTTAATTAAAATTTCACGAACAAGTTTTGAGAAGGGTCACCCAAGGAACATTTCTGCAAAGTATGGTTGAAATCGGCCCAATGGTTCTTGAGGAGAAGATGTTTAAAGAATTGTTGACGACGGACGACGCACGACGTAGAAAAGGTGATCATAAAAGCTCACCTTGAGTACGTTGTGCTCAGGTGAGCTAAAAAAAGTGCAAAATCTTTAAAAATCATTTAAGAAACCAGAAGGCAATGAGCCTTTATATAATTTTAATATGTGTCGTAATCTAGTGGACCTTTACCATTTTGTCCATACCCTTCCCCTGGAGTTTTGGGCTCAGCACGGGTACATCCCAATTTATAAGGAATCAAAGTGAGAAATCTCGGAAAATCTTCTTCTCTGAAACCAAAAGGCAGACATCTTCCATATTTTGTATCTAATATTATATAGAGTACCTTTATAAATGTTGTTAATGTCAAGCCCCAGGAGGTCATGTTTGGTCTCTGAATGGGCCCACTCGATTTACATTGACACAAAGGAAATCTTTAAATTTTAATGAATTCCATCAAGTCGTTCATTACATGCCCGTTTGTTCAATAAGGGCTATTCCAGGCATATCCTTTTCACAAAAAAATAAAATGGAAAACAATGCAACCATGATTTTTGCTGAAAACATTCCACTTGGTAAAGATCATATGTAGAATTTACTCCTTGTTGACAACAATTTCCAAGGGGTCAAAGAGACTCAGGTGAGCGATCTAGGACCATCATGGTCCTCTTTTTCTCTTCTATTTGTTTACCCCTCAAACCACCCTATAATATGATTTTTTTTACTTTTTGTAAATTTCTGAAAAGGGAACATTGTTATATTATAATTAATCCTAACGTTAAAATATAACTTTTTAGAGTCTGCTACCTTTTCGAGAGCAATATATCTAAATAAACGTGGTGTACACAGAGAATTGCTGATTACATCTGAAACTACATAATAGTTTTAAAGTATTTATAGTTTTAAAAGATTCGTATTTTGGAGATTATTTGAACAATATATTTTTTACTGTTATACTTATCAACTTAATACCTATTCGACTAAATCGCTTTTAGAACCTTATTGTTGTCCACAGCCAATATATTAATGTAAATTATGGTATGGTGTCCGCAAAGAAGTATTCATAGACTATTAGGCCATACATTCATTACATTAGATGAAAGATATTTTATCAGCGAAGTGCTTTCCCATTCATATCTATTATAGCAATCTGAAATAAGTGACATTGGCGCAATGGGAAGTGTCACGAATGAAGCAAAAAAAGCATGCACAGGCCGAAATGCAACCGAACTCTTCCTTAATGTCCACAGAAAACTAATCGTTTTCATTTCTTTAACCGTAGTAATTTCCATGGTTTGTTACACAGTTCAGGCTTAAAAATAGATGTTGTCCTGTCAAACAGGTGTGAATACTAATCTGAAAGTGCTCAGAGGGGAAATGCGAAATATGAAACTAGTCATCTAAGTCAAAACTTGCCAAAATATGACACTTCTGGAAACTTCTGGTTCTGGTTAAGATTTGAAACCACACAAGCTTTATCTCTTATCTTAGTAAAGGATCGCAAGGTATCCAGTTGAGTTAGATTTAGACGCTATAAGTACTTTGTATAGACCCTTAAGGAACTGCTACTTGTCAAAATTGAAAGTTGTTAGTGATTCGATGTAAAGTTTTCGTTCTTTACTTCTTTGTGACACTAAAGGATATAAATTTTTTAATTATCTAAAAGCAACAGAGATCATTTCAAGGATCGTGGTAAAGGATCATTGTAGTCATTCCTCATTCCTAATCTGAAGGCTCTAGGTCGTTCAGTTTTAGGCAGAAGCTATTAAGTATTCCTTTCTTTAATTTTCACGTAAAGTATGATTCTCACAACAACGGGTTTATTTCCGAATTTGAAATGTAAATTTTTAAGTATCTAAACTGAGTACCATATACTACATGTACAATTTAGTAGCAAGATGGATTCGAAGGAAAATATTTTGAATATATCTTATTTACGATCATACAACTAAGTGTCAATAAAGCTGTTCAGTGGTTGTAGGCTAAAAAACGGGGAAATCGTGAATGGTAGAACAGGTGTAGTACAGGTGTAGTAAAGGGTGGGTATAAAACGAAGACAATATAGAATATATAGTAACGCATACGATATAGAAAAAAGAGGGAGGGGGTATATGCAGACAGGGCCGGGTATAACAAGGTTCATATTTATTAAGGCTCCGTGCGTGTAAATAGAATGTAGTCAGCGGATTAGTATTCTGATGCTTGCCAATCAATTCAATTCAATAGAATCTATTTAGTCCAGTCCACATAGAAAGTGACACGAAAATCAAAATATTGTAACTGCAGATGCAGCCATGTTATTTTGGTCGTAGGTCTAAGTGTCTCTTTTCCTATTTGAGGTATGTAACTTTGATGCATCTGGGAAATTATTCACGTTTAATCTACAGTGTCAGAAATATTTTGCTACATTGAAGATATTTTTAAAACCTTTATGCTCTACTGATTTTTTTATTTCTATTTAGTTATTGTATTGTTTCTTAGACATGCTATGAAACTTGCCATATCTCTAGACATCTTCGTCAGATAGCTGAACTGAACTGAACTATTCTTTTATTTCACCCAGGTACTTGTAGAGTAGAATATGGGGTTATGACATACATAATATAATAATTCATACAGCAATTTTCGGTTTCAGTGAAAGAGAGAAAAGAGGGAGATTGAATGATGTATAGAAAGTGCGATAAGAGTAAATAAAGAGTATAGGCTAGAGAGTGAGTGAATGGAGGAAAGTATACTTGATGTAGAGCGAAAGATAGAGAAAAGGTAAAGAGAGAATGAGTTCGTGCATTACAGAGAGAGAATAAGAGAAATGGTTTAACATGGGATGGAGACGTGTATAAAAACTCACTACGTTCCTTCACATTGACCGCATCACCGCTTTTCTTCGAGTGTTCACAGGAAGAAATAATCCGTCATACGTGAATGCAGTATTTTCTGAATTACCTCTAAGTTGCATAAATTCTAAGGATGCATGTGTTGTGAGATTTTATATGAGTTACTAAAAGCTGGAAAATGTGTCACGTGACAGGCACTGGATGCAAAACCAGATCTACACAATTAATGCAGCCTGGTCCTGGCATACAATATCTTTCAGAAAAATAATTTGATTCTATAGTATTCAAAATTATTTGTCGGTTTTGATTATATATACCAGATTAAACTATGTCACATTCCTGAAATCGCAGGGGCAGATACAATTGAGAATTTCAAATCTAAGTTGTGTGATCTCGGAGATAGGTAGGTAATGAAGGGGAAGTGGGAATCAAAACCAAAAACCTGAAAAAAATATAATACTAAATGAATAAATAAGATGAATATAAGTCCGTCGTCAAAACAACTTAACGCGCACCACAAAGACCGTCAGAATCTTCAGCAGGTTGAAGGAGGCCGGTAAACGGAAGAAGAAGAAGACCGTGGCAAATGGAGATCGTGCTCCGTATCGTTAATCTTATGCTTCAACATCTCGCGTAGTACGCGTTATTTTGTTAATACGTATCAAGTGCATATAAAGGAAGTTAATTGTTATACTAGTATATCTGTTGAGGCGGCCAGAATGTCGCATTCATAGCCCCATCTTCGGAACCATGGATGCGACACTATGAACACCAAAGAACAGGTTTTTTTAAGATTGTTTATCCGATATAAGGCATTTTTAAATCTTATTCACAGTAAAATTCTGCTATTTATATACTCAAATAACTAAACAAATAAAGCTAGTCTGGTGGCTTTTGACATTTAACTACTTAAATTTCGCCATAATAATTCTAAGGAATGAACAGAGAGTCTGTATCTTTAAGATTTAGAAGATAATTTAGATTATTACCAGTTTAAAGTGGTAATCCTATAGCAGTGAAACACCGGTTTCTTTCTGCAGAGAGCGATTCGCATTCAAACAAATAATGTGATTCTGACCCTTTTTTAGATATGTTTATGTAATTATCGATTTGTAAGAGCAGACTTAGAGCCAAAGATCAGATCGGCCTGCATTGTTTAGAATATTTTGGATTTGTCGTAGCCATCTGAACTCCATGTTTGGTAAATTTTTCATATATGTATACACGATATAGACCATTTTTGAAGTTTTTTCCAGTGACTAATCGATTCCAATACGAGATCATTCGGGATTTAATAATAACGGAGATCGGATATCTTCCGAGTTCGCCATATAGCATATAAAGTGGTGTCGATTTTATTGCCTTGGTAATTTTAAGTAAAAAGTCGTTATGAACTTTTTCTTAAATGTTAATATTGTCATATCCGAATATCTCCGAACCATATGTTAATATGGGTAAAACGGTATGGTCGAATAGTTTGATAACTAAGTCCATGGGTAAAATCGGAATTACTGTTTTTTGTATAAAGTACGTATAAGGCTTTCGTTGCTTGTTGAGACGAACAGCTACTAGATAATGTGACGCCTAAGTAATGATGCGTATTTGTTACTTCAAGATTTAATCCACCTAAATTAAAAGTAAAATTATCCCGTTTGCGAGCACCAAAGATTACAACTTTAGTCTTAGCGATATTTACGTTGAGATGCCATAATTTACAATAGCTATTAAAAGAATCGAGGCTTTTTTGAAGGTCCTCGGGCGAATTCGAGATTAAAACCGTGTCCGCGATGATCCGCATAGAGTAGAACTAACAGCTTAAGCCATAGCGTACTATCATCGGGGTTTTGTAATTCTACTCCAACAGAGCCATTGGTTTCTAAATAAGACTGCAAATCATTTAAGAAAATTGCCGCTTCAAAAAAAAAATAATAAGTTATAAATTATTGAAATTGTTGTTATTAGTACCAATGCCCTTGGGCCGCCATTCTTAGTCGTCTAAAAATACACACATTTCCAAATCTAAGAACAAGATTTGTATTTTTTCTATGAAAACTGTGAAAGGGCAGCTTTAAATTAAAACATATCGATGGCTTTCAATATTTTACCAGTGTGGAAATGAAATGAGCCCTGTGCTCATAATGAAATAGTTGCAAAATATTTACCTAAAGGCTACTCCACCTTTCACTTGCAAATAAGAGTACAGTTTCCAAACGTTCGCAAATCTTGTTGCATCCTAAACGCAAAGGAAGTTTCAGTGAAAATTAAAGGGATATTTTTTTCAAAGTAACGAACAATTTGTTAGTGAGCCAGTGACGGGCTTGAACTCACGACGTCGAACTTTAATGGTTTTGAAGTCCGATGCTCTACCTGAAATCTTATTCATATCAAAATTGCATACGTTGTCACCTTTAAGCACCTTTTCACCCACCGTTTAGCAGCTTTTAGCACATTTTCTCACCTTAAACCACCTTGTCGAGTCTTTAACCATCTTTTGCACCTTTTCGTATTTTAGGGACGACGGGTTCTTCAATACTGGATCCCGTTGTCTGAAGTAGGAAACCAATCATAATAGTATGGCGGCATAGAAAATTGGTATAAAATAGTCGAAGTTTTTGCTGCTTTTTACTATGACATCTCGAATTTGCCGTTTAATTGAAAATTACAAACTTCTAAATTAATTTCTGCACGTTTCTTCAGTGGTGCTATTATTTTTATTCTTTTTTAGAGACCAAAACTCTTTCTATTCAAGTAGAGTAGTATTCGGACACAACTAGCAAGACTACTGGTTTTTGCATTGCAGGGTTTGACATTAAATTTTTTGGCTGCCAGACAGTCGGACTTGTTGCTGCCACATGCTGCTGGTCCTGACCAAATGTTCACTGGTCCTGACCAATTGTTTGTATCAGAAGTTTGGAAAAGCATGATTACATGGTTTTGTTTAGAAGATACCAAACTATTGCAAGTTATTTCACCTTGAACATTTACTAAATGGTTTTGACAAAATATTAATAATGAACTTGTAGGTAGTTGGTACTGGAAACAAAGAAAGAAAAGTAACTGTTGAACAAGTTTTATATGCAGTCTGCTTTCATGATAAAAAAAATTGAGAGTTCAGTTGCTAAGTTAATTTCAAGAACAAACACTTAACACTGGTTCTACCTCTTGACATAATCGTAAAACAAGCAGCAAAGTCTACCTGACGTTTTGTCAAATCATCAATGTCAGGCCTTTTTTTATGCTGTTTTTGGGGCCGAAATTCGGCCCCAATCCCCTCTTGCAAACATATACTTTTTTCCCCTATTTCAGATAAAAATTCCCCTATCCAAAAGGCCTCTAAAGGCCTTTCTTTGACGAACAAAATACTGCATTATTTCGCATTTTAAATAAAAACAACTCCCGCATAAAAATCGTCTGCTACACCAGGACACAATCTAGATGCCCTTTATATCATTTTTGATAAAAAATTTATCTGCCATGTACTGAAAAAGCAAAACTTAATTTCCAAACCATAAAATCTCTTTCATTAGAAGTTGCCAATCAATTTAAATGCCTTTTAAAAGCCATAAGACATATTTTGGGGTTGCTTTTTATCGGGACTGTTATGTTTTGCAAGCACTCGTCGGCAGTTTTAAAAACATGATTATGGAGGAAAACTATAATTTTTCAAGGGAAAAAGTATTAAAGAAATCTCTTTGTGATCTAGAAAATGCAAGCACTTAATTGCTTTGGCATTAAAAATCAAAAAAAACTACCGAAACAGGTACCAGAAAAAACTGACTGTCACCAGCCAAACTGTACCAGTTACCGGACAGTTATAAAACTCGGATACACAATTATCCAACAGAACTATTTTATAAGAGTAAGAATATACTAATTCAGGTAAAAAGAGCTTGGGTTACTTTAGAATAAACATTCTGCAACCAATTTTCATCCTATAAATGACCTAATTTTACCGAGTTTGTGTTCGATTTTAAATAGCTGTTTTTTGTGTTTTTTTTTTTCCATAGTTTATTGAGTTAATTTAGAGACAGTTTCTCTGATCCTACGTCTGTTCCTATGACTGTTTCATAATTGATTATTTAGAAAGAAGACTCTTAAAATAAGAAAGAACACAAAGACAGGTTATGAACATATATTTTTTCCACAGAAATTTGATTTTAGGTTGACGAAAAAAGTTTTCTTTAGTAAGATAAAAAATAGGTACAGAAATTTGGAATTATAATTACCAAAAAAATAAAATAAATAAAAAAATAATAATTTTATAACTTACAAGGGCCTATACTGGCTATACAAACATTATTAATTATGTACAGGCAGGTGTAGAAAATGTGCTTTGTATCCAAATGCAAATATTCATATTTTATTTGTTTAACAAGTTTTGTGTCTCCCTATATGAACAAATGACCCAAAATACTGAATTTGAGTGGAAATAATGACCCCCGCCCCCTAAATTGACAAGTCAATGGAAAACCTGCCATTATGATTGAAAAAGATTTCTAAAAATTCTTGAGGCAAAAATTATCATCTAAATGAGCTTACATGCCTTCATCATTGATCCGTAGTTAAAAACACACAAAAATCATGACTTTTGATTGATATTTTACTATGTGATGTCAATATTCCCCTCCCAGTGAATTTTTCCCCTCCAGAAAGGACCCACCACCTTTCCCCTAAACCGTAGAAAAAGGCCTGAATGTAAACAATGGTAAAGCGTTCTGACCGTATTATCGTAAAGCCTAGCCTCAGATATTTTCCAGTTTATAAATATACAGAAACAAATATCTCTTTGCACAATGTAAAAATGATTATAAATCACAATTGACAGCTGTTTCATGCATTGAAAATATATTTTGCGTGCGGTTTGTTGTTTGGGCCTCGTTTTGGAACGCCCTTCACCTTCGAAATGTTACTATATTTAGCAAACCGTGTTTTTGGGTATTATGAAAGACGTCCAGAATAACTAATTTAAAATTTTTACTTGTGACATCAAAATCTTTATGTTTTCTGTAAAAATAAAAGAAATTTGCATTTTTTTTGCCGTATTTTTGTATAACGACATTTGAGTAAAAGTTGGGATCCCAAAATAAATGATTCTCATTTTCAATGAAGAGGTAAAAACGGGAACCAGTCATGTGGGATTTCCCGGGCTGGTTACGCATGCGCGTCCAAAGTGGATATGAAAAGTAAAATATTCATCGAGGACAATCATCCTTTCAACAAGCGCAAACCTCAGTTTGCTATCGCAAAACGAATGAATTTTTTCAGGACGAATGTAGATTTGAAATAAGGACGACCAGTTGGGCTTGTATCTGGCGGGTTCAACCCGACCGGACCGAGCAACAGGCAGACAAAGTCTGTCGGTCGTGGGTTAATGTCGAACCCTGCATTGACATATGCCGGGGATACCTAATACCGTTGATATAAGAAAAAGAATTGAGACGTGTTCGTTTTACCCGATCGGATTATATAATTTCTAATAATTTTCCTAGTTTGTTATGTTTCTAAATTCAAGACATTATTTTAAGTACAAAAAACGCTTTACAGTCAAAACGGCCCAAAGTCAAAACGGCCTGTAGTCAAAACGGCCCGTAATTTGGTCAAAACGGCCCAAATCAGTTTTGACAATCGGTCAAAACAGCCCAAAAATTAAATTTACCTTATTTTCCTATCTGTCGATTTGAAATAAATTATTATCATAGATAGAAAAAAAAAATGTTAACATGAAGTTAAAAACTTATGCAGGCCTATTTCTTTTACAAATGTATGGCATCAAATAGGCAGAACTGATTAAACACCTTTATTTAAGAAATGCCGCCTTGGATTAGATAGGAAAATACAGTCCCATGCAAGCAATCTTTTAAAGCACAGAATTCAATCCCGAAAATTACTTTAAACACGATTTAAATGTATAATATATACATCAACACGATTAAAAAGGACCCGTTCCACATGCCAAAAAGTGCATTTTTCACCAAATCGGACAAGACTCCAATGATCTTTCTTATAGAAAATTGACAAATAAGACATGATGTGTCGTAGTTCTGTTTTAGTTTAAAGGACTGAGGGAGAAACAAAACTTTATTCTGGCACTAAAATATACACGGATCTTAAGGTCTACACAAATTATAAAAGTAAAGTTTATCCCAATTTTCAGAAACTACACATTTCCCCAATATGCCCTGTTCCGTCCAATAATCCACATAAGAATACACTGTTAACTATAGAGGTTCATGATATAGAATTGGCAAACTTCACAAGAAAAAAGAGTTTGTAAGATTTTGAAATTTACCAACATCTGATTTCTCTTTATAAAACAATTTTACATGAATCTTTTTCAAGGGGAATTTATATTTTACTAGACGTCTTTTCTGCGATAGTTATGAACAACAAGAATACCTCCCAGAGGGTGCCTCGACAAAGCGGGGGATCATACACAGAGAAGAAGGAGAACAAGATTAGTAATGACTATAATAAATTGTAATACAATCAAAACCTTTACTCGTATGTCGTTTGCCAATAAGTTACAACAGTCGAAAAATTTGATTATCAAGAACCCATTCCTTTCAGTTTTCGAGAATTTATATAAAAAAATTCAAAGAAAAAAAAAGTGCTAAGTAGGACGAAAACTAGCATTTGCGTAATCGTTGACATTAATCTAAGATGTTATGATAAGAAAACAAGTTTGCTATATAATTTCAAAGAGTTATTTGAGACAAAATTTCTTTTTGGGCGGTTTTGACCGAATGTAAAATCTGTTTTGGGCCGTTTTGACCAAATTACGGGCAGTTTTGACTGAAATGCAGGCCGTATTGACTCTGGGCTGTTTTGACTTGCACCCACAAAAACCAATATTTCTCACCCCTGACACGGTTGTATTATCATGAGGCCAAAGGTCAATTGATTCTCGTAAAAACACTGAATTACCCGCAATTTGATAAAATGTACCCTGGGTGATTTATCCTTGGTGCTACTGGCTTAAACTTCTTGTTAAGGGTTGATTATTTTATAAGACATAGAAAATAAGTTTGATAATCATCTGGATATATTCTTATGCATTCCCTCCGATTAATTGAGCCATGTTACGAAATTTTAGAAACTTAAAAGCAGTAAAATTTTATGCCAAACAGTTCATTTGTAATCAATGGATAATTGGACCTGGCAAAAGTTTTTACCTGATAGAATTTAGACAAAATTTTTAATTTTGTATTTTCAATTGAATTTGAAGCTGGCATTAGAAAAATATCTTTAAAAAAAAAAAATCAGAAAAATGATTTTTTTCTTGAATTAAAATTTTCATTTAAAAGAATAGGTAAGAGGGGGATATGGCAGTTTAAGCCAGTATTAGATTCTTGCTTTCCAAATAAGGAAACGCATGCCATTCATTCTCGCGGGAAAAGGTCAGTGGAAGCAGATTGATTGACCAATCAGCTTTCAAATTAAGTTTGCTGCGGTTTTGTTTTGTTTATTAAGGGAAAAAAGGAAGCCAAGTGGCTTTGGACTTACAAAATTCCACAACTAACAAATTTTTTCGGATTTATAGAGAAAAAAAGGGGATATCTTCCCATAGAAATGTCTTTGTTCAGTGGTCTGTATCAAAACAAATAACTCACGGCGGAAGTACCTGTTTTCAATTTCGGGAGCAACTGTTAATCGGATTTTTCTTCAATCGCCGGTATTAGGTATACGCTGGTATTAGATATACGCACTATAAAATCTACAAGTTCCAACCAAATTTTTTCCTCCATTTTGTTGTTTGAAAAATCTGTTTTTCCACGCCCATGAAGTTTATTACCAGTAGTGCATCTTGCAATTAATTTATATGCTTTACCTAGATACCGGGATTTGCCTAATGTCGTGGGTGTTTCTAAACATAGCTCTAGATGACGCCTATGATGTTCTTTCTTGATCAAGGAAGAAATGAATATTTTTAAAAGGACCAATACATAACATGAAAAACTCTGTTTACCTTTATCCGTGGCCTTTTGAAAAAAGAAGGTTAAATCTAGAACAATACTGGGGTAAAACCTGAAGAAAATGGATGCTATACATGTGTAGTAGGTCTAAGGTTTCATCCTTAATCTTGGACTTTAAAATAAGTAAATAAATACTCAAATCTGTTCATTTTGGAAGACTACCATTGTTAGTTGCGATAACGTACCCCCATCCCTTTTGATAGTCTGATGTGGGATGGGGTTACGACGCGTTCCCTCTTTATTGCAGCGTCCGGAGTGATTCACTCCGGGCACTTTAAGGTCAATTTTCGGAATATGTGTTAATTCTAAAAACACCATTTTACAATCTAAACCTACCTTTGTAGTTTATTTATAAGTCCCTATAAATATTTATCTGCACAAATTTAAATATCCCAAGAATTTCTTTTTTAATTAGTATCACTGTCTGAAAATCATACTTTTTCCCTTCAAAGTCAGCCATTTTGGTTTGATGTTATTGAAAGTCTCGTGAGTTCTCCCGTTTCCCTCCAAAATTCAGCTAATGAAAAATCAGGTCACCATATTTGGGAGTCATAGTATTTTTTGTAAACAAACTCGCTTTGATTAGGGGTGTAACAATAGGTCAAACTATCGCTGTATCGTGATAGTTTACCTTGCAATAGCAATAGGTCGATAGCATTTTTTCAAGTCAATAGATATCGCAATAGTTCCTCTGACTATAGATAGTTTACATTTGGTTTTTTATGCCCCCGCATCGATAGATTGGGGGCATATTGTTTTACCGTTGTCCGTCTGTCCGTCTGTCTGTCCGTCCGTCCGTCCGTCTGTCTGTCTGTCTGCAAAAGTTAACCAAAAAACTAAACATTGCCAATATCTTCAAGCCTATTCAAGATACAAGGCTAATATTTGTCATGATGATAGATCTCAATCATTCGCATCCGCTGGTACCAAAGTCAAGGTCATGTGACAAGGTCAAGGTCATCTGTCAAGGTCAAATAACTCAAAAAGTTAACCAAAAAACTTAACATTGCCAATTTCTTCAAGCCTATTCAAGATACAAGGCTAATATTTGGCATGATGATAGATCTCAATGATCCGCATCCGCTGGTACCAAAGTCAAGGTCATGTGACAAGGTCAAGGTCATCTGTCAAGGTCAAATAACTCAAAAAGTTTACCAAAAAACTTAACATTGTCAATATCTTCAAGCCTATTCAAGAAACAAGGCTAATATTTGGCATGATGAAAAATCTCAATGATCCGCATCTGCTGGTACCAAAGTCAAGGTCATGTGACAAGGTCAAGGTCATCTGTCAAGGTCAAATAACTTAAAAAGTTAACCAAAAAACTTAACATTGCCAATATCTTCAAACCTATTCAAGATACAAGGCTCATATTTGGCATGATGATAGATCTCAATGATCCGCATCTGCTGGTACTAAAGTCAAGGTCATGTGACAAGGTCAAGGTCATCTGTCAAGGTCAAACTTTGAAAAAAATGCTGTTACGGGGGCATTCGTGTTTCACAAACACATCTTGGTTTTTTTTTTTTTTCTTAAATGAAAGTAGAACTAAATGTAGTAACAATGCTGCCTTTCTGCATATTTTTATAAGAGAATGAGGTCAAATCCAATTCTTTCTAAGGAAATATCTGTAATTAGCTGATTAGATCATTTATTCGCCATTGACAAGGTAAACAGCATCTTAAAAGACCAATATAATAAGATAATAATAAAACCAAAGGAATTGAATGTTTCCGATCTTGGTTCAATGATATTTTTATAGCCAAAGATAAAAGAAAACCCACTGCTTTATCAGTGTTTCCACCAGAGCGGTTTTCTGCATTTTAGACGCAAATAAATCGTAGGCGATGCAACAAAATTCACCGAGTGTGTTTTATGTGACGCAATCAAAGTTGACTTCAAAACACGGTTATCATAGGTTGTATTTAATGGCTCTGACTGAAATTTGAGCCCAGGTGTAAAAAAAACAAACAAGTACCAGGGAACGACTTAATATTGAGTTTTGCGAATATCTGTCGACCCTTTTATTGTTGTTGTCCTATTGATACGAGCAGTTTAATTAGAAACAAATTTATTGCAGCGGGAACCTATTTTATCGGATATAAGAAATGATCCTGAGGTTTCATCCGGACAAAAAATAATCAAAATACATATTAACGAGTTTGATTATCATTTCCAAGTGTCTCCTCAATTCCGAAGTACACAAAGATGCGTCAAAATGTTGATCGCACCTTTACCCTATTTATAACTATTTTTTGATCGTGTTGATTAAGAGTTTTAATTAATGCTCTGGTTCGCACTTTCTGTAATTTTTCGAGAGTTGCAGACAGTTATTCAGACGACTGATTCCAACATTTTTCTTTCTTTTGGATAAAAAGATATCTCGCTTGCAAATAATATTAGAAAAAATGTCATTTCATAGCGAAAATTACTTGCTATAAAATTTAAAATTATAATCCTTATCAAAATATCAGCGTTATAAAGACGTGAAAAAATCATTGGCTTTCTTGTCAAATCCGTTTTCGGTATGACGCCACTCTATAAAATTCTCGGGGAATGACCCGACTTCAGATGCGCTGCCAAACACCTGCCCTGGTCGAAGGCGTCACTGTTTTCACAACGACATGCTTTTCTCTCGTGTGTACTCGGCAGCCTTATTAAATTGCATAAATAGTGGAATATTAAACACATAGCTGGCCTTCTTTGAAAAAGGTATTTATGTTTGCTAACTAAATTCACGTCGGCACTTTGATTTCTTACTGATCTGCAACCTTTGGATTTGAAAGCCGTTGTTCCTTGGGAAAATTGATTGTATAGACGTAAATAGATATCAAAACTACCTTTTTTCAATTTTCATAGAATAAAAATGGGACACAGAAATTATAAGCAATTCATTGGAATTGGCCAAATGTACATGTATTTATACATGTATATGCGTTGATTCTTATGCCGGCGATGTACTTTTACACTTTTTAGATTGGGATACTGACTGAAAAAAACATGGATTTTCGATTAATCGAAATCTCCACTTAAAAGCCACTTTATCTCCTGACAAATAGGTGTTGCTAATAAGCGGATTCCTCTGTATTTGGTTTGTTTATTTCTTTATTTCCAAGTGATTCATTCTATATTTTGGAAACATAACTCTTTCAGAAAAAAGTATCTAGATTTAGTCATGTACAAAATTGACCCCCTAAAATTATAAATGACCCCAGAAATGAAGACAGTGGGTCACAAATGGCCCTCAAAAAATTGATCCTGGCAGAAACACTGCTTTATGCATATCAACCATATTTGTCCCATAGACAAAAGGTAATGGCACAAGAATGAAGCAAAAAAATGTGGAGACAAATAACATTACCTATGTTGATTGACAAAGCTAGATTCAATAATGGGCTACCACATTAATGTGTAGACAGTTTTACAGCCTATTTACTTTGAAAATTTATTGGATCCAATTCTTCAAGAAACTAATTGAAAAATTGTACATTTATAGAATCATTCATAAGTTTTTGTCCAAAACCATCATATTAATATTTTTCCCAATTTTTGAGAACACATTTTTCCCCAAAAGTCCAGAGAAAAAACACTGATCTGTCATTGCAGGACAATTAAAATGGACTCTCCAGGTGTGACAGACTCCCCCAGCTATGAGAGAAACCCCTCTCCCCCACCAGAAATGCTGGAACATGCTGATCTGTTTGAGGCAGAGAGGATTGGGGATACCATATTTAGTAAACATTGGCTCTTCACTACATTAATGAAACTAATTGAGGTAAGATAATCAGTGTGTATCAGAGCTACAGATAGAGGGGGTATTTTTGATTTTAGATCAAAGTATGTAAATGATTATATCACAAATTTAATGTTGTTGGTACTCATTGGAATCATCTTGTCGAGACGATTCAAATGAGTACACACAACATTGGGTTTTGTTGAGAAATAAAGGTTTTGGACTATTATTACCCTCTCTTATCTATACCTCTGTCTATTCTTAGATGAATAAAGTAGGGGGGGTGATTTTGTTGAAAATCTATGAAATTGTAGAAAAGGTTGAAAATTTTGCTCTTTCTCTAAAGAAAAAAAACCCTCATCATGTTCAAAAAATAGGACAAATGTTTTAATGCTCTGTGTTAAAATGCACAATTTTTTGGCCTAGAACAAACACTGGATAATATCTTTGACAGGGGATGTGGACATATGATACACATTTTCTCCACTGTTGGAAAAAAAGAGAACAGATACTTTTTGAGAAAACGTTTTTAGCTTCACTAGCCAAAGGCCAGTAAGCCACTGGAGCCATTGTCATTGCAATGTGTCCTTAGTGCATCCGTTTGTCTGTGAGGCCATTTGTAAACATTTTCTTTAAAAAAAACCCTCAGAAACTACTGGATGAATTTTAACCATACTTCACAGGAATGATACTTGGGTTGTTTCAGGATTTTTTGATCCAATAAAAAACATGGCTTTAATGGGTCTAGCTAATTTCTATATACATGTATGTTTACATGTGACTTCATAGGATCTTAGTCACATATGAACATTTAAAGAAATTGTACCAAATCCCTGATTTGCTCTGGCATTTACTTGTTCCCAGGTAGAAAAGTCCATGTCAGACATGTCTGGCATGGGAATTCCATCCCTTATAATACGAGATACACTGTTTGTATGCTACAGGAGGTAGACAAGGAAAATGAAGTAGAAGAAGAGAGAGAGCTTGTTGTGGATATTGATGAAGAACTACAGAATGAGTTGTGTAAACTCTGGGATATGTCCATGAATTCTGTAAGAGTTACACTTGTGTAAATATGTATTGTGTCGTGTAGATATTGATGAAGAACTACAGAATGAGTTGTGTAAACTCTGGGATATGTCCATGAACTCTGTAAGTGTTACACTGGTGTAAATATATGTAGTTATGTAGTGTAGATATCCAGAGTTCCGCCCAGGCCGGGCGATTGCGCAAATGCCGCAAAAAATTTGCAGACGGCTCGGAAAAAATTAAATAAATGGGCCATACGTCGCGCTGAAATTTTTACATACAGCGTCCACAAAAAGACGACTTCTGGTACATCTCATAGCAATTTAGCCTACTCCAAAATAAAAATCAATATGGTACCCCGCGCCATACTGTTGAATGGACACCACGTTATCGGAAATTAAAAATTAGTCGGGGACCATTCCTTGTTTACATGTTTTTGAGCAATGGATCAAACTAAAAGGTGTCATAGGACTATTTTTTGTCTTTTTTGCATGGACATTGACCAAAACAGAGAAAGTTTTTGATGAAGTTGATTCCACTTAACCTGGACCGAGGTCTGAGCGCGCCGTGGATAGGCTTCATTACCATCCAATGTCGCAGATTCTCGAAAATCCGTCTCGGTAACAAGTTCGCTTGGCAAACAGTCGAACGCTAGGATTGAATATTTCAGCCTATAAGAAAAATCAGGAGGCCCGGATTTTTCATTACACAGTGATTTGATTTGTGTAACTGGTTAGACAACAAAGAGAAATATAAGTTGAACATAATTGTGACCTGTCAACACGCCATAAGCAACTCGACCAAATTATAATACCTGCCGAAATTAATGGGTTTTTTTAGTCAATTCACATTAATATACATTATTTTTGAAATATAATTATTATTCATATTTATTGATTTGCCAATAACCAATGTGTCTTAAAAAAGAAATACTTTTACATCTGGTGCCTGTAAACACAACAGATCAGTATGCTTATGTGTTAATCTGCAAGAAAAGTAAAAGGTTAAAAAGCCTAATAGTCCAAAATGCTTACTTATCTTTAAATAATGACACAATCCTGACTGGCTAACCTAAAATTGTTATTGTTATTATTGGTAAGACCCCACAATTTCTAAAATGGCCCCTTTTTCTAAACCCAATGGGCCATTTGGCCCCACTGATTTGATTCCTGGGCAGATCCCTGGATATCTGTGATGGTTGTTTGTTATAGAGGATTAAGGGTGCTAAATGGGATATGTCCATGAACTCTGTAAGTGTTACACTGGTGTGAATATGTGTTGTGTAGTGTAGATATCTGTGATGGTTGTTTGTTATAGAAGATTAAGGGTGCTAAATGGGATATGTCCATGAACTCTGTAAGTGTTACACTGTTGTAAATATGTGTTGTGTAGTGTAGATATCTGTGATGGTTGTTTGTTATAGAGGATTAAGGGTGCTAAATGGGATATGTCCATGAACTCTGTAAGTGTTACACTGGTGTGAATATGTGTTGTGTAGTGTAGATATCTGTGATGGTTGTTTGTTATAGAGGATTAAGGGTGCTAAATGGGATATGTCCATGAACTCTGTAAGTGTTACACTGGTGTGAATATGTGTTGTGTAGTGTAGATATCTGTGATGGTTGTTTGTTATAGAAGATTAAGGGTGCTAAATGGGATATGTCCATGAACTCTGTAAGTGTTACACTGTTGTAAATATGTGTTGTGTAGTGTAGATATCTGTGATGGTTGTTTGTTATAGAGGATTAAGGGTGCTAAATGGGATATGTCCATGAACTCTGTAAGTGTTACACTGGTGTGAATATGTGTTGTGTAGTGTAGATATCTGTGATGGTTGTTTGTTATAGAAGATTAAGGGTGCTAAATGGGATATGTCCATGAACTCTGTTTACACTGTTGTAAATATGTGTTGTGTAGTGTAGATATCTGTGATGGTTGTTTGTTATAGAAGATAAAGGGTGCTAAATGGGATATGTCCATGAACTCTGTTTACACTGTTGTAAATATGTGTTGTGTAGTGTAGATATCTGTGATGGTTGTTTGTTATAGAGGATTAAGGGTGCTAAATGGGATATGTCCATGATCTCTGTAAGTGTTACACTGGTGTAAATATGTGTTGTGTAGTGTAGATATCTGTGATGGTTGTTTGTTATAGAAGATTAAGAGTGCTAAATGAGAAAATACAATTATACCATACAACTTTACTGAAAAGAAGTTATCATGCAAAACACAGTTACAGAAGGTGAAATTACTTAAATAAGCAAGTCTTCTTGTTCAATAAAATTTACGGAATGAAATTTGCAATACTTCTTATTCTAGGACTCGATGCAACACTGTAGTAAGTATATAGGCATTTAGGAGAGTGTTACATTTTAATATCAGTTTGGCCTAGACTATTATAGAGTCACTATCATTAACAATTGGTAGCCCATCAGACCCCCCAATGAAAGGGTCCCTGGTTTCAATTCCTAGAGAAGAATCTGTGTAATGATTTGTTTTGCTGATCTTAACCTCATCTAGAATAGAAAAATTACTAAGCGCCCCCAAGGCTAGCTTAATCAGGGATCGACACTAACTCCTTTGAGTAAGGAGTCCATTGGACTCACATCTTACAAAATCAAGGAGTCCAAGCTCAAATTAAAGAGTCTGGCTTTTCCTAATGGGAGAACACTTTGGAAAAGAAGAAATTGCTTATTTTAAGCAATGTCTTCTTTTCAACAAGTTTCTCCCCAAAATAACGACTTTCTTTCAAATACTACTTGATGCAACCATCAACAACTTATTACGTAGCAAACAATTTACAATTTTGACAAAAGATGAAAAGGAAACTGCTCTATACATTTGTTTTTCAAAATATTCTCATATGAGACTGGGAGTCCATAGGACTCCTTACTTGCAAAATGAAGGAGTCCCAAGTGATAAACAGGGTGTCTCGGAGTGTTGAACCCTGTTAATAACATCTATGTTCTAGACTAAGTTAACCTTCTCATGCTGTTTAATGTTCACAACATATTTCGACTATACACAAAATTTTGGTAGTCTTTATAGACCAAGATCAGCTTACATTGATGTGTACTCTGATCTTAGACTACACTCCCTTTTTTCTGCTCATTTATTGTGAGAAAAAATGGAGCAAGACTGGTCAAAATGTTCAATAAAGTTTGCATTTTTGTCTCAAAATTAAAGTTAACCCTTGTCAAGCTGAATAAATTTTGTCTAAAAATTTTCAGCAAAATCAAAGGGCAAAAAGCACTGAAAGTACCAAATATTGGTCAATTTTTATTGAAAAATTAAATCTGTGGACAATTCTGGTTTGAAAGGGAGAATCAGGTGGTGTAGACTAACATCAGACTGCACATATGTGCAGACTGATGTTTGTCTCTAGCTCCTGCCAAAGCAGGAATATTCCGGGTTCAGCATGACAAGGGTTAAATTCAGCAGGATAAGGGTTTAAGACCAGCTTATCTCAAACAAAAAGTCAAGGCCGATCCTATTTGTTTACTTTGTATTCTGTCTTTTTCAGGAAGTTGCAGTGTTCCTGAATGAGTTTAAAGCTGTAGAAATATTAACAGGAATTGTATCAAAATCTAAAGCTCCCAGGGTTACAGTAAGTTATTTCCTTGCCATTTCAAATATTGCTGGCTTAGCCATCGATTTATGGATTAGTTTTAAAATAAGTTGCAACAATTATTTTCCATGATTAATTAAAGTTAAGTGCCATTTGAAAGCATTTTTCTGATAGCGCCTGGGTCTAGAGTGCACCTCAAGGTCAAATGTTATTTTACATGCTCAACACCAGTTTTCCTGGGAAACCACGTAGTAATTCTAGAAAGAACAAAATGCATAATTTGTGCACCAAACCTTATCTTGTCAGTACAAAGTTTTGTACTTGTGTGATATATTGTATCTGTTAAATGATTGAGAGCAATATCAGGGTGATTTGGTGTTTAATTTTTTAATTAAATTGTACATTTTGATGTAGAGAACAATATGCTATTGTCAAAAAATATCAATGTTATCTGGTTGAGGTTGGGAGAGTTTATCATTACGAGGCTTTGCCTTGTCATGATAATTTCTCACTGCCAAGATCAGATAACATTGATATATTTTAAGACATTTACATGTTATTCTATTTATCATGCAACCTTTTTTGTGCTTAACTATAATAAAACATTAAAAATCAAAGAAACTCAGGTAAAAGCAAGTTGTTTCTAAAAATAGCCTGTCTGATATCATGTAATGTTGTCAGTCTAATGATATCAGGCCAATTCAGGCTTTGTTGCATGATAAATCAAAATCACACTCTGGGCTCCAGATAGAAGGGGTGTTTTCTGTTTCAAATTGGAAAATTTCTTTTTCCATCAATCAAATTCTATTCTGTGTGTGCATATTGGAATCATCTTATCAAGACAATTCCAATAAGTACCCACAGCATAGGGTTTTGAAGAAAAGTAGAAGATGTAGAATGTCATGACTCCCTCATATCTGGGGCCCTGCAAGCTCCCTATCTGACACTCAATTTTATATTAAATACATCTATTAAATTTTACATGTATCTATAATATTGTGTTCAGGGGCCTCTTTCAAGAAAAATATCGTACGATTTATCTTATAATTATCGTACGATTATATTTAAGACGGTCGTAAACGGCTTTCACAAAAATATCGTTGAAAATCGCAGACTATACGACCTCAAAAGATTATCGTAAAGTTGATCTTTCACATTTGCATGTGCTGATCATATGATTTAAACTTCCGCGTAAGTGGGTAAATTGTCCACTTTTTACAATACCAAAAAAGGGTAAATCAGCAAACTGACCGTAGAAAAGCCATTTACTTGTATATTAATACATATTTAACTAGGTTTTTATGCCCCCGATAGGGAGGCATAATAAATTTGACTTGTCCGTCCGTCTGTCCGTCCGTCTGTCCGTCCGTCCGTCCGTCATTCCGTCCAAAAACTTTAACATTGGCCATAACTTCCTTATTACTATCAAAGCGGTGTCGGGGGCATTGTCATCTTACAGTGACAGCTCTTGTTTAAACTAAATTCGTCGAACTACATATCTCTCATCGATATCTAAATATCTATGTCAAGATGATTATACAAGTGCTCATAATTGCATAGTTAATTTAGCCTACAATGTCGATTCCCTTTCCAATGGGAGTACACCAGCTGTCAAGCCGAATATGGAGCAATCGAACATTGGACTGCATGGTAAAAATGCACTTGTTCTAGTTAAAGATCATCTCCACCAAGTTTTCGGTGTATGACTTTATTATCATTTCATTTTATTATCATTGTTGTTTGTTTAGTTGGTTCTTTTCTGGTGAAGTATATGCATGTATAAGAATACAAAATTGTTAGTAAGATGAACAAAATGGCCCATCCATTCTTTTTTAAGTGTATTTGTTATGTAATTCTTCAAATCTGTATAGGTCTGTGCCTATGTGGAAGGTATTGAAACGAACTATAGAAGGATGGTATTGAAACGAACTTTAGATGGATATTATATTCTATCGCTTTCATACAAAATTACCGATAACTCTAACTTCGGCTCTAGTACAGTCGTAACCGTGCAACTACAACAGTTATATGTAGCTTAGACATGTTTCATCTGGCTTAGTATCGCCGTTCACTTATTGTATTTGCTTTATTATTTGCTCAGTTCATATTTGGAGAAAAGAGAGAGAAAAAAATATCGAGTGAAGCGTTTTTGTTGCTGATGTTGTTGTTGTTGTTAATAAGCAATCCTCCTATTTATCCAGAATTGTATTGTTTTGACTATAGGCTGTGGAATTTTCCTTTTAATTAATGTAGTTCTTGAAGCATAAAACACAGGAATCCATTTTGCATAATGTGAGACAAATTTAATTTTTTTTTGTTTTTTTAGCTCACCTGAGCACAAAGTGCTCAAGGTGAGCTATTGGGATCGTAGAATGTCCGTCGTCAGTCGTGCGTCGTCCGTCGTCCACAATTTCTTTAAACATCTTCTCCTCCTAAACCAGTGGGCCAATCTTGATGAAACTTGGCAGGGATGTTCCTTGGGTCAAGCTCTACCAAAGTTGATCAAATAAATGAAATCCACCCTTAACTTTCCCTTTACCCTTAACAAAAAGGGTGAAAAAATGAAAATCATTCAAAATCTTCTTCTCTGAAACCAGAAGGCAGACAGCTTTCATATTTGGTATGTAGCATCATCTAGTGGACCTCTACCAAGTTTGTTCATATCAAGACCCTGGGGTCATGTTTGGGCTTTGCCCGGGCCCAACCCTTTTTACATAGAATCAAAGAGCGAAAAATCTTTAAAAATCTTCTTCTCTGTAACCAGATGGCAGACAGCTAAAATATTTGGTGTGTAGCATCACCTAGTGTGCCTCTACCAAGTTTGTTCATAACAAGACCCTTGGGTCATATTTGGGCTTTGCACGGGTGCATCCCTTTATCTCTTATGAGCACGAAGGGTAAAAAAAATGAAAATCTTCAAAAATCTTCTTCTATGAAACCAGAAGACAGACAGCTTTCATATTTTGTATGTAGCATCATCCAGTGGACCTCTACCAAGTTTGTTCATATCAAGACCCTTGGGTCATGTTTGGGCTTTGCCCGGGCCCAACCCTTTTTACATAGAATCAAAGAGCGAAAATCTTTAAAAATCTTCTTCTTCTATGAAACCAGAAGGCAGACAGCTCTCATATTTGGTATGTAGCATCATCTAGTGGACCATTTCCAAGTTTGTTCATATCAAGACCATAGGATCATATTTGGGCTTAGCCCGGGCGCAACCCTTTTTTACATAGAATCAAAGAGCGAAAATCTTTTAAAATCTTCTTTAATTAATCAAATTCAGAGGGCACACTGTTTCCATTTTTATACGCCCGTCGAAGACGGGACGTATTATGGGATCACCCGTGGCGTCCGGTTGTCCGGGCGTCCGGGTGTCCGGGCGTCCGGCGGCGTCCACTTCTTTGTCCGGAGCATAACTCTGTCACTTGAAGTCCGATTGACTTCAAACTTGGCAATTATATTCTTCTCATCATTGCGGAGTGCAGTGCACAAGAACCATAACTCTACCTGGCCTATTTTTTGAGTTATTGCCCTTTGTTGTTTTTCAGACTTGAATCTTGTCCGGAGTATATCTCTTAAAGTATAATAGCTAGGATCATGAAACTTCATGGGTGTATAGATCTCACCAAGGGGGAGTGCAGTGCACAAGAACCATAACTCTACCTGGCCTATTTTTTGAGTTATTGCCCTTTGTTGTTTTTCATACTAGAATCTTGTCCGGAGTATATCTCTTAAAGTATAATAGCTAGGATCATGAAACTTCATGGGTGTATAGATCTCACCAAGGGGGAGTGCAGTGCACAAGAACCATAACTCTACCTGGCCTATTTTTTGAGTTATTGCCCTTTGTTGTTTTTCATACTAGAATATTGTCCGGAGTATATCTCTTAAAGTATAAAAGCTAGGATCATGAAACTTCATGGGTGTATAGATCTCACCAAGGGGGAGTGCAGTGCACAAGAACCATAACTCTACCTGGCCTATTTTTTGAGTTATTGCCCTTTGTTGTTTTTCAGACTTGAATCTTGTCCGGAGTATATCTCTACAAGTATAATAGCTAGGATCATGAAACTGCATGGGTGTATAGATCTAACCAAGGGGTAGTGCAGTGTACAATAACCATAATTCTACCTGGCCTATTTTTTGAGTTATTGCCCTTTGTCGTTTTTCAGACTTGAATCTTGTCCGGAGTATATATGTAAAAGTATAATAGCTAGGATAATGAAACTACATGGGTGCAAAAAATATTCATTCAAAATAACCTCAGTTCTATTCAAACCCCCAGTTAATACTAAGCAGTGTGACGGGCGTATCTTGTGACAATTTGGCACCTTGTTGGTATTTAGCATCATCTTGTTGGCCCCTACCAAGTTTGTTCATATCAAGACCCTTGGATCATATTTGGGCTCCACCCAGGGGCATCCCTTTCAGCTCATCTGAGCATGATGGGTGAAAATGGGAAAACCTTCAAAAATCTTCTTCTCTGAAACCAGAAGGCAGACAGCTTTCATATTTAAAATGTAACATCATCTTTTGGACCTCTTCCAAGTTTGTTCATGTCAAGACCCTGGGGTCACTTTTTGGGTCCACCCGGGTGCATCCCTTTTTACATAGAATCAAAGAGCAAAAAGGCATATCTGTCTTGCTCTTTGCTGAAAACGTTCCATGTATCATGGTATTGATCTTAGGCAATTATCTTCTTTTTGACATCTGCCTATCTAATTAATGTGTTGTCCCAGGGATCAAAGAGACTCAGGTGAGCGATCTAGGACCATCTTGGTCCTCTTGTTTTAAAGTAAGTAATTTATATTATATATGTGTAAAAAATCTATTGATTTGGTATCTCCCACTTTCTGTGTCACTAGGAAGGGTTAAGCAAACATTTTCAGTCATGATCATGAAAGGGTCGATTTTTACGGTAAATAAACAACTTACTACCACTATGTAAAAATTCTGCGACAATCGTACGATTATCGCAGAGTAAAATCAAATATCGAAATGATGGTGCATCGATTGTTTTCAATATATTTCGTTTAGTACACTGTATTTTTCTGGGAAATTTGGCATGTGCATAGCTAAATAAACGTTCTAACATCCTTGAGTGCTAGAAAAGATTCTGAAAAAAAATAGGCTCATAGGGACAAAATTGTAAAATTTACGACTAGTCTGAAGGTGTCGTATATTTTATCGTAGATTTCACGATACGACGCTTTTCTTGAAAGCCAAAAAGTTTCTTGAAAGCCAATTTTTATCATACAATTGCGATACGACCAAATTTCAATCGTAGGACCTTTCTTGAAAGAGGCCCCAGGTTGCAGCATGTTAATTGTATTGTTAGAAACTCAGTGTTTATTTCCAGGAAATCTGTGTAGGAATTTTAGGAAACATGGCGTGTGAAACAACTGTGTGTAATGAAATGGTCGAGAATCAAAAGTTTCTGTAAGTGTCAAAGTATATATTGAGAATAAAGTTTCCATGAAAAAGATTAATGCCTTTAGATATGAATGTACAGAAAGTATAGGATATTTAATGAGAGTTCCTGAAATACTTTCTCTAAAATAATTTCACTAATAAATAATCAATAAACTGATAAAAAAAATAGGCATTACCAAGTTTAAATCGGTTTAGGATGACAAGTTGAATAAAAACAATATTTTATAAAGACTAATTTATTTTACAGTATGACACCAATATTTGGGATAATTCAATAGATATTTCTGGACTTCTTTAATTGTCTCAATTTTATTTTGTATCAAGATGCAATACTTAAAGGGTAAAAAAGACACCACACCCCATAAGGATAAGCCCTGGAAAAAAACTAGGGCATCTTTTTTGTCTGTTTAAACTTTTTCTTAAAACATCTCCTCCCAAACCAATGGACCAATTTTGACCAAAATTGTTAGGAATATTTTTGGAGACCTTTCTTTTAAGTTGTTCAGAGCATTTTGGCAGGGCATGGCTTAATTTTCTTGACATTAGTAGCCCTTCGCTTAATGCATCTGTTCTTTTATAGCCATCTTGGCCATCTTGTTTTAAAAGAAAATTATCATCAACATGTATTTACAGCAACATGATGTTAGACTTGCTAGAATCAAGAGATGTGCCAAGCCTGGTGGAGACCACAAGGTATTGGAATTTCATTAATCATGAAGCCTGTATTGAATTGATATTGCCTTCCTGATAACATGATTTGATGTCACTCAGACACTTCTAATTTTAGAAACAATTTGCATATTCATGGTCTAAAACAAAACCACGTTAGGCTAAATTACTTTGATTTTAATAATTTCACAACATCAAAGCACCGAAAAGTGATTGCATGTTAAATCAAATAATATGTTTGGGTTTTAGAAAAAAATGTTAGCCAGTCTCTGCAAAAAATTATGACATGGCAAAGCCTTGTGGTGATAAATTTTTCCAACCTCAACCAGATAGCATTGATATTTTAACACACTAGCTTATCATTCTCTATTTACAATGTGGATTTCTATAAAAATAGTCTTTTCTATACCTAAAATTGAGAACTTTTTTGATAAGCAATTCATTGATGTAATCGATATTTACTGGTATATAAACAGACTTTACTTGAATTTGCATTATTCAACCACAGTTTTGTCTGGTACAAGTTAAAACTTTTTCTTCTCTATTTCAGGTTAATGTATACATCTTTATCCAACACTGGAGCTCAAGGATCCTGGGTTAAAGCTATACAGAGATCAGAGGAGTTTCTACAGCATGTGACTTTTATCTTCTCTAGTTCTACAAACTGTGAGTTTGCTTTTTGAAATAACCACATTAAAACATGTTTTGCTCTAAGGTGTTCCAAAGATGATTGTTTCAATGTTATATTGATACATCTTTCATAGTGTGAACAACTGGAACTATTTTTTCAAGATTTGCAAGGTGCAAGAAAAGGTTTTGTTGTTATTAAATGAAAGAGGCTTTTTGAAACTTCTACCGTAAGAGCAGATAGAAAAGCTTTTTAAGCGAGAAATATTTTTTATACCTCTGCATTGATAGATTGAGGGCAAATTGTTGTTAGCCTGTTTGTGTGTCTATTATCTGTTTGTCTGTTACTCTATTTTCCAAAGAAAAACTTTAACAAGACCTTTCTGTTGATACCAAGCCCAAGTTCATATGTTAAGGTCAATGTTATTTTTCTTAGTTAAAATGTAAAGAATTAGAACTTAAACATTGGTCGTAAAATTGGATTTGTAAGTGAAATAGCCTAGAAAACATTTCGATATTGTCAGGGTTGGCAAGTATTGACCGGGGCGGTTTAAACCGGGTGGTTTTAACCGGTTAAAACCGCCCCGGTCAATACTCCTGAAAGTGGTCAATACTGGTCAATACCGGTCAATACTGGTCATTTGAAGAAAAAAAACAGGTGGTTAATACTGGTTAATTGAATATTCAAATTGGCTGAGTGAGATTGATTTGTCAATTTAGTGTTTATTACTGTAACAAATATAGTATATATTATGCACATACTGATTATATGGATATATCGTGCGGTTTTATTGACTTGAATCTGACCCCTGCTATTTAGATGAAAAAAAAATCTGATTATTTCTACTCGGCTTTGCACGAGCTTTCATAAGAATGAATAACAAACGATATTGAATGTATCATACATTTTGTTAATTGATAAAATATATCAGTAATTGTTATTTAAGCATTTTTTCCATGGAGGTCAAAGTCAGGTCAAATTAACCAGGCTATACTGGTTTATCAACATGCTGGCCATGATCATGGTAAAGGCTATTATAATGCCACTTTTAATGAAAACCCTGAGCTGACAAAGGTAACTTAATTGACAAGCATTTCACACTTATCAAATTGAAAGCACACTGTCACACTTTTCAAATTGCAATCAGATGTCAAGCACAATTACTATAATCTATATCACCAGTAATTGTGTACTGATAAAACTAAGAGTCTAAAACACACCAATGCAAGCATTAGGTTAGACTAGACTAAACTTACCTATAACTATAAAATGTGTTGGTCACTGGTAGATCCCAATACAGTCATATAGGTTTTACAGAAAAATATTTTGGTCTTTGAAAGACTGTAGCAAATTTTATCTTTTACTTTTCATCATTTCTTTTACACTATGGTTATTTAGTTATTCATGAATAGAATAAAGTACAGCAACTACATTTGTAGTAAGAAAGGAAATACATAATAATGAGTTCAAAAGACCAATTAACCGCCAATCGACCGCTTTATGGACCAGATAGCTTTTAGCCTTTCAAAATTGAATAACTTGTTTCCTTTACTATTATTACATCACTAATTAATGTTGCTTTAGTCTTTTTTATCATTATAAAAGAATATGGCACTAAATGGCAAGATAATAGGGAATGGTTATTTGAATTGACCAATCGACCAGTATTGACCGGTATTGACCAGTATTGACCGGTTAAAACCAGTATTGACCACCGGTCTGGTCAAAACTCCAATCGACCGGTCGATTGCCAACCCTGGATATTGTTCAGGAGGGTAAACATGTAACTCAAATCAATCGAATTATTCTACAATGTTATTCGCTGATGTGGATTTTAAAGTTTTTAAAGTGTCTGATTGGTTCTCGAAGAAACACAAAAAGAAAAGAATGTTTATTTTATTAAAGGTAGGTAATAAATATTGCTTATTTGTTCATCTTGAACAAAATTAGTGATATTCAACTACCTCCCTTTAATTTCACACAAAACTCGCTCCACACACTCATTCAATTTTATTCCAAAATTAATTCGTAAGTCAATTATGTTAACAATTTCACGATGTTCTTTACTGTAAAGTGTGTTATTTCACATGTGATTGCATGGCAATGTGATTATGTCAACAGCATAATGGGCCTGGCTTAGAAAACCTCCAGTTTTTTTAAATGAATTGATTTCCAGGGTTAAAATTGCTGGTAACTTCCTCAGTCTTATTTTCAGATTATATTTTAAAAACTTTTTTTACTGTTTATGCAGAAATTAATCAATAATTCCAATTTATTTAAAGTTTGAGTAAATTGAGTGCAGAAAAGTTATATAATCTTTGCCAAGGTTGAAGTAATTCACCAAAGAATGAATCTAGCTCTTTTTGTTTTATCAGGTGATTTGTTAAAGAATACAGCAGAGCTTGTTGACAGACTTCTTGACCTTGAAAATGACCTCTGTGTTTCCTGGGCAACAGAAGAGTTTATACAGTCCCTATTAGAGGCAACAGATCAAATAGGGTAACTCTTTTATATACGTGACCCACCATGCGAAAAGGGACCATCTGGGAACTCTGTAAAATGACTATTTGAAAAGGAATTGGTTCCAGAATAGGCCAACCAGAGGTCGCATTTTAAAAATTCTTTCACTGGAAAGTAGATTGAACATTCAAGATTTAGAAAAGAAGCACATTGCGAAAAGTTTCGACCCTAGTCAGTCTGCGCAAACCACGCAGTCTGACTGGGGTCCACACTTTACACACTACCAAGATGGTCCCTTTTTGCGCGATAGGTCACATATAAAAAAGATCTGCCCTTGGGTGTAGATGAAAACAATTGTGAACAAGATGTGTGTAGTAAACACCAATGCCCCCACAACTTCCATTTTCAGAAATTTCAATGTTTTTGACCTTGACAGATGACCTTGAAGGAAGTATCAACATAAAAGCCTTGTTTCAAGCAATACATATGTGAAATATGAAGGTTCTATCCTTTAACAATCAAAGGTTATGGCCAATGTTAAAGATTTTAGGGGACAAAAAGACAAATAGACAGACAGGTCAAAAACAACATGTCCCTAATCTATGGGATGGCATTAAAATTGTTAATAGTACACTGTGTTGCACGTATACTTGTGATTTGTAAAGGGTGATACCATTTTTAACATTCACAAATATTTTTGCATCTTGAATGAAGGATTGGTGTTAATGTAAAGATTTCCACCGTTAATTAATTTTTCCTTTTCTATCCTGTTGTAGTCCTTTTCCAATACCCAAGGTTTTTATTTACACTTTTGAACATTTCTTTTTATGTCTTCTGAGTGTAAATTAAAATTCAGAACAAAGATTTGGGTATTTGTTGTGTTAGTTAGGGATATATATTTGCAAAAATATGTAAAGTAATAAGATTGCCAAATTGAAATTCACATTTATATATTGCAAATTTTCATCAATGATGCATTAAACTAATTATGCAAATTAAGAGGTACAGATAAGAGGTGTATAAATCCAATGCATACCAACAACATTCGGCTTATGCTTTAGTTTGTGAAATACACGTACTTTGATCTTAAACCCAAAATATATCTTCTATCTGTAGCTTTAATTAGGTTCATCAATTGTTTATTAACTTTTAGGAGTAATCACAGTGCTGCTCTGGAAGTATATTTAAACATTTTCCAGAGTTTTTCAACCACGGAACCTGGAGTGGAAGCATTAGGTAAATATATTTGTTACTTATAACGTAGTGGAGCTGTAATAGTTGGCAATGTTTGGGAAGTCATAAACTTTAATAGTGTTAACCAAGGTTTCCTATGATTTCATTAGGAAACCTTGGCTAACATTGTTAAAGATCATGAGTTAGGATATGTTGTGGAGCTATTATTGGTCCACTACCTGTAAATGAAAGGAGCAATCTATACTATCAAGGAGCATAACTCTAGATGTACTTTTTGCAAATTATGCCCCTTCTTTAACTTGTATTGTCTGTCCACTATCCAGCACATAACAGTGTTGCTGTTCTTTCTCTCTTTTAATTACATATTTTAAATTCATAAGATGGCATGGTACCTCTTGTGCAATCAATATGTTTGGATCCCTGCTATTGTGGCTGTTTACAGCCAGAATTTTGTAAGAGACAGAAAACTGTTGACAAAGCTCAGTCCATTTATAAGCTCGGTTGTTTTCAGAGAAAACCTGAGGTATTGTGATTGCCTTGGTGTTGTTGGCATGGCAAACTTTAATCATGGTCATATCTTTGTTGTTTTTGAAGATATCTTCCTGAAACTTGGCATGTGTGTTCACCATCACAAGAGCTATTGAGACTATCAAGGGGGATAAGTCTGGAGGTATCTCCTAAGAGTTATGCCCCATTTTGGACTTAGATTTTATGCATTATCCTGCACCTGCAGCTGAGTGTTGCACCCATAGGCCATGCTCTTGTTAGCTCACCTGAGCACATTGTGCTCAAGGAGAGCTTTTGTCATCATTGAATGTCAGTTGTATGTCGTCTGTTGTCCGGCGTCAACAATTTAAGTTTTTACACTCTAGAGGCTACAAATTTGATCCAATCTTCATGAAACTTTGTCAGAATGTTAGTCAGGTCACAAGGATGAACCCTTTTGAAAATGGGAAGGATCCATGCCATGTCACAGGAAAAGGGGCCTTATTGACAATTGGTCCTCTTTTTTTTCAAATAAGTTACTTTCATATTAAATAATTTTTTACAAGAGTTTTTTTTGTTTTGCTTTTTTATGCCCCCGATAGGGAGGCATCATAAATTTGACTTGTCCGTCCGTCCGTCTGTCCGTCCGTCCGTCCGTCCGTCATTCCGTCCAAAAACTTTAACATTGGCCATAACTTCCTTATTACTTAACATATTCGCATCATACTTTACCACAACATTCCTTGGTACATTACCTTTCTGTAGGCACATACTTTGGTGACCTTGACCCCTGGATGACCTTGACCTTCAACATAGATTGGCCATAATTTAAAATCAAAGCGGTGTCGGGGGCATTGTCATCTTACAGTGACAGCTCTTGTTTCACATAATGTGGTGTTTTGGAGAAATAAAGACCGGGAAATCATTATGTGACAAGGAGAAATGACTTGAAATATGTAATTCACTGTGATCTTCATGTTCTCTTCAATATCTTTCACTTCAATCTTTTCTGAGATTTTGTTGTCTTATGTTTAATCAAAGAGTTTCACTGTTTTTAATTTCAGTTTCTCACAGAGACAGACTCGGCAAGAAGATAATGAAATATTTAAACATTGTTTGCGAGTACGAGATAGTAGGTCTCGGAGGTAAAGAAGGACCTCTTGCCTCAGCATTATCTGTCTTGAACATACTCATGAACACGCAGACTCCGGATTATATGGTCACACTGTGTAAAGGTTTGTAAGATTCTTGTACATTAACCTATTCACACACAATCCTAAATTTTGACGCTTCTGGAGGAAAATATTTGGAAAATATTATGGAAATGAATGAATTGCTTGTTACAAGTAATTTCTTCTTTTAACAGTGATTTCATCCAAAAAGGACAAAGGTCTTAAAAATTTCATCAACTTAAAAATAGCATCTGCAAATTCTGGTAATGAAAACCTTGATTGGAACAGCATCTGGTGGCTTGAAAAGAATTTTGTAGTTGAACTGTTGTGAGATATTCTAGGAAATCTATGGTTAGGTTGTCCATCTATGATTTGACTGAAAGTAGGGTTAAACCCTGCTTCAAGCAAAAGAAAGTTATTAGGAGTGATTCATTAGCTCCACAAGGCCACTGAGGCTATTGTAATCATGCTGTGTTTATCATTCCTCTGTCAAAAACTTTTCTCTTTAAAAATCTTCTCCTCAGAAACTACAGGATGAATTTCAACAAAACTTCACAGGAATGATCTTTGAGTGACCCTCTTTCATAGTTGTTCAAGGATTTATAATTTTATGAAAAAGATAAGGCTTTAATGGGCGTGGCTAATTCCATAAATGGTAGTGCAGTCAAATCTGTCTTGAGCAAGCAACCAAGGGACTTTCAAAAAGTGCTTGCTTAAGGCAGGTGCTTGCTTAATACAGGTCCATTTCAGTGCAATTTGTTAATTTGGAAACTGAGTAGTCGCTTGCTTAAGACAGGGTGCTTGCTAAATACAGGTGGCGGCTAACACAGGTTTGACTGTATCTAACTTTTCTCAGAATCTAACTGATGGATATCAATCAAATTTCACTGGAATGATCCTTGTGTAAACCTTTGTCAATCCACAAAACAATTATTGTAAAATGATGAAAAATATGTCTTTTTATGGGCGGAGGTCATTTCTCTTTATGTTATATAGTGGAAACTTTGAAAATCATTATATCAGAATCGAACTGATGAATATCAACCAAATATCTTTTGAGTGATGATCCTGTGGTGACCCTGTATCAGACTACAAAATGTTAGCTATTGTGATCACCTTTCATCCGGCGTCGGTCGTCCGGTCGGCGTCCGGCGTCCGTCAACAATTTCTTATAACGACATCTCCTCCTAAACTACTGGGCCGATTTACACCAAATTTTACAGAAATGTTGCTTAGGTGGTCCCCTTCAAAAATAGCTAAAAGAATTGAAATCCATGAAAAACTCTGGTTGCTATGGCAACAAACAGTGAAATTTTAAGAAAATCTTTAAAATTCTTCTTCTTCTCAACCAGTAGTCCTACAGACTTAAAAATTGGCATCGATGATCAGTTCATAGACCTGAATTGAAATAGCTAAAATCATATCTTTTGGGCCACCAGGTGCGGAGCACCAGGGGGGAGGGGGTAGTACTTTGGTCAAATTTTGTAATCTTCAAGCTGCTTCTTCTTCGGAACCAGGAGCCCTACTGACTTGAAAATTGGCATGGATGATCAGCTCATAGACCTGAATAAAAATAGCTAAAACCATATCTGTTGGGCTGCCAGGTGTGGAGCACCAGGGGGGAGAGGGTAGTACTTTTGTGAAAATTTTGTAATCTTTAACCTTCTTATTCTGATGAATCAGGAGCCTGACAGATTTGAAAATTGGCATGGATGATCAGTATATGGACCTTTTTAAAAATAGCTAAAATCATGACTGTAGATTCACCAGGTGTGGAGCACCATGGGGGAGAGGGTAGTACTTTTGTGAAAATTTTGTAATCTTTAACCTTCTTCTTCTGATGAATCAGGATCCTGACAGATTTGAAAATTGGCATGGATGATCAGTATATGGACCTTTATAAAAATAGCTAAAATCATGACTGTAGATTCACCAGGTGCGGAGCACCAGGGGGGAGAGGGTAGTACTATGTAAAAATTTTGTAATCTTTAACCTTCTTCTTCTGATGAATCAGGAGCCTGACAGATTTGAATATTGGCATGGATGATCAGTATATGGACCTTTATAAAAATAGCTAAAACCATGACTGTAGATTCACCAGGTGCGGAGCACCATGGGGGAGAGGGTAGTACTTTTGTGAAAATTTTGTAATCTTTAACCTTCTTCTTCTTCTGAACCACAAACTCTACAGACTTGAAAATTGGCATGGAGGATCAGCTCATAGACCTTAATAAAAATAGCTAAAGTCATGACTGTAATTCCACCTGGTGCGGAGCACCAGGGGGGAAGGGGTAGTACTTTTGTGAAAATTTTGTTACTTTAACCTTCATCTTCTAAAATAACCAGGAGCCCTTCAGACTCCAATATTGGCATGGATGATAAGCATATGGATCTTAAATATAATAGCTAAAAGCATGAATGTAGGGCCACCAGATGCGGAGCATTAGGGGGGAGGAGGTAGTACTTTGGATCATTTTTGAAATCTTTAACCTTATTCTTCTCCTGGATCAGGAACCCTACAGACTTGAAAATTGTAATGGGTGATCAATATATTGACATTAATGAAAATAGCTAAAATCATGACTGTAGGGTCACCAGGTGCTGAGTGTCTTGGGGAGGGTGTAGTACCTTGGATCATTTTTGAAATCTTTAAACTTCTAATGAACCAGGAGTCCTACAGACTTGAAAATTGGTATGAATGATCAGCATATGGACATCAATTGAATTAGCAAAAATCATGACTGTAGATTCACCAGGTGCAGAGCATCTTGGGGGAGGGGGAGTGCTTTGTTGAGAATTTTGAATCCCTACAGCCTTTATATTTGACATGGATTGATCAACTCATTAAAGAAAAATTTAAAAGTCTCAGACTCAGCCTGTATATCTGGCATTGATTAGCTGATCACAGACCTTTTATGAAAAAAGCTTAAATAAATAATGACCAGGTGAGGAGCAGAGGGGGGGGGATTATTTCAAATGTTATCTGATTGAATAAGTGAAAATCTCTTTTTCTTTGGTTGCATGGACATACCTAGGTAATGAAGCTTTTTTCTCAGGTGAGCGACCCAGGGCCAACGGCCCTCTTGTTGTAAATGTTGCCAAATTTCAACAAAAATCCCCCCTACTTTTTGAATCATAGAATAGACACTGCTATGTGTTATATAATGTAAACTTTGAAAATCATTCAAATGATGGATATCAACCAAATTTCACTGTAATTTTCTGTTGGCAATGGCTTAATCAGTTGGCGCAAAATTATTGTATGTATATAAATGTATAAAAATATGTATGTCAATTTTCTCTCTCTCTATATAAGTTTTTCATTGATCATGAATTTTTCTTTGCAGAAATATTCAGCATGTGACACTTAAGATAAAAACGCCAATTTACTTGAAATAAACATTCACTCATTCATACTCTTAAATTTATGTTCTAATCAAATCAGTATATTCTGGCCTGCATAGCAAACCAGTTGCTCAAGCAGCTCTGGTTTACTCCAAATTTTCCCCATTTTGTTAATGTCAGACTAAAACCCTGTGTAAATTTCCTTTTTATCTTATAACTATACATGATAACATTCCGTATGATATTTTTTATGATATCACATAGTTATTTTTAGAACAAAGATATAATGTGGTTATTTTCAGAAACTTGCATTTCAGTTAGAAACATCAACGAAAACATGATAAATAGAGGTTATAAGATAAATATAATACTTATTTAGTGTATTGTATGAAAAAAATATCTCACTCACTTGCGAGAATTGAAAATTGTCACGGCAGAGCCTCTACAATTATCAAATCTCACAACCTTTATTAAATATAAATTATATATAAATATGATAAGTACTTTCTGAATTGTATGAAAAAATATCTAACTTGGTTGTGAGAATTGATTATTGTCTCTGCAGAGCCTCCACTATTATCAATTCACCCAACCTCGTTAGATTTTTATTCATACAAAACACTAAGCCTGTCTTACAAGGCTGTTCAGTGTATGTACATTAAATACATTTGAAATTGTTAAAAATATCACACACGGGTTCAAATAAAATGTTTTTATTATTTCAGATGAACAGCTAATCAGAATCTTGTTGAAGATTTTAGAACCCCTATATCCCATATTGAACCACATAAGATCAGATTCTGAAGACATTCCACCACATGATGCACCTGATACTATAGAACATACTGAAGATATTGATACAGATACATCGTCTGCTAAAGTCAATAGTAAAAGTATAGACAGTGCTATGGAACAAGTTACTGAGACAAATACAGGGTCTGATCAAGTCAGAGAAACAAATACAGAGTCTAGTACAGTCAATAGTGTCAGTAAAGACGGTACTGTGGAACAAGCTACTGATGATACTGGAAGTGCAACAATAGTGAAAGACATTTCAATCAAGGATAATGCTAAGGACCATGATAATGAAGTAAATGGAGATGTAAATGATGAAAACATTAATGATGGTAAGGAAGAAATGGATGATGGAGAAGATGATTCACCCAAAGATTCTGGATACAAGTTCGATGATTTAGGTGAAGATGAAATACAAGCTCTCACAGTGTTACATGATGTCCTATCTGGGTTCTTACTGGAGTATTGTAAACTAGTGTTCAAGGTGAGGAATTTCTCTTACAATAGGAATAATAATGGAACCTGTCTTTGATTATCAAAAAATAGAACACTTTAGAATAATAGGCAAAAGAATGAAATCTCTCAAAGACTCTTTTTACTGCTATTTAGCAATGTATTCAATGAATAAGGGAATATTGTATGTCTATTTTTGACGAATTATTTCAAATAGCTTTCTGCCCTATTATTTGTGTTGACTGTGTCCTACAAGATGAATATTCATCCATTAAACTCAATATAAGTATTTGGTCATTTCTATTTCTTGATTGATAAATTGGCTGGTTATAGAAGGGTATATACTTTCCAAATGTCAATTGCGAATTCATTTATTAGTAAATATTTTATTATGACTAGAAAAATATATTTTCGTAATTGTTTTTCTCTTTCATTTTATCTAGTATCAACATACAGATGATCTCAAGAATAAACCAGAATCATCAAAGGATTATCTGGAAAGTAAATTAGAGCCCTCAAATATCAAAGAAAATCATGTTGAAACAAAAGAAAAACAGTCTGAAACTGAAGAAAGGGAAACTTCTTCAGAAAGTAAATTGACAGAGGAAGTAACTGAAAACGAAGTGACAGGCAAGGGAGATAATCAGCCTAATTTGTGTTCATCTGTGCTTACCTACCTTGAAAGTGCATGCAGCAGAAGTCGAATAAATTATCTTGGGTTGATTTTAAAAGAAACTAGTGCTGGATGTGCATTGTTTGAGGAGTTAATGGAAATGAGCAAGGAATTTGAGAAAGAGAGACTAGTCAGAATTTTAAATGATGTAAACAATTATCGTATAGTAAGTCGAGCCGAGTCTCGTAAGGTTTCTGATGAAAAAGAGTAGTTTTGAACCCTTTCAACTCAAGCCCTATTATTTACTTCCCTCATTTGACAGAATCTTAGAAAACTGTGTTGAAATGTAGAAATTGCATGTTCCATGCAATTTCTTCATTTTCCACAGTATTTCTACCCAGAAATACATCCTGTTTTTTTTCTGCAACATCTGTCAAATGTTACCATCTCAATATCTTTCTAAGCCTATTAAATTGGAAAGGATCTTTAGGCAAACACGGGAAAAGTGGCCTTAGTGGCAATATTTTTGTTAACACTCCATAGACCACATTTTGTCCAATTTTTATGAAACATATATAGAAAAAGGCTAGTAAATGATGCCGGACTTTATGGGTATCAATGAATTTTGCTGGGCTTGTAGTGGTCTCTTACTTAAGCAGGAGTAAAGAAGATGAAAATGAGTGATATAGGTCCATCATGGTCCTCTTGTTTCTCTATACTAACCTTACAATCCTTTTAAAACCCTTAAATGTGGCCAAAAGCCCTAAAAAAATATGCAAACTAGAATCACGAAACTTCACTGGTGGACAGATCTCATTGAAGAAAATAGCATTTCATAAGAACAATATTACTACTTGCCATATTTTTAGCTCACCTGACCTGAAAATTGGTCAGAGTGATTTGATCAAATCTCTGTCAAGTTCGAAATTGGGTCAACTGGAATCAAAAATGCGGTCAAGGGGTCAAATATAAGTAAAACCTTGCAGACACTCTAAAGAGGCCATATTTTTGGCCCAATCAACTTGAAAATTGGTTTGAATGATTATCTTGATCAAATCTCCTTCAAGTTCCAAAATGGGTAAAGTGGGTCAATAATTAGGTCAATGGGTCGAAATACAAGAAAAACCTTGTAGATACTCTAGAGGACATATTTGTTTCCTTATCATCCTAAAAATTGGTCAGAATGATAATCTTGATAAAATCTCATTCAATTTTGAATTGAAGTAAAGTGGGCTGAAAATGAAGTCAAGGGGTCAAATATTAGAAAAACATTGTAGTCACACAAGAGGCCATTTTTTGCCCTACCAACTTGAAAATTGATCAGAAGGATGAAATCTAGGTCAATTTTGAATATGGGAAAAGTGTTGTAAAAAACTAGTTTAAGAGGCCAGATTAAAACAGTAAGCTCAGTAGAGCTATTTAAGGCCACTTTAGCCCTCTTGTTTGTAGTTATTAGTCCCCTACCGGTGTTCACACCGGAGGGGACTATAGGTTTGCCCTCCGTCTGTCTGTCCGTCCGTCTGTCCGCTCAAATCTGGATCCCACGATAACTTAATAACTAAGCAAGCGTTTTTGATGAAAGTTGGTATATGACTAGATGGCAATGTGTAGATTATGCACATCATTTTATTATTGTTTTTCGACTTAAATTGAGGTTGCTATGGTTACAGAAATAGTGAAAATATGGCCAAAAATGGGATCCTGCGATAAGATAATAACTAAGCAAGCTAGTTTGATGAGACTTGGTATATGACTATATGGCAATGTGTAGATTATGCACATCATTTTATTTTTGTTTTTAGACTAAAATTGTTGTTGCTATGGTTACGGAAATAGTGAAAATATGGCAAAAAATATTGGATCCTGCGATAAGTTATTAAGTAAGCAAGCTAATTTGATGAGACTTGGTATATGACTAGATGGCAATGTGTAGATTATGCACATCATTTTATCTTTGTTCTTTGACAAAAAGTGTGGTTGCTATGGTAACGGAAATAGTGAAAATATGGCAAAAAATGGATCCTGCAATAACTTAATAACTAAGCAAGCTAACTTGATGAAACCTGTTGAAAAAATTTATAAGCCATGTTAGTCAGGGTGGTGATGCAGCAGTATTAATCATCTCCAGTGAAAGTTCTCATTTCTTACCAACAAGACTGAAGAAAAACATCTTGGATCAGACAAGGTAACTGTTATTGATACTATTTCTTGCATCTGTCTATTGCTTGCATGAATTGTATAGTGGGCACAGCAGAGACAACAACTCATGTAAGTCTTGTTTAACCCTTTCCAAAACAAGACCTGGTTTTGACGTCCCTGATAGAATTGGCGTGGGAAAACATTGAGACAACGAAGCCGGTAGGGGACTTTATGTGTTGCATACAACACCAGATACTTGTTGCCTTTTGTTAAAATAATTACTTGATTTTTTTTTTGTTCAGAGCATATCTCAAAAAGTTGGCAAGCTAGAATCATGAATTTTCACAGATGGATAGATATCATTTAAGAGAAGTGCAGTGCAAAAGAACCGTAACTCTACTTGTCATATGTTTTCAGTCATTGCCCTTTGTTAATTGATAAAGATTATGCCATCGACCTGCTCTAATGGGGGGGGGGCAAAAATGTTTTACAAATATCCCTTGCTAAATAGAGCTTTGTATCAACAGAAGAGAAGGTCTTTCAATACTAAGAAAATCTTTTTAAGTTTGTCTAACATTATTTGATACAAAGGACCTGCAATGCCAATGGTAAAGCATGTGAAAAGCATTATGTATGATGTTTTATAAATAAGGAAAAAACATTAAAAACATGTTAATCTTTATTTTGTCATTGTAAACCTTTCCAAATTCTTTAAGAAATTGAAGAATAAAGTGGCTTTTTTATGCTCTCCTTATAACATCTTTATAATGTTTTATAAAGAAGGAAAAAACATTAAAAACATGTTAATCTTTATTTTGTCATTGAAACCCTTTCCAAATTCTTGAAATTGAAGAATAAAGTGGCTTTTTTATGCTACCCGAAGGGAGAGCATATAGCTGCCGCTTCGTCCGTCCGTCTGTCCGTCCGTCCGTCCGTCCGTCCGTCCCCACCTATTTCTCCATAACCCTTGGGCCAAATCAAACAAAACTTACCATGTGAACTCCCTATGATATAGTGATGATGCACCTGTGACGGTTTTTGGATTTGAGGCCTCATAACAGGAAAAGGGGACTTAGGGTAAAAAACAGTTTTTCCCAAATTTCTCCTGGTCTAACAGTCAGAATTTAGTGAAATTTCATATTTGAGTAGTAAATCAGATGCCCTTTACTATAAACAATATGAAATTAACGTTTATTATCAAATTAAAATATGCCCACTTTTATTCTTTCGTTTATTTTATGTTATGCAACGTCATCCTTAGAGAGATTGTTGATGTTTCCGACGTCATATAAACTGCACATAAGGTTTTGCAAATATGTATTAGGATTTCATTCCAAAACTTCTAATTTTGGTGTTTTAAGTGAGTTAGGGCAGTTTCCATTAGTGATAACTATTATAGTAAGTTGTTTGAATTTTTGGTCACATGCTATCCATTCCAAGGAGGATTCTCTATTATATAAAGCATACCAGGAACAATTAAATGGTTTAAACCAGAATTCTGGCTGGGTGCAATTTTTCAAAAATATTCTATGTGATCTTTGATTTTTGCATGTTTGGACTAACCAATGCACATTTAAACCACAGTCTCTTCTCTTTTCTATTAAGAATAAATTGAAGGAAAGATTTATTCAGCATTGGGATAAAAGAATTACTTCCGAAATTGGGGATAAAAAACTCAGGACCTACAAAATCATTAAAACATCATTTGTAATACAGCCTTTTCTTGAATCATTAAAGATAAAAAACTCAGGAAAAGTATATGTTTATTCAGACTTAGTGCACACAAATTAAGGATTGAAACAGGAAGATACTGCAGGGAAAAGCTAGAACAAAGGTTGTGCAATCAATGTGGAGTTATAGAGGACGAAATGCATTTTATATGTACTTGTAGTAAATATGACAATCTAAGAATAGAAATTCTGAGTCCATTACAGGAATTTGAGACTGCTGATAACAATTTAGTAACATTTAAATCCTTATTGACAAGTTCCAATATAGATACTTTGAAAGCTGTATCAAATTTTATCCTAAAGCTGGTATAATTTAGTGGTTTGGCCTTGAACTCCAAGTCGTATGTTTCAATTTTAATCACAATTAATACATTATATAACTTTGTCTTTATATGTGAGTGCGTGAGCGAGTATGTGAAAGCTTTGTTATTATTTTTTTCCCTTCCTTATTTCATTTTGTTTTGTTGATATGTGTTTGTAAAATTGCCTTTAACCCTTACCATGGGTATACTTGAGCAATAAAATATCTTATCTCTTATCTTATAAACCTACGCGCAAAATGGCGCGCTTTCATGGCTGCGTCCGTATTATTCCCGAGGTCTATTCCGTAGAATCGCCGAGGGTTCCCGACTGGCTGCAACAGATTAGTTGTACTAACATAAGGGTTGTTCTTTAAAAAAAAAAACAAAAAACGATCGGGTCACAAAGTATCACAAAAAAGGGGGGCTTCAAAATTAGATTGAAATATCCTGGTTATCACAGTAGAGTACAGTTTTCCCCTGACTCGCTGCAAACCTTCACACAATTACTGTACCAAAGAAAGAACTGATTTTTTTTCTTTAAATAAATTTTGTATGTCAAATATCATAGGAAAAAGGGCCTTATGAACATTACGTTGAAATATTCTTTTCATCACGCGCAAAATGGCGCGCTTTCATGGCTGCGTCCGTATTATTCCCGAGGTCTATTCCGTAGAATCGCCGAGGGTTCCCGACTGGCTGCAACAGATTAGTTGTACTAACATAAGGGTTGTTCTTTAAAGAAAAAACAAAAAACGATCGGGTCACAAAGTATCACAAAAAAGGGGGGCTTCAAAATTAGATTGAAATATCCTGGTTATCACAGTAGAGTACAGTTTTCCCCTGACTCGCTGCAAACCTTCACACAATTACTGTACCAAAGAAAGAACTGATTTTTTTTCTTTAAATAAATTTTGTATGTCAAATATCATAGGAAAAAGGGCCTTATGAACATTACGTTGAAATATTCTTTTCATCACGCGCAAAATGGCGCGCTTTCATGGCTGCGTCCGTATTATTCCCGAGGTCTATTCCGTAGAATCGCCGAGGGTTCCCGACTGGCTGCAACAGATTAGTTGTACTAACATAAGGGTTGTTCTTTAAAAAAAACGATCGGGTCACAAAGTATCACAAAAAAGGGGGCCTTCAAAATTAGATTGAAATATCCTGGTTATCACAGTAGAGTACAGTTTTCCCCTGACTCGCTGCAAACCTTCACACAATTACTGTACCAAAGAAAGAACTGATTTTTTTTCTTTAAATAAATTTTGTATGTCAAATATCACAGGAAAAAGGGCCTTATGAACATTACGTTGAAATATTCTTTTCATCACGATAGAATCCACAATTTTCATCCTATTTGCTTCAATCTTGTACATAATGATTTTGTGAAATTTGTCAGGACTATTGAGTACCACATAAAAAGGGACCTTAATGCAACTTTTATTCTCTTACTTGACCATGGACAGTCTTTAAAGAGATGGCTTATCCTGAAACTCGTGTACTTTTAAATTCTATGATTGTATTTCAAACAGCCCAATCATACTCTAATTTTTTTTCAGTGAGTAATTAGAGTTTCCTAGGCAATCGTGTACCACTTGTCTGCATTACCCACAATATGTGATCAGAAAGTAGGAGATGTACAATTCAACCACCCTACATTGAAAGTGACGTCACTTTTTGATTACTTTTTAAATGCAGGATTGAAATTAAATTGTAATTCAACCCACCCTATAAACAACTGTCGTAATTAGCGCTGTCGGTAACATTAACGTTCTACACGGGTTAGTGTCGGCGCAAAAGACTAGATTTTTTTCTCTTTTTTTCATAAATTCAAGTTTCAAAACTTGATGCATTGTATTAGCATTAGCAATTTTACACGAAACGATTTTGAAAAAAAAAATCACTTTCAATTTTTTGTGATATTTATGAATGCTTGTGTATGCGTTGAAAATAGACAAATATGCAAATACTGGCACATCAGTAGAGAAAAGAAAAACAGTATTATAAAATGAAAAAGGTTTTCTTTCACATGTAACGAATACACGAGTCAATTATGAAATAATGGAATTAACTATTTTCTATATTGAAAATAAACTTAAAAAAGTGATCATGATATTACAAAAAGTACATAATCTGAGGTTCAAACTTTAATATCAATTTCACTTTACTTTCGAGGGGCGGAGACGTACGTCATAACACACTAACTACCTGAGCTATTTTCCCATTTGTCAAATTCAAGTGTTTTAACCTTGTATCAAACCTTATACATTTCACATAACAATAAAATAATAAACGAATCATGACGTCAATTTCAGTGTTGGTCGGTCGGACTGTAGGTTAATAAGAGTGCACACTTCATAGGCGTATCTAATTTATACGCACTCAGAAGGCGACAACCAAAAAATGTATAGGATAATTGCAACATGTGAACTGCGACAAAAGATGAATGCCCTCCGTCCCCTTCTTTTTAATGATTTGAGCGTTGGTGAATAATCAAAACATCGTAACCACAGCTTGAATAAGCTGTAGTTTCGATGTTATAATCATTCATCAGCGATATTTTTCAACAAAGGATTATTTTCTTTTACGCACTTGTGTAAATTGCGTAATGGGAGTTACGCTCTTGCACTTAAGCAGGCTGATGTTAGCCAATGCTGTCTACCAAGTGAAAAAGCTCTATGTACATGTATCAGGAATTATACATGACAACACATCTCATATGGCGTTTTTAGTACGATCGCATGAATATACCGTGAACAATACGAGAAGAGTCAAATTGATTCCCTTCTTAACTCGCTCAGCATCTTTTATCTTTATTTACTCTTATATGAAACAATTTCAAAATAATTTGTGATAGCATCACATTTGACTAGGGGAAAAACAGCCCCATGATGAAATCACAAAAATTAACGAAATTTTACCCCACGTTGCACCTTTGCATCAAGTTTAATTAACGAAACTATTTACATTGTTTCAGTTACATTGCGGCGGTCAATCCTCCTATTCGTGGCTAACTGTCATTCTACAAGAGCATCCAGTTCAACCGACCTACCAGTTCCTTATTCCACTTAAATTTACAACTAATTTACTTATGGCTCGGAGACGGTTGGGATCGAGTAGCGCTTTGCACGTACATTTTCGTATAAAGCATATATCAATAGGAGACGTTAGCTAGTTTTTAACTCACCTCAGCACATCGTGCTCCAGTAGAGCTTTTTTGATCATTGAATGCCCTTCGTCCGTCGTCAGACGTCAACAATTTAAGTGTTACACACTAGAGGCCACATTTATGGACCAATCATCATGAAACCTTGTCAGAATGTTTTCCAGGTCACAAGCATGGACCCTTTTGAAAATGGAAAGGATCCATGCCGTATCACGGGAAAGGAGGCCTTAATGACAATTTTCTTGTTTACACTCTAGAGGCCACGAATACGGCACAATCTCCATGAAACTTGGTCAGAATGTTGGCCACGTCTCAAGAATGCACTCTATTGAAAATGGTAGGGGTCCATGTCATATCATGTGAAAAGGGGCTAATGATAAATGTCCCAAATTTTGTGAAACTTGGTTTTATGTAGAAGTTATCTTCTTTATGACATTTGCCTATTTAATTGATGTGATGTGATGAGACTCATGTGAGCGATCTAGGACCATCGTGGTCCTGTTGTTTAATGAACGCTGATTTCAAGAGAAAGTGCAATGATGAAACTTAACATGATATATGAAAGCGTTTTATTTGGGCTATGTTTAGTCGGTAACATAACTGTCTTCGAAAGGCCTAAGATCACCGATGCTGGCCATGTTCCCAGATGAAACGAAGGATTTGATATTAAAAACGGGTCTTAAATTTGAAAAGAAAATAATAGCCCAGGTCTGAATTCAGGATGTCAATTCGGTGCTAACTGTTTGTAAATCATACCCGGCTTCGCACATGCACTTGCGCGCAAAGTGGGGTTTTATTTGAACTCAGTTTTGTCATGCTGAACGCAGGGCTAGGGCTTTGTAAGTAACTACACAGCATAGATATAATGTTATGTGAACTTAAAATTGTTATGAATTTGTTATAATTCAGTTGCTTCAAACCTCGCTAAATCAAATTGAAAGTATGAAAAAATACGAAAACAAAATTTGAACTATGCAAGAATCACGAAAACTTGATAGGGATTTAGATACCAAGGACCATTACGATCCTTAATCGCTAATCTAAGTAACAGTGTCATAAATCAAAATAAACTATGTAAATAAAGACAGAGTTTTTGATACAGCTTTGTTAAAGCTTCGCCCATCGCCTCTCACCAAAGGGTTGATAATCGTAGACCTATGTGAGATAGTAGCTGGAGGCTAGGAAAGGATAAAATGGTTGTACTGGTGAAAGAAATGCCAGGAATCCATTGCTAGGTGCTCCAGCCGCCGCGATATAACTGAAAAAAATGTTGAAAGTGGCGTTAAATTCCTTTCAGTTAATCAATCGATAAAAGTTCTAATCTCTTCAACCTATCCGACGCTTAGACTTTCATTTAAGTCAGTGAAATCGCGGGTTTTTTTAGCTATATTAATTTGGAATGGTGTTGTTGATACTATCTTTTTCAGTGAGTTTGGAGCCGTTTTTGAATGGTTTGAGTGGGTGTATGGAATGAATGAATGGACCGCTGAGCGAGTGATTTGGAATGGTTTCGATCGGAATGAATGTCAACTCCACGAGGTTGTTAACTGCATTTATAGTGATTACATTAGTTTTGTACTGCCCCCCCTTTTTTGTGATCTTTTTCAAGGCCCTCTTATTGTATAGTTCTTTTAAATTCCGTATTAGTTTTTCTACAGATTCTTTTTGGTTTTGAATGATTATTATAATTCTGTCTTTAACTTGGATCTAAAATATTCAATAAATGACTTCACTTGTAGACGTGACATATAAAGCCCAATATGCTTATTTATTCTTTCATTCATTTTTTTCGTTCTTTCGTGTGTTTTTTAATTCATTACTTCCTCTTTTAAATATATGTTTAAAAAGTAATCAAATCGTCGAAATATTTTTGAGCAATGATACTTTTTCATTAATTTCATGTAATTTTGATAATATTCAGAACTGTACAATCATGAATGTGATAATAGTATTATCGATAGAATAAGTCGATGTTCGCTCCCGTAACAGCTTGGTCTTTTGCTTGAGCAACCCTTTTCCTTAAATAACGTAGTTTTCAAGGGGCAAGTTTTGATATCTCGGAATTGTTATGCCTTATATTATTATTTTCATTGTTCAATGATAATTTTGTATGAAACGTACTTGACAGAAAATTTCATCTTGGAGAAGGATTGCATATAAATCCGAGAACTTATTACGCGTAGTTTCAAATGCCATACGTTGTAAAACGAATTTTGCCAATATTTCGTTTTGTCTAGAAAAGGGTTTATATCACCGAGAGATAATAGAAATTAGAGCCTTATTGACATTTCGTCGGTGAGCTACCGAAACATCGTAACTACAGCTTAGATAAGCTGTAGTTACGATGTTTTTGTAGCCCATAGACGAAAGTGACATTCACTACAAAATCCTGCATCAAATGGCGACTCCGCCAAATTGCACGAAACAATCATGACGAAGAGCATGAAATTACTCGTAATTGTAATTTGTATGCTGTGCTTTATATGTCTTGGTTTAGGTGATGAAATTCAGGAAGTATCAGTTGATACACTTGAAGACACTTTGAAGGAAAGAAAAGCAACAATGTTGTTTTTTACAAAGGATAAATGTGAAAGTTGCAAGCGGCTTTATCACAAGTTCGTCATCACAGCTCAAACATTCGAGAACGACGCCGTCGTATTTCGTAAAACGAGAGACGACAAACTCGCGGAGCGATTTGAAGTGACGTCATTCCCGGGGATCGTGTTTTACGAGTTCGGAAGTACCATACCTCGTGCCTATAAAGGGGACATAACTTCTAAAGAACTGTCCAAGCTAGTGATTAGAGCTTTACGTGGAGATTTTCGATCTCTAGATCTAAAACACGCGGTTGAATTAACAAAGGCTAATTTTGACGTGTTAATGGGGGTGGATAATCAATGTAAACTAGTTATGTTACATGAAAACGACGACGAAGACGAATTAGCCGATTTCGAAGAACTTGCTGAAATTTTCGGTAATGAAGACGGTGTCATGGTGGGAAGAGTGAACGTGGACAAACAGAAGAAACTAAGAAAACGGTTCAATACAGTCGAATATCCGGCTTATTATTTCCATCCAAAGCTAGGCATCACTTCAAGCAATCTACAAGTTGAACAATTCAATATAGACAAAATGGTTAGCCTGATCAACAAGGATTGTGGAACTTACAGAGTTAAAGACGGCCGGTTAAATCCGTTTGCTGGATTGATACCAGAAATCGATAAAATAATTGACGAACGTGGTAAAGATCTGTACGAGATTAAGAATATCAAAACTATGAAAAATAAGATTAAGAAAGCAACGAGAAAACTGCCAGATAATGCTGACAAGGATATGGCCGAGTTTTATTTGGATCTGATTGACACGATCGAAGAAGGAGGTTCTATCGAGGCTGTAGATGAAGTGAGGAATAATATATTTATCGAGATGGACGAGGCCCGGCCTCTAAAAATGGATCGATTGATGAAGAAAAGAAATATTATTGATAAAGTCATTGATATAATAGGGAAACATCTAATGCATGATTTAGGGAGCATGGATCTGAACTTTGGTACTCCTCAACAAATCGGCGATTCTAGGACAGGGTTTTCGAAAATGAAATTAAAGGACGAGCTGTAGTTTATTTAGTGTATTTATAGAAACAAATAAAAATCTAACTTGTCAAGCATAACACACTTTAAGGTTCATGTAAAGTGTTTGAGGCCCAATTTTAAAACACTTAATTTGCCAAGAAAAAGCAGTATGTCCGGGTACATTGTATATCAAAATGAAGCTATTCGTGAGCATAAGCAGTTAAGCAACACAAGACTGTCATAGCTATAGCGATATAGCCAAAACATTGTGGAAAGGGGTCATTTTGTACAGAACAAGCAACTGCTGGAAAGAATTGGCTCATATTTTAACAAAGTACAGACTCAAGTACTACCGAGGTACTACTACAAACGTTGGTATAAAACTCTGGCCCAAAACGTAGTTATGCAAGCAGTTTATTTTGACTTATTTTATAAACACATATGTCATATAATTATGTCATTCTAATTTGGTAAACTTGTTGATCTTTGTAAGGTAGGGTGTGTTATCACAACATAAATGGACAATAATAGTTTATGTACCTGTAAGGTTGTTTAGCAATATATCGATTTCTATTTCACTAGATGATAGAAACATAGTAATTTATTATAGACCATTGAAATAAAAAACTATAACTTGTAATAAATTGCAGAAAATATTTCACAATATTATGGCGTGATGTTGCACCATACCTAACATCTATTTTGAAAACAGACCAAACCGGTTTGACAAGTATGTTGACAAAATAAAGGGAAATTTATTGTTTCCAAAGAGCCTTTTGAGACCGAGTTTTATAGTTAAGGTTGTAGTACTACCTGGGTAGTACTTTAGACCGTGCTTTGTTAAAATATGAGGCAATTTTATCTAACCGTCATGCAGTTGCTTGTTCTGTACAAAATGGCCCTTTTCCACAATGTTTTGGCTTTACCGCTATAGCTATGGCGGTCTTATGTTGCTAAACTGCTTGAGCTCATAAATAGCTTCATTTTGATAAACATGTATAATATACCTGGACATACTGCTTTTTCTTGGCTAATTAAGCGCACTTAAGATTGGGTCGCAAACACTTTACATGAACCTTAAAATGTTTGAGAATGAAATTGGTTCCAGTAGAAGTAAAAGCAGGGAGGTCGCGTTTCAAAATTTCTTAAACAGTAAAGTAGAATGATCATTCTTATTCAGAAAGTCAGCCAACGGCGAAAAGTTTCGAGAGTAGTCAGCCATGCACATAATTGTTGCCATTTTGCAAAATCACCGAAAAAGAGTCTTCATCTTCAATTTCTGTAAGGTATTGGACCTGTAATAGTTCCACAACGTTTAAGAAATAAAAGACTTAAACAGTGTTAAGGTATTGGACCCATGATAGTTCCGCAACATTTTGAACCCCACGTTCTTGTACAATGTTGACCAAGGTTTCCTAATGAAAATCATTAGGAAACCTCGGTTAACATTGTTAAAGTTCATGACTCCTGAAAATTTGCAGAACTATTAGGGGTCCACTCCTTAATCGAGGTTTGATAATGAGTAGGAATCATCGGTTGATATAAGTGAAATATCACGAGTTACGAAAAGTTGCGGAACTATTATGGGTCCGGCACTACCCTAACACAACTCCTATAATTTCATCATCGGCACAGATTTGTATGAAACTTTCACAGAATGTTACTGTTATCTTGCACAGCTTTTAGTAATCTGGCAGTAGCATATTGTGTCGCAGAAGAGGAGGGCCCGGCTTTGATCCGTTCTCCAGTTAAACCTGCCTTAATGATGTTACTTTGTATTTTCAGTTGTCTTAACCGAGATAAAACAAAATTTTAGACTCATCCAGTTTCGAATAATTTTGCAACATTTGTTTCAATGTGCATTCAAATTGAAAATAGACTGTAAAATATCGAATAAAAACAATGAAAAAATGGAGAAATTGCGTGAAACAAGCAATTTCTCCTTTTTTTTTTTTTTAAAATGATTTCCCTTTTACTTAATTTAAGTACATAAAAATTCGTTATTTTTTAGAAAAATAGTAAGCGAAAGAGGTCAAAGCTTTTTTTCTCCTTGGAAAACAACATATTCTCCTTGTTTTACGATAACATATTGTATTTAGAAAAAATAGAAATTTAGAATCTAGGTCTATTGTCGCTTTTATTGTCATTTATGCAGGTTTTCCTAGATAACGGAGCATTGATATCATTCTGTGGCGGAGTATATTCTGACGACTGCATTATTGCTTTATTCAGCAGGTCGTCTTTGCAAATCGTCGACCAACTTCCTAATACTCTTGCTTCACCAAACACTTCGCATAGCGTAATCAATGCGACCCTGTGTTTGTCGAACGTCGGAAGTTGTCATCAAATCTCCTCTTACAAATCCGGGGGGGGGATGAGGGGTTTTCAACCTGACTTTAAAGAAATGTTACGTTGGCCAACCTTTTGAAATAATTTTATAACAACCTTTTATAGACATAAGAACATTGGAAAAGGAAAGTAGGACCACTTTTCACGTTTGAGATCTTCCAATTCAATTGACCAATTTCTACGAAACTTAGCCGTAGTGTTCCTGTGACCCTGCTCATTTTTTGTGTGGAATTTGTTTAGACCTTCAATTGTAAAGGTTACATATATTTTCTTTTAAAAACATACATTGCCTAATTAACCAAATTGCTATCTTAATAAAATTATACAGTTAAAGTCCTAAGTTTTTACTATTCATCGAGTACGATTTAAGGCCGTTTCTATCATAAAATCCCGTTTCATGGGTCTAATTATAATTACGAGCTTTTGTTATATCTTCAGAGATCCCTTCATCTCAAAGTAAGGCATTTCATTAGTGAAAATTCTGGTATAGTTCAATATAATAAAGAGCCTAGGAGAGCTAAAAGGGATCTGATATAGAATAGATGGAATGGGTTTGTATAATGACGATGATAACGTTAGATTCTGACTTTCACTACTGCAGTCCTAAAATTTGAAACAAGGGGACCGTTGGCAAGAGTTTGATTCATTACATTCATCTGAACTTCCTTGTTCTACGTATCAAATCGGGGCCTGTGCTTGACCCTTAAATAAGAGAATATGAGCCTAAAAAAATATGAAATTACACTATTTCGACCCCCAAAATATATAGCATTTTGACCTCTTAAATTTTCAATAATACATCTTAGTTACTAAACAAAAACAAGAGGGCCATAGTGGCCCTAAATCGCTCACCTGAATGAACTGTCAAAAATTGTTTAAAGTAGATTTAGAAAGGATAATGAATTCTTACCAAATTTCAGGTTGATTGGGCAAAAAATGATGCCTCTACACTCATTACAAAGTTTTTCTAAGATTTGACCCTGTGACCTCATTTTTGACCCCACTTGACCCAATTTCAAACTTGACCTAGATTTCATCAAGATGATCATTCTGACCAATTTTCATGTTGATCCGGCACATAATATGGCTTCTAGAGTGTCTACAAGGTTTTTCTAATATTTGACCCTATGACTTCATATTTGACCCCACTTGACCCTATTTCGAACTTGTCCGAGATTTCATCAAGACAATCATTATGACTAAATTTCAGGTTGATTGGGCAATAAATTTGGCCTTTAGAGTGTCTATAAGGTTTTTCTAATATTTGACCCCGTGACCTCATTTTTGACCCAACTTGACCCAATTTTGAACTTGTCTGAGATTTTTCAAGACAATCATTCTGACCAAATTTCAGGTTGTTTGGGCAATAAATATGGCTTCTAGAGTGCATACAAGGTTTTTCTAAGATTTGACCCTGTGACCTAGTTTTTGATCTCACTTGACCCAATTTTGAACTTGTCCGAGATTTTATCAAGACAATCATTCAGGCCAAATTTCAGGTTGATTGGGCAAAAAAAATGGCCTCTAGAGTACATACAAGGTTTTTCTAAGATTTGACCCCATGACCTAGTTTTTGACCCCACTTGACCCAATTTTGAACTTGTTCAAGATTTCATCAAGACAATCATTCTGACCAAATTTCAGGTTGATTGGGCAAAAAAAATGGCCTCTAGAGTGCATACAAGGTTTTTCTAAGATTTGACCCTGTGACCTAGTTTTTGACCCCACTTGACCCTATTTCAAACTTGTCCGAGATTTTATCAAGACAATCATTCTGACTAAATTTCAGGTTGATCGGGCAAAAAAAATGGCCTCTAGAGTGCATACAAGGTTTTTCTAAGATTTGACCCTGTGACCTAGTTTTTGATCTCACTTGACCCAATTTTGAACTTGTCCGAGATTTTATCAAGACAATCATTCAGGCGAAATTTCAGGTTGATTGGGCAAAAAATATGGCCTCTAGAGTACATACAAGGTTTTTCTAAGATTTGACCCCATGACCTAGTTTTTGACCCCACTTGACCCAATTTTGAACTTGTTCAAGATTTTATCAAGACAATCATTCTGACCAAATTTCAGGTTGATTGGGCAAAAAAAATGGCCTCTAGAGTGCATACAAGGTTTTTCTAAGATTTGACCCTGTGACCTAGTTTTTGACCCCACTTGACCCTATTTCAAACTTGTCCGAGATTTTATCAAGACAATCATTCTGACTAAATTTCAGGTTGATCGGGCAAAAAAAATGGCCTCTAGAGTGCATACAAGGTTTTTCTAAGATTTGACCCTGTGACCTAGTTTTTGACCCCACTTGACCCAATTTCGAACTTGTCCGAGATTTTATCAAGACAATCAATCTGACCAAATTTTAGATTGGTTGGGCAAAAAATGTGGCCTCTAGAGTGCATACAAGGTTTTTCTAAGATTTGACCCTGTGACCTAGTTTTTGACCCCACTTGACCCAATTTCGAACTTGTCCGAGATTTTATCAAGACAATCATTCCGACCAAATTTCAGGTTGATTGGGCAAAAAATGTGGCCTCTAGAGTGCATACAAGGTAAATGTTGACGACACACGACGGACGACACACGACACACGACGGACGACGAACGACGGACGACGGACATCCACCTAACCACAAAAGCTCACCTTGAGCACTTCGTGCTCAGGTGAGCTAATAGATAACACTCAATCAAAAGATTTATTAATCAACATAGATCTAATCAAAAAACCTTCTATCAATTTCAAACTATAGAGTAAAAACATTGTATGAAAAGATGAAATAGCTTGTTGCAAGAAATCTTATCTTTTCAAATAGTGCTTTCTCTATAAGGCCCTTGATGATTGACCCCTTTGAAGTGATTTTGACCCTTGATTTCAATGCTTAAAGGGATGAATGACTTCTGATTTCAAAGAATAGCATAGATTCTGTCAAATCATTACTTTATTTTACAATGAAACCATGGTAATAAATGACTACAACAAAAATAATTTGTGTTTTTGATTTTTTTATTTTTCCTCAACAGATATTTGTGTATCATCTATAAGAGAATAACAACAAAATTAGTTTTAACAGTAATAATCAATATTATGAACATGGCGATTCCCATACCTTCTACACAATTGTACACACACAATCAAACTGTTTCAATCACTAACACACAAACACTTCTTATTGATGCACATGAAAAGATATTTCATGGAAAGTTTAGTGGTAAAAGGAGAGATTGAATGTTGCTGTAAGAAGATTGGCCATTTAGAAACGATCAGATTTGACACAAAAAAAGGCTGTAAAAAGGAGATGATAACCCCAGTCATGCTGAGCTTGGAATTTGCCTACTTTGACAGGAGGTATATACAAAGATCAGCGTGAACAAACAACGTATTAAATAAATTTTCAACAGTAATTTAGCTTTCTGTGCAGAATTTTCAATCCTGTATGAAACTTATTTATAGTTTCACAGCACTTTTAAATGTCATATAGAGCTTTGAATTTGTATCAGTCCAGCATTTTATCATCTGATAATAACTAAATCTTATCATGCTAAACCCGGAATATTCCTGGTTTTGCAGGAGGTATAGACAGAGATCAATCTGCATATATGTGCAGTCTGATCTTAGTCCACACTACCTGATTTTCAAAATGACATTTTTGAAATACTGACTCATAGATTAGTGCATCTATGATTTCATACATTTCTTGCAAAGGTTTTTATTCAACCTGACAAGGGTTAAACAGATGTCAGAAATCAGACTTGTCCATTTTCAAAGATCCACCTTTCTTTTCAAACTATACTTGAAGAGCACAATTATGATCTTGAAACAGTCACAACATTCTTTTTCTAAGCCTTTATCATGCACTTGCTTACACATTGCATAAGCATTTACGACAATTTAAAGGTAAAAGTTGGATTAAATTAGATAGGTAAAAGAGAAAAGTAACAATTTAGAGAAAGAGAAAACTCAGAAACAAGATCACAGTTTCTTTCTCAAACAATCTGAACATGTTTAAGCACTTGAAATTTTGATTTTTTACACTTGCAGCAATTTTACTTGTTTTTCATTAATAAGTTTTCAGTTTCTTATAACCACATGATATGCATAGAGCTGGGTTACGGCAATTTCAGGCTTTTACATTATTTGGAACTTGCCTTTTAATCATTTTAAATCTGATTATTTCATTTGAATTAATGTTTTAAGGTAGTTGAACCGTAATAGTTCTGAAACATTTCAGAACTCATAATCTTTCACAACGATAACAGCAGTTTCCTAATGAAATCATTAGAAAACCTCAGTTAACACTGCTTAAGTTCATGACTTCAAAAACATTGCAGAATTATTAAGGGTCCATCACCGTAAATTATGCTGAGCAACTAAAAATTGTAACTACAGCTTTATTCAAGTAGCAAATACAACATTTTAGATTCCAAATAACTAAATCCGGAAAAGCCCAAGGTGTTTGCATATAAATGCATAGGCTTTTCCAAAACAATTAGATTATGGTAATATGATATTGAATTTCTGTGACAATACATGTATAGAACAGGTAAATTTTTTGTGAACAAGTGCACATTATATTGTACATGTCATCATTCTACATAAAGTGCACATGACTTACAAATTTTAAAATTGGCTAAATAGTTGCAAACACTTTTTCTACAAAATTCAGTGCCATGTGAAAGCCAACAATATGCCCTCTGGAAAACAAAGACTTAGATTAGCCATATGTCAGGACCTGAGATTATCAAACCATGTTTGTACTCAACTGAGAATTTACTTTCACAATGTTAACTAAGGTTTCCTAAAGAAATCATTACAAAACCTCCGTTAACACTGGGCCAACTTATTTCTGACCCGAATCCTACCTGAGTGTAGACTGGTCCCACTTTCAACGATCAGAATAGCCTATCCTAGGCTATTCTGATAGTCAATAGTTGAGCCAGTCTAGAGCTGGTAGCCTGTTGTCTGAGAGATACTTTGATATAGTGGGCATCAATACCCGCCCGGTGTCAGAAATGAATAATTATCTAATTTCTACTTGATCATCACAGAAAGATATTTGAATTACAGTAAAAGATACAGATGGAGGGATATTAGATTTGGCTTTTTCCTGTAAAGTTTTTTTGGGCTAGATAAATCTGTAAATAAAATCAGAAATTTCAGAGAAATTCTTACTTGTGTATCAAGATTAATGAACTTGGCCACCTGATCAGTATTCTATTAACTGTATAAATCTATTTTCTACTTCCAAAATTTCACATGTCTAGATAACAATCTTTTCTGGCTTCACAGCCTAATATGCTTAAAACATAAACATTAAACTTTCTAAAGCGGCACCTTTTGCTAAACACAGCCATGCACTAACACTAGCACTCAAACTAAATCAACAATTAATAAATCAATCAAATATATCACACAAATTTCCTGGACAGACCAACAAATTTCATTAGCAATTTCATTGCTCATCAAGTCATTTTAAAGATAACGATTTAGAGGAATCAGTGCAAAACTACATTCGGAACACCACTTGGCCAATCTCACGATCAACCTCGGATGTACATAGACAGACTATTTCTATAATAACAGGAAAGTCTTGAAAAAAATCGTCAGTTAAAAAAGCATTAGCCCTCAAAACTTTGAGTGAAAACATTGAACGTCACCAACGCTACTTGTTTAAGTCACTGACATGAAACCATTGTATCCTTGAAAATCTTTAGGATCTTGTTTAACGCCTGAAAATTCTCAATTTTTGAGAATGATTCCTCATTCTCAAAATTAAGATTTTTCAGCCGTTACTTACTGTAAAAAACGTAAATCTAAAGATAGCGCTGATTGTTACGGCGCTAGTTTTTCTTACACTGTTTCCACCTATCAAAAAGCACAATTTTGTGACATACCCATCCGCCTTATATACTTCCAAGGTCTGTTGCAGCGTACAAAAATGGCCGAGTGATGTTCCGAATGTGCAAACCTATTGTCAGTGCCTAAATATATCAATGCGCTGATAATAACTTTGCACTTTTTCCTCAATTTAGACATGAAATATTTTAACATTAGGCCCTCTGCGTAATGATGAACTTGCCAATTAAGAATATTTCAACATTCAAGTTCATAGAGACTGGTCAAAAGTGTCTACTTAATATAGGCAGGCAAATATGACCTCTTAGCACAAAGTCATCAAATTATACAATAAACTAGAACTTTCATTTAAAGGACTTATATCCCATCTGAAGCTTGCCATGAAATGTGTTAACATTAATCAGACTGCACAAGCTGACCAAGTTGGTTTTTTTTGCAATGAGTGCAAAACTAAGGTGCATACAATTTCACTGGCATGCACAATTGCTTTGCACTGACCCCTCAGTTTTTAAAGAAATACTATTGTACCTTATACCACCTCAAAGGTCCCTTTATTCAGGATGAGTCCTGTATCTTACTTTTCGTAATTAAAGAGATATCCTGTTTATTCAGAGAAGTAATGTTTCATCAAGCATATCCAAGACTGACTGCAATGAGAATTTTTATATGATTTTACATCATGGAATGTAATGGAAATACATTTACAATGATACCCATAATTAAACAAAATCACCAAATTAAGATGTCACGCTCAGCTGCTGGGGCTCCTCAAGGGGGTAAAAATTTTAAGTGAAACAGGGGGAATAATTTTGACATTCAATAAATATATTTAGAGTAACCTGCCTCTAGTGTAAAAATTGCATTATGCTAAAACATATTAATCCTTATCATTTTGACAATAAATTTTGTTTCATACAAATAGCCAATTTTGGGGACATTTCTATCAGTATGGCTCAAGTTTTACCTACAAAAAATATTCAGAGAGCAGACAGGGTAGGCTAAAAAGCAGACTGCACATGTGTGCAGACTGATATTAGTCTATGCTGTCTGCCAATGCTTTTAATATTTAAAATCTAAATATCTTTAATACTGTAACATTAGCCATAGTTTCTAGTTTGTCTTGACAACTCCAGCAAGAAATTAGCAAACTCATTTTTTTTGTGCCTACCGTTAAGCTATTTGACCTGAACCATTTTCAAAGTAACATTAACTTACTGCAACAAAAAAGGGTTAAACGAAATAGATTTGGAAAGTATTATATTTTTCAACATGCTTTCTATGCAAAACAATTCAGTATTTCTGAATTATGTACTCTTGAAGTTGATTTTGCAGTAAACAAAGGAGCCAGGCTCGATTAAGAGGAGACCACAAACACAACTTAATTTGTTGCAAAATTCCATCAATAACCCCTTGGTCATAAGAGAACATACATGTAATATGACAACACCATGGCTTTAGCAAAACTTTTTGTTTTCTTTGAAAACAACCAAGTTAAAATTAATATCACTAGGAAGCTAAACAAACATGACTTATTGCTACTTGAAGCTAAACAAACACAAAACTGAGATTTCAGTTCGATGGATCAGAGCTAAAATATAGAAGTGCCAATATATTTATAGGCACTTGCAATAATTTTGCACTGACTCCTCGATTTATGCACACGGAACATTATTGAATATTCATCAATTCAGTTTGAAAATATTCTGATAACTAAGCAAACAAGTTACACAGAGTTGAGTCCACACATTTTCAAAAATAAAGCGGATCATCGGACATCCTCAATGTAAAATCAATCAATAACTGAATGGCACTATCATAACCTACTTCCACATAATCACAATTTTTTATGCCATTTCAAGAAAAAAAATCATGGAAATACTTTGTGGAAAATGGAGAATTTGCTTATTACAAGCAATTTCTTCATTTTCCACAATGTTTCCAAAACAGAAAATTTGCTTTTAAATTTTGATCAGCTTGAAATTATAATCTGCAACATTTTCAATTCTGACAAGACTTAGTGTTTTGTTGTGTAGTTAAGCTGTTTTACATAATGAGGAAATTCTCATGAGTAGATGAATATTTCATTGATACTTATTAGCACTTATACTTTTTACAAGATGCATTTCAACACTTGTTGCCCTCTACAGAGCAAATTTTGACCTTTGTAAATACACCAACCTTAGAAGATGCTTGTTTATTACAGAAGCTTTTTGCCCAATATGCCAACTGTACCTTGAATAGTTCTTCAATCATAATACAGTGTTTTAAGGTACACAGGTTTTGTGCATCTGAGATGCAAAATAAGTAACCAGGACCTTCAAAATTATGTGATCCCAGTCCCATAGACTCTCTGGGGCTGAATTCAGAAAAGAATTGAAGACTGCAAGACTGCTTTAAACAGTCTCCAATTCTTTCCTGAAGTTGAGCCCTAAATATTAATATACTTCTATCAAATTCTTTAGTTTAATCAGGGAATATCTCTAAATTTACAAAATACAATTTTATAGCCTAAAAGAAATTGTCTATAACTAAAGTAGCGACTCCAAAATTTAAAGATGGTACCCTTTGATCCCCAAAATTGGGTCCTTTGGACACTATTTTGTTGATGTCAGACTAAAACCCTGTAATAAAATAAAATACTCCCAAAGCAGATTAATCCTTTCATTATAACTTCAAGAATTTACCTTCCTTTGAGTTTTATAGAAAAGTTTTATGGAGAAAGATAGAATTTGCTTGTAACAAGCAATTTGTCGCTTTTTCCACAATATTTTTGACCACTTCAGACAGTATTTTCAAATTTCACCTGTTTTTCAGTCATATGCATCCTCTTTGAATTTGGACCATTCCAAAATTTCAAAAAACAGGAATAGGCTATTTGAGAGTCACTCAACCTTCAATCTTTCTCATTCAAGACATCACTTTTTTACGTTTTAGTATATTTGACAAGATTTGTAATTTTAATGCTAATACATTACATGTGAATAGCCCTATTAACACTGTACAGAACATAAAAACAAACTAACAATTAATGGGAGGACTTAATAAAATTAAAATGAACATATACAAATGAAATTAAAATGAAAAGCTAAAATTACTTCTAATCTGTCATTAGGTAACCAAAAAACTACACTTGAGTTCTCATTGCATATAAATAGGGCAACCAGAACCTTGTAAGAGCATTTCCATTAGAGAGGGAAGGGCTTTTATTCAGGGCAACGCTACTTATCAATGGCTCAGTGCGAAACAGTTGTAACTGCCTATTAACACATCAGCAGTTACAACTGCTTTGCAATGAGCCATCGATATTTGTTAAGACGGTGAAAAAAAGGCGCAAAATAAACAAAATCCACATATTTTTTAACATTTGATTTGGAGAAAAAGTGCATAAAACCTCTGTTGAATTTTTAGTGAAGTAGATTTTGTGGGTATTGGCCTTTATAAGAGGCTATAATAGTTTGTTAAATCGCATCAAAGATGGTTGATTTCAACCTCCGAAAAGGGGTATAGGATTTTATTAGAGCATGGGGCTCTATCAGAATTTTTACTGTATCCAGAGTTCACTAGATGTTTCTTATGATGGTTCACCTCAAGAAATTACTACTAGTGTGTAGACACCAACTGAAGAAAGAATATGAAATCTCTTCCGAGACTGAAGCTGTGCACACTGACTGATCTAGATGAACTGTGACTACACTATGCTAACTTTTAGACTGCCAGGACTTAGGCAGTCCCTCAAACCGTTTATATGTATAGTTTATAAACACCCAGTCTTTGTTTTTATTTGCATATTCTTTGTCTAGTTCTTGCTGTTTCTGGGCTGTGGCTGAAATATAAACACAAACAATTATAACAAGTTTTTTATTCTATTACTGTGCAACAAAAGTTTGGACTAGTTCAAAATGAAAGAAACTGCAGACAACAATAGCAAAATGATTACATTTTGATTAAGTCTTTATGGGTGGAAAACATTCAAAACCTTTCTGTGTAGAAAACAATTAAAGGAATAAATCATTTTCTACAATGTTTCCCAAGCTTTAATAAGGGTATCTTTATTTTGAGGGTATTAAAGAGCAATGATTATGAGGAAACACGAAGATCTCTGCAAGATTTTACTAGACCTCTTTATATTATTTTGATAATTTCTTTAATACAAATTAGTAACTTTACAATAACAGTCATTTCCTTGAAACTGAAATAATTAAACTATTACTAGAATACGGATAAAAACATTTTAAAATTGACAAGATGAATGATTTTGAAATGAAACTGAATGAGTGTGTGGAGAAAGAAATTCAAGGGAGGTAAACCAATATCACTTATTTTTTCAAGATGAACAAAATCATTGATATCTATTACCCCCCTTCAATAAATCATGCATACAGGTTGTATAAATAGCTTTCCATGTTTTCATGAAAACCATCATTTGCTTACATATTCAATTATGACTGAACTTGTGGATTTTATCTACCAATTTTCAATTTGAATGTAGTTTGAATGTAGATCCTGTCATTTTCAGTGATTTTGGAGTATTTTTCAATGGTTAAAGTTTTTGTGTTTGGAATGAATAAAAGGAGCGCTGAGTGAGCAATTAAGAATGGTTTTAATCGGAATGTCAATTTCATGATGTTTTTAACTGTAAAATCTAGAAGAGCTCTGTTTAACAAATACTAATATGAAGAATGCTAAGTACCAATAACTGGCTTTTACTTATGAATTAGCACAGTAAGACAAGGTTTGTTTAACTTACGCCACTTGAGGTCAACATCCGGGAACTCGTCAAAGTTGGATGTATCGTCAATACTCTTAATCTCTACTGGAATGGCGGCAGGTCTGTCTCTGATAACAAGAAGATGAACGGTTCTTATTATCAGAAGTATAGATTAGAAGGGGTACCTCCAGTCTAAAATCTTATACCCCTCTATCTGTAGCTCTGTTTATAATTTATCAAGTTTGCTTCTCTACATCAAGCTCTGTTATCATTTACAATAGCTACCTTGATATTCAGCCTTATCTCAACACTTGTCAGGCTATACCATGAATACTCCTGCTTTTGGTAGGAGATATAGAAAAAGATCAGCCTGCACATATTGCGCAGTCTGATCTTTGTCTATACTACCTGATTTTTTTTCTTTTCGAACAAGAGAAGTTTACAAATAACATTTTTAAAACAACTACTGAACCACCATAAAAGCATCCAGGATGTTCAGCACTTTGATTTTATGGCAATTTTGCCAAGGTTTCTTTTCAGCATGACTAGGATTAAATGTGGCATCTGTAAATATTCTAGTGATGAAAAGTAATTTAGTTTTTTGGACAATTAAAACATTCATAGGAAAAGCTTCACAATCTTACAAGAACTGTGATGATTTTTTCTTCTATTTTAAGACAGGGTCACCTATTTCCAAACACACAGAACAGTATTACAAACATTTCACAAACAGTTAAGGGAGATGATTGTGTATGAAATTAATCATTACAAAAAGTCAATTGTAATTATTTCATAGGGAGTTTCTTTGGCAAAATATTAAAGTAAGACAATACCTGATATGTTCCCAATCAACTCCTTTAAAGAAAGGGCTTGATCTTATTTCATCTTTGGAACTTAATCTATGTTCATGATCACAACACAGCCTGGGGAGAAAGAGAAAAACATTTTTTATAAAGCAGTTTTGAGGCTTCAATTGAAATCATATCATTTGTATGCAAAAATAAACTTATGTTGACCCTTTTCATGCTGATCCCGGAATATTCCTGCCTTGGCAAGAGCTATAGACAAACATCAGCCTGCACATATGTGCAGTCTGATATTAGTCTACACCACCTGTTTCGCACTTTCCAACCAGGATTGTCAATAGATTTAGTGGTTATTTTTCAAATACAAGAGGACCATGATGGTCCTATATCGCTCACCTTTGTCTCTTTGACTTCTCCCTTAGCAAAATTAAATTCTTGAAAGATCATTAAATTTTTCAAAGAAAAACATAACTCTATTTCTATGATCGCTGCATAAATTTCTATCCTTTTCTAAACAAGTTTCATATGACCTGGCCAGCATTCTGACCCAAGTTTCATAAAGATTGGGCAATATTTGTGGCCTCTATAAGAAAATAGTCAATTAGGCCCCTTTTCCCGTGATATGACATGGATCTTTCCAATTTTAAATAGGGTTCATCCTTGTGACCTGGCCATTATTCTGATCATGTTTCATGAAATTTAATAGTATTTGTGGCTTCTAGAGTGTAAACAAGAAAATTGTCATTAAGGCCCCTTTTCCCGTGATATGGCACAGATCCTTACCAGTTTCAAAAAGGTTCATCTTTGTGACCTGGTCAACATTCTGAAAAAATTTCATTTAGATTGGGCCATATTTGTGGTCTCTAGAGTGTAAACAAAAAATTGTCATTAAGGCCCCTTTTCCCGTGATATGGCAAAGATCCTTCCCATTTTCATCAGGGATCATCCTTGTGGCTTTGCCAACCTTCTGACCAAGTTTCATGAAGATTGGGCCATATTTGTGGCCTCTAGAGTGTAAACAAAAAAATTGTCATTAAGGCCCCTTTTCCCGTGATATGGCACAGATCCTTCCCATTTTCATCAGAGATCATCCTTGTGGCTTGGCCAATCTTCTGACCAAATTTCATAAAGATTGGGCCATATTTGTGGCCTCTAGAGTGTAAACAAGAAAATTGTCAATAAGGCCCCTTTTCCCTTGATATGGCACAGATCCTTCCCATTTTATATAGGGTTAATCCTTGTGACCTAGCTAACATTCTGACCAAGTTTCATGAAGATTGGGCCATATTTGTTGCCTCTAGAGTGTAAACAAAAAAATTGTCATTAAGGCCCCTTTTCCCTTGATATGGCACGGATCCTTCCCATTTTATATAGGGTTAATCCTTGTGACCTAGCCAACATTCTGACCAAGTTTCATGAAGATTGGGCCATATTTGTTGCCTCTAGAGTGTAAACAAAAAAATTGTCATTAAGGCCCCTTTTCCCGTGATATGGCACAGATCCTTCCCATTTTCATCAGGGATCATCCTTGTGGCTTGGCCAACCTTCTGACCAAATTTCACAAAGATTGGGCCATATTTGTGGCCTCTAGAGTGTAAACAACAAAAATTGTCATTAAGGCCCCTTTTCCCTTGATATGGCACGGATCCTTCCCATTTTCAATAGGGTTCATCCTTGTGACCTGGCCAACATTCTGACCAAGTTTCATGAAGATTGGGCCATATTTGTGGCCTCCAGAGTGTAAACACTAAGATTGTTGACGCCGGACGACGGACGAAATTTTTAGCCAAAATTATTCAGCATGACAAGTGTTAAGAAACCAGTTATTTGAGGATTAATTTCATTGAAAAGAAGTCTCTCTGATTAATCTAAGCAGGTGTGTTTTCAATAAATGCACCACGTGTCATAGTTACAGCTATGTCTTGCTCCTTGCAGGCAGACTTGACAATCAAGGCAATCATGAGGCAAACCTATACTAAGGGCTAACGGTTAAGAAATGTTTCATGTATTTGATTTGATGGAGATAACAATATAATGGAGAGAGTTATAATTGAGTTGAAGTGTACTTACTTTTGTATGAGATCTTTGGCTTCATTGGATATAGGGACTTCTGGAGGGAATATGAGAGTCTCTCTCCAGTTCATCACTTTTCTATAAGTTTCCTGAGGGTTTTCAGAGCAAAAAGGGGGGTAGCCTGAAACATAGGGGAAATAATGAGTGACCTATGACTACAATTTTTTTCTTCATTTACAAAGAAACGAGGAAATTTCCTTTTTTATCATTGACAGATGAAAGCATGCCCTAGTACACAATTCACTTATTTACTTGATCCAATCTTATCACAAGTGCCAAATTTTACGCCATTTATTTACAATTCATTCTTAATAAGAACAGTATAATCTTGATGTTTTATCACAATTTCTTGTACTATGCATATATTTTCATTTGTTGAATAAAATAAATCTATCTAGTTCCCAATCGTTTATGACTGACTGATTTAGGATACCTTCTATCAGAAATATCAAAGGCTTTACAACTAGTGAACATGTGTGCCTAAGGAGCAAAAAGACATTTCAAAGATTTTTACGTCAAGTGGCTACCATTCTTCTGGAGTAAAGAGACCTCTCTATTCACATTTCATGCATACCACAAAGAGATCACCGATAACTAGAGCTTGAATTATCTGTATGTATAAATACTTCAGGGGTTGAAGAGACCCATAATTAACAATTAATACATTGCAATATCAAAACAATATCAACTAGAGCAGATTTTTTCAATACTACAGTAGTAAAGAGACCTACCTATTAACATTTCATACATTATAACACCAAGAGACCACCAATCACAGGAGCTTGTATAACCGGTTTGCATAAATACTTCAGGAGCAATGTAGTCAGGAGTACCAACTGTGGAATAGGCCTGGAATTTAAGGAATTAGTGTTAAGTTCTCTTTTATTCTTCTAATTTAGTTCATTTTTCATCTTATTTAAAAAAATTAAAATTGAGTATAAGAAAAGAAGGTAAATTAAAGTAAATTAAACATAGGCTTTATACATGCTGACAAAACATTAAAATGAGTTTTTCTCATGAAAACTGCCATTGATAAAATAGCATTTGCAAAGGTTAGTACTATTTTTAAATTAAGCAGCAAATTGTTATCTTGATCTCAAAACAAATATCAATTACCATGATTTCAGAACCATCATGTACTTTTTTTTTTATCTAATTTCAATGTTGATAAATTTAGAGCCAAATAAATAAAAAATTACCTTTTATAAGAAATATTCATATAGGAAATTACTTTATCTCAGAGAGATACATAGGAGCAAACAGTGAGAAATTCTGTTCACAGTATATTGCGGACTTGCACATAGCTGTAGCAGAAAGAATAGACAAAAGACAGCCTGCAGAGATGTGTAGTATGATATTAGCCCACATTGCCTGCTTTCTACTCCTTTCTGCACAATTTTCGAGAGAAAATCCTGATAAAGGCAGGTCAAAAAGCCCCCAATATTGGTAACTTGTTTGTAAATAAATTAAAAATTCAGCACGATAAGGGATCTGGGTTAAGTAAGATCCTACTCACCAATGCTCTTCTATTTCTTTTCCAACTTTCCATTCTTTTTTTTGAATCCATAGGATTTAAATCTGTAGAAAATATACAAGAATAAACATGATTTATGTCATTTTTCATAGAACAGATCTCGATTAACACCTTTCAAAACCAAGTTACCAATATAATCTTAAGATCATATGTGCAACTTGTGTACATTTTTTTGCTCAGTGACCATTATTTCACATTTAAAGATGCTCATATAGTAAATTCCTTGAGTAAAAGATTATGGATTAACGTTTTTCTACTATATGTGACCACCTAATTGCCATTCTACACATACCACTAAATATCCTTACAGTGATTATAGGACCTTGTCAGCCAAATGATGGAAGTTGTAAGACCTTGTTCCTCCAACAATATAATTGAGTATGTTTAAAGCATCTAACCATACATTCGGTCTTTACTGGTATTTCTCATATTAGTAATGACATGACATCCTTTCAGACTCTCTAGCAGCTAATCCCTCTTAGGTTACCAATAATCCATTCATTGATGGGAAAGAAATTTCAGGAACTTTATTCACCACAGCCAGGAATTAAACTCAGGACTTGATGATTGTCAAAAATGCTATCATCTGCCCTTATGCTCTGGCCACTCTGTTTGAAACATTGCTGAACATTGACTAAGGAAACATTTTCAGGGGATGAGAAACTGCTTGTAAATGATTATTCATTTTCTAAGATTACATGCTAATAAACAAGTAAGTACTCACTAAAATCGCCAGTCTTTCCATGTGAGAGATCCTTATAAAACTCAGTTCTGTGTGACTTTTTTAAACCCGTACATAAACCAAAGTCTGATAATTTGATATGTCCCTGAAAAAGGAAACACAAATACATCATATTAAATATCCAATTTAATACAAAGATTAAGTGGAATTTACAGTATTTTTTGAGAAGTTTGACCTGTATAATTGTCCTTATAAGATGACCTTAACCTCCAACAGTGGTTATTGATGAGAGGAATGTTTATGCTAAATATGGGTAAAACAATATACCACCTATCTTTTGATGCAGGGGCATGTTTTTTTTTCTTTTTTCATAATTAGGTTTGTATCTGCAAAATATCAAAAGCCTTTGCATATCAGTCTTCAACTATCTTAATTCTGAACGGCTAAGTTCATAGGCATAGTAAGATGGACATGTCATTTTTTTCCATTTTTTGGTGAAAAGTTGATTACGATGTCCTGAAAAAATGGCCATTTGTTTGAAAAAAAATATTAACCCTTGTCATGCTGAACCCCGAGGATTCCTGCTTTGGCAGGAGCTATAGACAAACATCAGCCTGCACATATGTGCAGTCTGATGTTAGTCTACAACACCTGTTTCTCACTTTCAAACCAGAATTGTCAATAGATTTAGAATTTCAAATAAAAATTGACCTACAGTTGGTACTTTCAGTGCTGTTTGCCCTATGAGTTTGATGCAAATTTTTAGCCAAAATTTAATAAGCATGACAAGGGTTAAATTGTGCTAGATAAGGGTCAAGGCAACTTTACTTACCCTAGAATCTAGTAATAAGTTATCTGGTTTAATGTCCCTATGTATAAACCCTAATGTATGTATAGAATCTATGGCAAGAACAGATTCTGTTACATAGAACTGGGTCTGTTCTTCTGTTAGTGTGTCTTTTTTCATTAGTAATGTCATCATATCACCTGAAAAAACATATGTACACATATAAACCTACACATATAAACTCTAATGTATGTATAGAATCTATGGCAAGAACAGATTCCGTTACATAGAACTGGGTCTGTTCTTCTGTTAGTGTGTCTTTCTTCATTAGTAATGTCATCATATCACCTGAAATAACATATGTACACATAAAAACCTTCACATATAAAACCTAATGTGTGTATATAGCCATTGGCAAGAACAGATTATGTTACATAGAACTGGGTCTGTTCTTCTGTTAATGTGTCTTTTTTCATCAGTAATGTCATCATATCTCCTAAAATAACATTTGTACACATATTAACCTACACATATAAAACCTAATGTATGTATAAAGTCATTGGCAAGAACAGATTCCCTTACATAGAACTGGGTCTGTTCTTCTGTTAGTGTGTCTTTTTTCATTAGTAATGTCATCATATCTCCTGAAATAACATATGTACACATATTAACCTACACATTTATAACCTAATGTATGTATTTAGTCATATAAGAACAGATCATGTTACATAGAACTGGGTCTGTTCTTCTGTTAGTGTGTCTTTTTTCATTAATAATGTCATCATATCTCCTGAAAATATGTACAAATATTAACCTACACATATACACCCTAGATAGATAGATAGATAGATAGATTTTATTCAACAAATGAAAACATATGCATAGTACAAGAATCTATAGTAAAACAGCTGACATAATACAATTACATATTAAGAATGAAACTAAAATGGCATAAGAAATTTGGCACTTTCAGATGAACCAATAGTTCATTTAATCTTGTACTAGGGCATGCTTTCATTTATCAAGGATAACACAAAAAAGGAAATGGGATTTCCTTGTTTCCATTGTGGTCCTTAGATAAACGAAGACATGTCCTAGCAGGGCACACAATAAGTTTACTTCCATTCAGGTTGCAAAAGTTTGATGAGAATTTGATCACAGTTTTTTAACAAATATCACAGAAATTATAACAGCAACAAATCAAATATTAAAGCATCAATTTAGGTAAAACTTTTTGACCAAGTCCTTAAATATAACTAAGTTATCGGAGGATTTTATGTTAGATGGCAGTTGATTCCACAATGAGCACCCGTTGTATGCAAATGATTTCTTACCAAAACCTTTGACCTTGGGAATTCTGAAGCATGATTCGGAACTAAATCTAGTGTAATGATCATGGAAGGTATCCGCTAAGATAAAATGCTCTTGTAAATAAGAGGGGGAAGACTTATGGAAAATTTTATATACATGACATAGAACAATTTGATTAATACGCCTTTCAACTGGTAACCAATTTAGCTCAACAAAATGATCATTGGAAATATGATGCCGACAATCCAAATTAAGAACAAATCTGATCATTTTATTTTGAGTTATTTGAAGCCTTTGTTTTAGTGTCTTCGAGATGCTGAAATACCAGACAGAACATGCATAATCAAGATGGCATTGTAGAAGAGACATAACTAGGAGTTTTTTAGAGTGTAACGACAAGAATTTCTGTTTCCTGTATAAAAATTTAAGTCTTGCATTAATTTTACCTATGATGGCAGAAATCATAGATTCGATATCCAAAGCCTGATCTAGCAAAACACCCAAATATTTCATAGACTCAACTGATTTAAGCCTTACTCCATTACAATGAATGTCAAGATTTGAGCATTTTTTCAGTCTAGGCTTCGATCCAAACAAAATAGTTTCTGTTTTCCCCAGGTGTAAAGACAGCTTATTATCTACTAACCAGTTACTTACATTTTGAAGGTCTTGAGTTAAAAGATGTTCAATTTCAAGTTTAGATTTACCAGTTACTAGAATGGCTGAATCATCAGCATATAGAAGAAGCTTACTTTTAACTGTTCCTGCCATATCATTGATATAGATTAAAAATAAGAGCGGACCTAGAATTGATCCCTGGGGTACACCACACGTGACAGTTGATGGTAATGAAAATACGTGGTTTATATCTGAATATTGAATACGATCTGTTAAATAAGAATTAAACCAATTTAAAATGTCAGAACTAAAACCTAAGAGCTCTAATTTAGATAATAGAACAGCATGATCAACAGTGTCAAACGCTTTCTGTAGGTCGAGCAAAGCCATCCCAACATACATTCCTTTGTCTAGATTAAACCTGATAAAGTCTGTTAAGTGCAATAAGCATGTATCAGTAGAATAAGATTTCCTGAAGCCAGATTGAAATTGATATAATATTTTTCTCTCACTCAGATATCTTTCTATTTGATCATAAACTATTCTTTCCAATACTTTTGAAATTATACTCAATATCGAAACGGGCCTGTAATTGGATACATCTGTTTTATCATTCTTCTTATAGATAGGAACAACACGGGCAGCTTTAAGGTCTTCGGGAACAGTACCCTGTATCAATGACAAATTGAAAATATGAGTGAGAAGACTTGCAATAACAGGAGCGCCATCCTTAACAAAACGACATGGGATGTTATCTAACCCAGTGGCCTTGCTGCCACTTAAGTTGTTCAAATGTTTGAAGACAACAAAATCGCTTATTAAGTAAAAAGAATAATTGTTCAGGCTAATACCTTGGTTTCTGTAAAATCTGGATACAAAATCTCTACCATAATAACCTAAGGCAGTGGGTAACTTAGTAACAAGAATTGAAGCTACAGTTGTGAAAAAATTGTTAAAATGATTTGCAACTTCCATGCTGTCAAAAACTAAGTTATTTTCAATGTTTAGGCCAATATTAGTCACAGATTTGCTACTCTTCTTTGATGGCATGCCAAGTTCTTTAAGAGCTTTCCATAAAGATCTGGAGTCCTTTTGGTTTTCTGTGATGATATTTTCATAATGGGATTTTTTTGCCGTATTGATAAGGTTCTGGGTTGCATTTCTCAACGATTTAAAATTATTATAAGTTTCGTCAGTCTTCTCTTTGATAAAAATTCTAAATGCCTTATCTCTATTTTGAATACTGGTAAGAATTTCATTTGTTACCCATGATGCTGTTCTTTGCTTAATTCTCAATTCCTTTAAAGGTGCAATATTGTCTAAAACACCCAAAAACAAGGATTTGAAATTAAGCCATGCTTCATTGGTATCATCACTCATGTAAACAGAGGACCAGTCAGTATCCATTAAGTTAGCTAAGAAAACCTCCTTCTTGTAATTTTTTAGTGACCGGACTTTAATATTTTTGTGTTTATTAAAGACATCTTTTGTTATTTTTCTTGTTCAAAAAATCGCAGAGTGGTCGCTAAAACCAACTGGTAAAACACCACTCTGAGAGATCTTGTCTTCATCAGAAACAATAATGAGGTCAATAATTGTAGACGACAGGTTGCAGACTCTGGTAAAATCAGTAATTAACTGTTTAAAATCAAAAATGGCCAAGAATGACTTAAGAGACTTAAAAAGATTATTATTTAAAACTTTGGAAACATCAGTGTTAAAATCACCTAATAAGATGCATTCTTTTTCACTAAAGCATGAATTAGATAGGCATAAATTTTCCAACAAATCATAAAAATTAGTTTGTCTAGGAGGTCTATATAGACAACCACAGATAATAGGCTTTGTTTTACGGAGCAACAGCTCTATCCAGACAGATTCAAGTTCATTTGATTGTAAATTATCAATAAGGTTGAAAGTAAGATCATTACGGATATAAATCATGACTCCGCCACCATGTCTATTTCTATCTTTCCGCACTATAGTATAATTATCAATTGCAATTTCAGAGTCAAAAACACTACTATCAAGCCAGGTTTCAGAAATACAAAAACAAGCAACATTAGAGTCTCTGGCAAGGAGTCGGACGTCATCAATTTTGGAGAGAATACTTCTAACGTTTAAATGAAGAAAATGGAGCCCTCTTTTGTCAAAGCATTTAGTAGAATGATTGTAGTTTGTTTCATCATTTGTTGATCTATCAGGACCTGGGCATGGGTGTATGTCGCCACAGAGTAGAAGGTAAACAGCTATCGTTTTGTTGAAATCATATGCACAAGAGAAAGAAGAGGATGATTGTTTTTTGTTCACATGCTGGTAGCTGGTCACTAAATGTTCATATATGATGAGGTCATTTTGAGGAATAACGGTTCTTAGTTCATGTAAAGTTGCAAGATTGTATTCACAAGTATTAAGACCATCACAGTGGCTATAGCGTAGTAGTCTGCTGGTAGCAAGAAGTATTACGAAGAGATGTTTCACTAGATCCATGATTGACCATTTATATATTTGTTGACAGGTATTTGTTGACTGGTGTGGTGCCTCAAATTCAAGGAGGTGGGTGGGGTAATGTAGTAAATATAATTTCTTCACTGTGTTGTCTATGGACGTGGTAAATTAAACGTCTATGGTTAATTCATTAAGAGAGACAATTGTAGTGTAATAGTTACTTGTCGTTTGAAAGCTAAGCATTACCGCTAAGTCGATTTGTTGTAAATTTTAAGCAGGAAGTAAACAAACGTGTGCCTTGCCAGGTGGCAGTCCAGTCAAAAATGACTAATGTGTGTATAAAGTTATTGGCAAGAACAGATTATGTTACATAGAACTGGGTCTGTTCTTCTGTTGGTGTGTCTTTCTTCTTCAATAACGTCATAATTCCTATAATAATATATGTACACATATAAACATACATGTAATATTTACAAACCCTAATGTATGTATAAAGTATGTATAGAGTCATTTGCAAGAACAGATTCTACTACATAGAGCTGGGACTGTTCTTCTATTAGTATGTCTTTGCTATCAATATTGTCAACATATTTCTTGTAATAACATGTGCACATAAATACATACACATATACACCCTAATGTATGTATAGTATCTAAGGTAAGAAAAGGTTCCTTTAAAACTCTGTCCAATCAACTCATGTATGTTTCTTCAAAATATTTCTTTGTCCAGGAACCGACATGATGTTGTGGGTACACTCTAAAAGCCAAGATTGGATTCAAATGTGAACTCACAACTAAGGGATGGCTACAGACAAACAGTTGGACAATTAGGGACTATGAAAAACCTCTAAGATACTTTTTCTCCTTATCTTATTGAAGCAAGTAATATAGTATATTTCTTTCGTTTTTGAAATAAAAAATACACCCAGTATTTAATTCTTTAAATGACCTTGGTAATTGACTTTGACCTTACCTCCTGGAAGAAACTCCATGATGAGATAAAGATTGATGGCATCTTGAAATGAATAGTACATCTTCACCACCCACATATGATCTGCCTCGACTAGCACATCTCGCTCTGCACGTACATGAGCAACCTGGAACATTTTTACAAATTTGAACCTCTGTGTGACATTACCGACAATTTCACATGTGTACAAAGCAAAGCTTCTGGCCAGCCTTTTGCATCCGCCCAGTCTGACCAGAGTCTTCACTATGTTGAGGGGTCGGCACAACACTATTGTAAGTGCCTATAAATAACTTTCGATGTGCTCTGTAGATATATAAGGTCTTGGTCTCTTTTCAGGCTGATAGTAAAAATTCTTCGTGCATGATGTGGTCAGAAATTTCACCTCGAGCACATGTGAGATTTTTGGAAATGTCACGCACAGGCTCATCTTTTAAATGGAGTTATGTTTTCTTTCAAAGAAAACAAGATGTGTTTGTGAAACATGAATGCCCCCGTAACGGCATTTTTTTTTTCAAAGTTTGACCTTGACAGATGACCTTGACCTTGACACATGACCTTGGCTTTGGTACCAGTGGTTGCAGCTCATTGAGATCTATCATCATGCCAAATATTAGCTTTGTATCTTGAATAGGCTTGAAGATATAGGCAAGGTTAAGTTTTCGGGACATTTTTCTTCAAAGTTTGACCTTGACAGATGACCTTGACCTTGTCACATGACCTTGACTTTGGTACCAGCGGATGCGGGGATCATTGAGATCTATCATCATGCCAAATATTAGCTTTGTATCTTGAATAGGCTTGAAGATTTTGGCAAGGTTAAGTTTTCGGGTTAAGTTTTCGGACAGACGGACGGACAGACAGACAGACGGACAGACAGACAGACAGACGGACATGAGTAAAACAATATGCCCCCGATCTCTCGATACGGGTGCATAAAAATAGCCTTATAGTGTATGTATTTCATGCTTTTGGAATAACACATTACAGGGAAAACAATCTTAATGTTCAGCTATCGACTTTGATGATGTCTGTCAATTTGGATAGGTTGTCTGCAAATTTCATTTTTTACCAGTCTTAAACTCTGAATGATCCTTTGCACGAAACTTTGTTTCTTTTCAAACCATAACTACATAATAGTATATAATATTTCACTGTCATTTGCAACTGCTTTTTTTTTTATTATTCTACAATTTAAAAGAAATCTTATATTTTTTGGTCAAAGTACCTGTTCTTTTTCCAACATGTCAGCTTTCCGAAGAATTTTCATGGCGTATATGTGACCAGTGTCTCGCTTTTGGACAAGCCGTACCTGAAAGTATACAAGTTAAGGGATTTAACTCTATTACACTCATCCAAGTGTGCATCCATGACTTGCTTACCTTTGCATCTAAGTTTTCTGTCTTGTTGATTCAAACAGACAGCCCTGTGAATTTAATAAATCTCCTTAACTCTTTCCTGTTTTACAAAATTTTGGACCTGTCCAAATTCAAAGGTTTTACAGACGAAAATTTAAAGTGGATTTAATTTGAAAAATAACCATTCAGTAGGGTAGAAAATAGTGTGGAAAAGGAAGAAATTGCTTGTCAGAAGCAATTTCTTCTTTTTTCACAATGTTTTCTCAATCACAAAATTACAGGCACGCCAAAAGCAGGGATTAAACAGCGAAGGGTTAAATAAAGTCAAGATGGTTACAATCTAGAACAATTCTTTCCTTACAAACTGATACGGCATCATATCCATATTTTCATCTTAACATTTACAAATCAATAGGCAAAATTTAGATACAAAATGAAGGAATTGTTTAAAGTATTCTTCTATACATATCATATTATTTGAGCCTGTGTGTGACATTTCCAATGATTTGAAATTTTCATGAGGTGCAAACATTGAGTAGCATTAAAAGCCACACACTGTAAAAAATAAAGTTACCTGATGGTTTACAGATACTTTGAGACCTTATCTATTTACTAAATGCATAGTACAGACTCTGCACAGACTGTGGGGATGCACATACTGGTCAGAGTCTTTGCTTTGGGCATATTAGAAATTGTTGGAAATCTCATGCACAGGCTCATTTGAAAATATAAAAGCATGACAGGGAATGAAAGAGAACAGGAAAAATCTTTTTCACTAATATGGTTTTCTATGCCTTATATTTCCTCTGCCTCACCAAAATATAGGACTGTGTGGCAATGGATTCATATTCTAACAAACCAAGACCAGCCACTTTTTATATATATTCTAAAAAGTAACCCCTTTTAAAGTAAAAAGAGAGGAATTTCTGAAAATTATTCGAGGATTCAATGCAAGACTGTACTAAGTGTACATACATTGTGCACTTAGTACAGTCTTGCACTGAACCTTCATATTGTGAGAAGAGCGTAAAATGCTTTGAGCAAGCTTGGAGTAAGAGATCTAATCCTATGTCACATTCATTTTTCAACTCTAACATAAAAAGCATCTTTGTCTACCAATTCTTTGATAATAGCTCAAAATCCTTTTTTTGTCAGTCAACATTTAACATTTTTTTCCCTGGGCTAAAGAATGCCTGGTCAAAATAACCTCTATACACTATGATTCTGATCTTAACTCTTATCCTGCCAAATTTAAAGTATAGTTCAGACAAACTACCATTTAAACCAGCCGGCCCAAATTCTTTACACAATTATTAGGCAGAAAGGAGACCAAGTAGGCTAAGATCAGACTGCACATCTGTGCAGGCTGATCTTAGTCTGTAATGTCTGCAATATGTCTGTACAGCAGGAATAAATTCCCTGAACAGCACGAGAAGGGTTAAGTGTACATTGGATACAGTTGTCAAGGGCTGTAAAAAGGTGGTAAAATGGCATCTGATAGAAGTCGTCTTATAAATAAGTAATGGCTGAATGATGCAAGCACCTTTTCCCTTGCATACTTTGAACGTTGATAGAAAAAAATAGTATTCAAACAGTTACTTTTATGATTGAAAAAAACTTTGAACAATGTGCCAGTTTTATCTGAACGAATAAAGCTAATTTGTGTATATAAACAGCTGAGTCGGCTAGGGTTTTATAGAAGATATATTCATGGGCAAGTGGTACATTCTCTTGTCATAAGTCAGATACTACAAGTATAACCGCCACCAGAATGTTTTGATCCCTATGACGCAAACAAGAACCTGGCCTTTGTGCTCTGATGAAATCATTAACTGAAAAGGGGTTTAACACTACTTTTAACAATATTCAACCGTTTTGCGGAAACTGAAGAACATCATTAATTCTGTATATTTTCCAAATCAATACTGCCACAACAGTTTTTTCCTAGTCTCTAGCTTTTCATCCCACTTAATTTCATCTGCCCATTGATGGGTTTGTTCATATGAATGGGGATTTACACCAATTTCAACAATCCTTCAGCTATATTGTTGCAGCTGGTGCACGTAACAATGGACTCCTGGTATTTCTCACACCAGTACTACCATTACATCCTTTCCTAGCCTCCAGCTTTTAAGGTCTTGAATTTCTCGACACACTGGTGACAGACAAATAGTCTGCCCATTGATGGAAGACAAATGTCAGAAAAAATATTCTCCACAGCCGGGGACTGAACTCTGGACAGCATTACTAGGGTATGGCTGCTCATTAAAACAGTCTTTTGAGTCATAAATGAGTAATCTTTACATTGAGTAATATATAATTTGTCACTCTACCATGCTCATGTGACTTAACTGTCTTTGCAATGTTAATGATTCTCCCGCTGAATTTATTTTGTTTTGAATGAATTGCAAAATTTTGAGTAAATTTGACCAGTCTTGAATTAGGCAATCCTACAATAAATATGTAGAAAGCAGGCTGTGTAAGCTGAGATCAGACTGCACATCTGTGCAGGCTGATCTTGGTCTACACTGTCTTTAAAAGCTTTGTGTACAGCAAGAATATGTCATGAGCAGCACAAGGGTTAAAACAACAATAGGAATTGATTGATTGATTGAATGGGGTTTTACCCTGCTTTCAACATCATTTCGGTTATATCATGGCGGCTGGAGCACCTAAAAATGGGTTCCTGGTATTTCTCACACCAGTACTACTATTACAACCTTTCCTAACCTCAAGCTGCTATCCCACATAGGTCTTCAATTATCGACCCATTGGTGGGAGACAAATAGTTGGAACGAATGGATGCCGCCGTAAGGGATCAAACCCGGGACCTCTAGATTGACAGTCCGAAGTGCTACCATTGTGCTATGACGGCGGTGACAACAATAGGAAACTAGCTATTCTATCATTATAATGACAATTCCTGTTTAAGTGCTTTTTGGAACTCATACCATGCTCTAGTATGACTAAAAACACTTAAGTTACTTGACCTAACTTGAACTTACTCTGTTGGAAAGAATGAACAATTTTGGTATACACTTCGTAAGTAATTCTGACCAATTCTATTTCCAAAATTGAGGACTTTCAAAAACTATAATGAGTGCAACATTACTCAGAGCAATTACATTCCATTCTGAAACTTTAACTTTTTCTCTGTCTTTTTATTTGGTAATGAACAATTGCTTGTTTCATCTTAAGATCAGTTTATCTTTCAATTTATGTGATATGTTTGAAAAACTGACAGAAACAGAATTCTCTTGACCAGAGAACCTTCACCTTCAAATATGTAGATTGATGGGATGACCCTTTATGCTAAATAAGAGCATCGTAACTTGAATGGCGAAGTTATTAGAAAAATTTGCAGGTAAATTTTTATTAGATATAAGTTTTTGCAGTCTTGACAGACAGAATGATGGAAGGACAGATGCGTGGACAGACAGACAGGTAGGCAGTCAGTAGATGAAACAATATGCCCCCCCCCCAAAAAAAAATTAAAATCTATTGATATGAAGGAATAAAAAGCTATATTTTCACAAGTGGCATGAACCACTGCCAGGTTGAAGGGCAGCAAGAAAAATTTTGATACAATTCAGTGACACTGTTCAAGTTTTACAGTTTAATATAACTTAACCTGAGAGCAACCAGCTTTCAAGTATTCATAATTTACAAGCTAGCAAGTAATAAGTTGTCTTCAGCCCTACAATAAAACCGTGTAATAGATCTTTGACACTACTTCAAATTTCGTGAACAAATATTTACCATCGGACAATAAACCAAATTGTGTGATCTCAGCGTGTTCCCTTTCACTTTTTCTCCAATATTCAATTTCAAGAAAACATAATTAACAGTCCTGATAACAGGAGGAAATTCAATTAAGAGATGAAGAGAGTATTTGTTGATTACATGGAGGTATTAAACTAAAAACTTAACCACACTGTATGAATATGTGAAGGGGATTCATACATGAGTTTGATTAGGTTTGAGTTTCATACCTGAATGAAATCAACAAAATAATACGCTCTTCATATAATTTAATTTCTTGAAGCAAAAATGTAAAGATTTAACCTAAAATACACGGATTGTTTACAGAACTTCTTTCCTAGCACGCTTACAAAATAGCTGCATAATCAAAATTATTCTCATTGAATAATGAAATCATTTTTTTAGTCAATCAGAATGCATGAATCTTGGTACACACAAACAGAACTAGATCATTTCTAAAGTTGCCATTTCTAAAGCAAACTCCTTGTTACTGGTGCCCCTTGGAATTGTCTCAATGAAACGATTCCGGTGGGTACATGTGAACCCTGAATTTTCACATCATTTTCAATACTTTCACTCCTTAGTGTTACACCAGTCCTGCACTTCTTATTGTAGAGAGGTTGTGGGTACTAGTTAAGGTTTTATTCAACAATAGTTAAGTAGAAAGCAGGCAGTGTAGACTGAGGTCTGTCTGCATGTCAGTTTGCAGGCTGATCTTAGTCTATACTATCTGACAAAGCTCAATTAATTTAAGTTTGACTGTAGTATCAGTGGCAGATGAGGAGCTATGATAATAAGCTCTGTTAGGTAATAGTGACCTTGCTATAATGAAAACAGAAGAGTTGACAAGCAATTATGACTTGACATGCTCTTTGAGTTAAGATAAAATACTTCATAAAGGTGTCAACTTTAAAACACTAACACCTTTCATAAATAACTTAATTTTAAAAGGCACTAATACAGTCCTAATTCCAGGGTGCAAAAAAGGGGGCAATTTTTTAATGCTGAGCTTTTTGGGCTCTTGTTAATTAGGAAGACATTGAATTTCAATCAATCTTCAATGAATCTAGCTTTTTTCATTAAATTCTCAAAAAAATCTCCTCCATATCATTAGGTCACCTTAGATTAATAAGTGAATGAGAATGTACAAAATCATAGGAGAAATTAAAATTACAGTAGAAAATACAGAAAAAAATATCAGCTGATCATAAAAGCTATCTATATTAAAGAGGTTTATTTTTAGATTCAGGATATTGTATAAATATTAATAGAAAATAAATGTTGACATGTAATTTTAGTATCATGACTAAAAGTATTGGGAGTCCTTTTTGATCAAGTTTATCTTTTTCATTGAGTTGAATTTTATTCTTTTGGTTAAAAAGCATGACTGTGTTAAACCAAGAAGGGGCAGGGGAAGGGGTTGGGTTGGGTTGGTGGTGGGGGTTGGGGGGGGGGGGGGGGGTTGGGGGGGGGGGGAAAGAGAAGACTGGCAGGGTTTTAGTGTCACATCAACAAAATGGGGTCACAAGGACTCAATAGTTAGGCTCATACTGGGGTCCTTGCTTAAGTTTTGGGAGTCCCTGCTTTAAATGTGGACTATTTTCCTTTGAGCTATCCTCATGTTTTTGTGTAAATGTTAAATTTTCTCTGGATTGAGCTACACAAGGCATTGTACAGAAATCAAATGTACTTTTTAGTATCAAATTCAAAGAAGAATTGAAGACTGTTTTATTGAGTTGATCCACAGAGGGTCCCAAGGACATTAGAAAGTTTTGAAACTTTAAAACCCTGGGACTAGGGATTCAGACCACTGAACATCAAGCCATAAAATTTGAAAATCCATGTACAGTAAAATTTAGTTTAAGCAACTACTTATGGGACAACCAGAAAGCCGTCATTAAAGAGAATGGTCACTTAGTACATGTTTTGTTTACAAATTACAAACATCATTTTAATTAGACATGTATATTATTGCAAATTTCTCAATAATCCTGTTGTACAAACTCATTAATATTGTCTCATATTGTCTCATTGAGACAATTCTATTGAGTTTCACCAACATGGAACTAATTAACCATATTTTTAGATCTACTTTGTGAGATATTTTGATATATTGATGGGGATTTTGATAACGGTCACGTAAAAAGTTTCGGGGCTTAATATGTGAGGTTGCTCGAGCAAGATTGACTATAGTATTTGGTCAGTGGACAAGCTCTTATAGCAAAGCTACAGCTTTGTTCAGGCTTCAGTTACAACATTTAGCTCACTTATTGAGGAACATCACTGAATGAGTACATTTCTGTTTTTTTGCACTGTGCTAATCTCACTAAAATCCGAAACTTTAATATCCTGATCAAAATATTGAAGGGTGTCTTTTTAAAGCAGTCAGACATAATGCCCATAATCATTATTCATGCAAAATCAATCAGCCAAATAGATAAATGCTTAACTAATTCACCAAATTTATTTCCTTTTGAAAATTTCACTTACTAGGCTGGCTAAAACTTGTTAATATGTTAATGCAGTTAGTGCATGATTAAGTGCAATTCATCACCCAACAAGTCCTAAAATTTCTGACTTGTTTGTTGATTTACATGGGGCAGGCTGTCTACCAGGTCTTCTAAAAAATATAGGAGTTTTAATAGGAATATTTTTTTAAAAATATAGGAGTTTTTAGCTCATTTAGAGTTAAAATATAGGAGTTTTTCCAGTGAAAATTGTTTATCCTACACTCTTATACTAACAATCCTTACCTCCACTCTTGCTTTTTCTATGTTAATTAATGTCTAGATAAAGTAACCTTTCAGTTCCATAGCATCACAGTCCAGACAGGAGGCTGCTGTAGAGCATCATCATGATCATCATCACCTGAATTGGCACCCTAAAGGCTGGTGTCCTATTCAACTGCCTTGTAGGTGACCTAACAGGTGACGAGGAACAGATGAAGTGCACCAAAGCATTATACAGGATGGTGATGCTATGGAAGACAAAGAGATTCTCTTACCTGAAGAATAAAGAAGCAAAGAGCAGTATCAAAACAATATTTGCTATCTGATCATATATCAGCAATACATTTTCCTAACAAGAGGGCCTTTGGCACTGGTCCACTCACCTGAGTCAAAGCACCTAAGGGTAACTTGCATTTCTTTTGAAAAATTGAACTGTAACAAATTTATGTGTAAAGGAAAATAATCTTATGGTCAGATCATTAAGATTCCACAGATTTACTATTGCTGTTTGAAAATACAAGATCCAAAATGGAACTGTTATCAGTCTGGGTTTTTTTGCATGATCATTTTACAAGAGAGTATCTGGGATAACTTTAGTAATGCGCACCTGGTGGCCCAACAGTTATAATTTTAGCTCTCATAATTAAGGTCTTTGAATTGATCATCCAAGGCAAATTCCAAAGCTGTAGGGCATCTCGTTCATCAGAAGAAGAATTTATAAGATTCTCTTAAATTTCAACTTTGGTTGCCATAGCAACCAAAATTTTTCATAGATTTCAATTCTTTAGGCTATCTTGGAGGGGACCACCTATGAAACATTTCTGTAAAATTTGGAGTAAATTGGCCCAAGAGTTTAGGACAAGATGTCATTTAAAGAAATTGTTGCTGGACAGAGACGACAACCAAAGGACGGAAGCTGGACTTTGTGCTCAGGTGAGCTTAAAAAAATGTTCAAATGTTAAATTGACCTGAAGTGCTACCCTCTCCCCCCTGTTGCTCCACACCTTGTGGCCCAACAATCATTATAGCTTTTTAAATTAAGTTCTATGAGCTGATTATTCTATATCAAATGAAAAAGCTGTAGGAATTCTGGTTCAGTAGAATTTCTAACAATCGTTAAATTTACCACAAAGCACTAGCCCTCCTATTGGGTCTCTGCCCCTGAAGACAAAACAATCATGTCTATATCTTTTTTGATTAAAGTATATGAACTGATGACTCATGCCAAATTTAGAGCCTGTAAGATTCCTACTTCATCATGAGAAGAAGGTTTAAAATTTCAAAATTGACCCGAAATACTACCCTCTCCCCCAATGCTCTTTGCATGGTAGCCAAACATTCATGGTTATAGCTATGTAAAATAGGGTCTATGAGCTGATCATCTGTGTCAAATATAAAGGTTGTAGAGATTCTGGTTCAGAATAAGAAGGTTATGGATTTAATTTTTTTTTACAAAGTACTATCCCCCCCCTCCCCCTCCCGGGTGGCTCCGCACCTGGTGGCCCAACAGTTATGATTTAAGCTATTCTAACTATGGTCCACATGCTGATCATCCTTGCCATTTTTCAAGTCTGTAGGCACATGGTTTATCAGAAGAAGAAGGTTAAATATCTAAGAATTGCTCCAAAAAGCTACCCTCCCGCCCCTGGTGCTCTGCACCTGGTGGCTAAACATTCATGAGTTTAGCTATTTCAGATAAGGTCTATGAGCTGATCATTCACGTCAAAAATATAGGCTTTAGGGATTCTGGTACATCAGAAGAAGACAGTCAAAGATATCAAAATTTTCAACAAAGCACTTCCCCCTCCCCCCAGATGATCTGTACCTGGTGATCCAACAGTCATGATTTTAGCAATTTTATATAAGGCTTACAAGCTGATCGTCCATGCCAATTTTCAAGTCTGTAGGGCTCCTGGTTCCGAAGAAGAAGGTTAAAGATTTCAAAATTTACCCAAAGTACTACCCCCCCTCCCCCTGGTGCTCGCACCTGATGGCCAAACAGATATGATTTTAGCTATTTTCATTCAGGTCTATGAACTGATCATCCATGCCAATTTTCAAGTCTGTTAGGCTCCTGGTTCCGAAGAAGTAGTAGGTGTTAGATTTATAAAATTTACCCCTAAGTATCACCGCCTCCCCCCTGGTGCTCCGCACCTGGTGGCCCAACAGATATAATTTTAGCTATTTTCATTCAGGTCTATGAACTGATCATCCATGCCAATTTTCAAGTCTGTAGGGCTCCTGGTTCCGAAGAAGAAGAAGGTTTAAGATTACAAAATTTACCAAAAGTACTACCCCCTCCCCCTGATGCTCCGCACCTGGTTGCCCAACAGATATGATTATAGCTATTTGAATTCAGGTCTATGAACTGATCATCCATGCCAATTTTCAAGTCAGTAGGGATCCAGGTTCCAAAGAAGAAGTAGGTTGAAGATTACAAAATTTACCCAAAGTTCTACCCCCTCCCCACTGGTGCTCCACACCAGGTGGCCCAACAGATATGATTTTAAATATTCTAATTCAGGTCTATGAACTGATCATCCATACCAAATTTCTAGTCTCTAGAACTCATGATGAGGAGAAGAAGAATTTTTACATTTTCTTAAAATTTCACCTTTGGTTGCCATAGCAACCAGGGTTTTTCATGGATTTCAATTCTCTTAGCTATTTTTGAAGGGGACCACCTACGCAACATTTCTGTAAAATTGGTGTTAATTGGCCCAGTAGTTTAGGAGAAGATGTCGTTTAAAGAAATTGTTGACGGACGCCGGACAACGGACGACGACCGAACGCCGGACGAAAGGTGATCACAATAGCTCACATGAGCACTTCGTGCTCAGGTGAGCTAAAAATATAGGAAATACTTTCAAAATATAGGAGTTTTATAGGAATATAGGAGGTGCTTAAAAATATAGGATTTGGACCAAAAATATAGGAGTTTAATAGGAATATAGGAATCGGTAGACAGCCTGATGGGGTTTTATGCCGCTTTTAACAATCTATCAGTTATATCCCGTCAGTTGGAGCACCTAACAATGGATTTCTGGTATTAAGCAAATTGATATGCCTTTAAAGATCACTTAATAACCACTAACGACAACATTTTCAGTAAGAGTCCAATTTTCAATAGGGTTCATCCTTGTGACCATACAAACATTCTGACCAAGTTCACAAGATTGGGGCATAATTCTGGCCTCTAGAGTGTAAACAAGAAGCTTATCATTAAGGCCCCTTTTTTATGAAATAGTTTGGGAGAAGATGTTTAAAGAAAAGTTTAAGGACCGATGCACTCATGGATGCACGCATGACATACATAACACCATGACAATAGCTCACTGGCCAGTGGAGCTTAAAATTCAAATTTTTGGAAGAGATCTTGCAATTTCTTCTTTTCCACAATGTTCTCCCAATCATGAAAATTCAGACTTCTTATTTACAGAAGTTAGTGTCAATCAATGTCATCAAATGATCAATTTTATTCTTAACTTTAGTAAGAACACCTTTAGCTCATTACCGTTCTTGTGCATTCTGTAAACATAAATAAGTTGACAGATTTATGCTCTAGACAAAGAAGTGGACTGCCCACCTGGACACCACTGCTGATCACATTGTATGTCATATTTTTTGATGGGCATATAAAAAGCCAAAAGCCAAAATTACTAAACAAATTGTGATCAAGTTTTACTTTGGGGAGAAAAAATGGCTAAAACTTTCTGGTTTAAAAAAGGTAAATCAGGAGATAACAACTAAAATCGGTTAAATCGTAACATGCATGCTGATCTTCCTCTACAACCATACCGGCTTCATCAAAACAAGGGTAAATAATTAACTTTCTCAATAATAGCTTGTTGTCAGGAAAGAGAAGGGTTCATTTTCAATTTCGGTTTTAATCTATCAAAATTGCATGAAGTGGAGATAAAAATATCAGTAAATTAGTATTGGGTGAAAATATATGGGGCTTTTTGGATAATATTAGTCAGAGTCCTCCATGGATAGATTTCTAGAAATTGAAAAAAAACAATGACTAAGCTCAAATCAGTTGTTACTGCCTATAAATATATAGGCAGTTACAACTGTTTAATGCCGAGTCATGGGTACTAACTGTGTCTGTGTTAAGAGGTGTATCTATGGCTTCACTATCCAGAGGTCTCATGTTCATTTCCCAGGAGCAGCTTCTAATCTTGGTGCCGAGACTGGATAGCTCAGTTGGAAACATGTCTTGCTATTAGTGATGGGCAAATTAATCGATTGTAATTGATAATTAGTTGGTTTGGGCTTCCGATTGTGATAATCGACTAAGAAATTTCATAATTGATTAATCAGTTCCTAATATATCAATGAAAGCCTTAATACATTGTTTTTTGAAACTGACATCAGTTTAATGGCTCAGCATGAAACAGTTGTAACTGCCTATATATTTATAGGCAGTTACAACTGTTTCAAGCTGAGCCATGAAGTTGGTAGTTAAATCTGCAGAAAGAATCTTTAGGTCAAGAGTTTTAACTCAATTTTCACATTCTGTTCTTCAAAAGATGATACAGGGAGTGCCAAATTTATTTATAAGAAAACGATTGTATAATTGATCATTAGTTGATTTATAGTTTCCAACTGAAAACCGATTATTGATTGTTGATTAAAACAAATTGCCCAACTTGCTATCAATCCTGGGGTAGTGAGTTTGATCCTCAGCTTGGCAAACTTTTATCATATATTTGACAAAAGTCATTTGGCTCCCACCAATGGGAAAATTATAGTGGGATGGGCAGTTGGTTGCTAAAATAAAATATTGTGGCTGTTTAGGTGAGAAAAACAACAGGAAACAATGTACAGGTGCACCAGCCTCCTAAATATAACTGCAATACTTTTGAAAGTGGCATCAAAACTCTCTAAAACAAATCAAAACTCATGTTGTTGCTTTTTTCATTTGAACACACATCTGGCATAAGGACTTTAGCATTCTTAGCTCAAAACAGCTTAAGATACAGTGGTACTCTTCAATTCATACCACAATATGTTTACAATAATTTGTTGTAGGTATTCATTTGAATTGCTCAGAAATAAGATGTAAGACTGAATGTACTCTTTATCTTAATCTCTTCCACAGCAAAGACTCCGATCAGACTGCAGTCTGAGGTCAGTCTATAATATGCACATGAAGAATTGATACATTTTAAGACACCCAACTAACAAGCTCACATCTAGAATTTTCCAACCGATCCTTTTTTGCATGATAGACTCACTTATTATCAAAAGCCCCCTGCTTCTGATTTATGAGATTTTAAGCATGAAGACAAACTTTCAAATTACAGCATTTATTGCATTTGTATGCTATATGGGTACTTGATGCACTAAATTGCCTGTTATCTCAAATTATTGCAACAGGCAATTTCATATTATTGCTAACTAATATTTAAATGTAGTTTCCCAACACTTCTGTATCATTTAAGCCTATGCAAGCTATTTATAACAATTCAATGTGCATTAAGTAAAGCTGCAATGTCTGATCAGACACTTCACTGAAAACATTGTAGGAGGAAACTGACTTGATGAATTTTCTTTTCTAACCAGTTCTGTTTTGCATGACCCAATTAAATAAATCAGGTCAGAAATCAACAATCTGATCCGAGTCTTCACATTTCGCCTAGCAAGAGGGTACTCAGACTTGGTGTTTCTTCACCCTCGTCATGCAAAGGCAGAAGGTATAGACAAAGATCAGTCTACACAAATGTGCAGTCTGATGCTAGTCCACATTACCCGATTTGCCTTCTCAAACTAGAAAAGTTTGAAAATTATATTTTCGAATTTAACAAACACTCACTTTATCTTTCTCCAGTGTTAATCTGTGGAAAATAGCAGGATTCCATTGTTAGGTGCACCAGTCATAATTATGTGACAAATATTTATTAAGTGGCATTAAACATCACTCACTCAATCAACTCCAAAATAACTCATTTTATGGCCTCACGGGCCTGTATTGTTTTTAAGGACAGGTGAACTTAATTAATACCATTTTTACATGGATTTTGTTTTCTACATGGAATTTAGACCTAGACAAGTCAATAAGAATATTTACCTCCCCAAAAGCTCCTTTGCCGATAACTTTTAAAGGTTCAAAATCTTCTACACCCAGTCGAGATCGCTTCAGTCGTAGAAACTCTGTTTCTTTAACCGCATGCTGCTGCCTTTTCTCATTTTTCTGAAAAATACATATATACATTTTTTTTTTTAATATTTTTTTTACCCTTGAACTTGGAAAGTGACCTTGAAACCAGGAATATTTCTGCTCCAACTTCAGGTATAGACAAATATCAGTCTGCGCATATGTGCAGTCTGATCTGCATCTATGTCACATCTTTTTTATATTAGAAATTATAACTCAAATCTTCAAAATAAATACTGTCCAAAATTTAGTGCTTTCAGCGCTTTGGTTTTGATGCAATTTTTCCAATATTTTATTAAGCATGACAAGGGTTAAAAGTCATGATTATCTATTAAAGAGTGGATATAAGTGGGCCAAGAATTCAGTACAACAATATCACAAGTGGGCAACCAAAACCTCATAACTACAGCTTCATTGAATCTGTAGTTACCAGGTTTTGGTTGCCTACCAAAATGATATAAATGATGTTGAGAATGTCTTCATTATTCAAGATGACACTAATTATAGGAAAGGAAAGTTTTCATTTTAACAATGAGACTAGCCTTTTCTCTGCTGAATACTCAGGGTTCATTATCAACACTGATCATTTCTTTCTAACATACAAAAAGTAATTCTTCCATGTTTTAATATCTGTAGATCTAGAAAATATTGATGGCTTTTCCTTAGGTGTGTTAAAATCGCCCAGAAATATAATTTCCACTATCCAAAGAAGGCTTTGCAGAAAAGAATTTGCAATTTCCACTAATTTTGCACAAATAAGATCAACGCCAACCTATATATGATCAATATTGCCGACTATAATTTTGAATCAATGAGTTGATCAATACGATATTTAAGTAATTTAACACCTGTACCATTTGCCTGTATATGGGTAATCACACCATAAAACAGCAGGGCACCTGAATTAATTTCTCTAATGGGCTGAAACTTTAACTAAAACCACAACTTTAAGATGTCTGTTAACCTTTATCATTATGTAACCATTATCTTGAAAACTAAACTTGCTTTTTGTATATGTATCATGTCTCTTGCTGATGTGAAAATTCTACATGATTTTTTTAATGCTTTTTGGTGGTTAATCGAGCAATAACCGTAAATTAATTGATAATATCACTGCAATGGCAGTGAAGTTATCAAAAACTTATACCCTGCTTTTGTGCATTTCATCCTATCTGATGTCATCTATGCAGGGTGAAATAAGTGACGTCACAATGAGCGTTGTATAGCAATCACATGCAAATGACGTGCTTTACGAAAATGTTCAAGAAATTTCACATTTTGTCTCATATTTGCAATAAAGAAATAGAATAATCATTTGTTTTTGAATAAGATCCATTAATTTTTCATTCCATGAATAATAAAAGCTATTTTTTTTTCACTCGTGGCTCCACCACTCTTGAAAATATAGCTTTTGTTGTTCACTCAATGAACATAAATCAATCTTACACAGAAACAAATGATAATCCTCTATATCTTCAACAATGAGAACAGTTTGAGTGCCTGTATTGTGAAAGTTTCAGTAGTTTATATCAGGGTTTGGATATCATGATAACCAGTATTTAGAGAATAAGGTTTTCATACATGGGATGTAATTCATATACTGTGTGTGTATAACAAAGTTACTTTTCTCAGTAGCAAAACTTTTCTCAGAATATTGTTGTGTTTATAAGGGAGGCAACCTAAGCATTGACTTATTCCAAAAGTATTTATTCCCTTGTAACCCAAGAATTATTGACCTCCCTTGCAACCAGCTAACTGATGTTACATAGCTAGCAGAAAATATATCTTTTAAGTAAAGAAACAATCTTAAAAGACTGAAGGTAGTTTTTAAAGGCTTTACACGGCTTTAAGAAAAGATTTAAAGGCAATAATAAAATCTTTTTTTGTTGTTGTTTTTTTTAGAGATCTGTGTGAACAATGGAAAATGAAGACAAGACACTCCTCATTGAGGCTGGTATGAGTCAAAGAAATGAGCAAAGAATGCTTTACATTACAGAATGTGTGCATTGAAATATTCCAGAAATCAAGATTATGTGCACCATGCAGGAAATAAAATCTGTTTAAGTTCTTGACTCATTACTCAATAAAATCTTAGGTTATAAAATGTAGAGACAATTCTGCTTCATTTTAATAGTGAACAGTTCTGGTATTCATTAATTAGAGGATGTTTAATGAATGGTCATGTATTACTGAATTTATTTAATTATTAATCTTTACACAGATAACAAGAAGGCATAGGGGCTTTATTTCAGAAACTCAAACTTGTTTGAGGTAGGCTTTACAAGATGAATGAAATAATGACTAGCATAAGTAATACTTTAGGTTTTAATCATTTTGACAATTTAAGGCTAACTGAGCTAAAAATATGACATCAAGTGTGTCTACAGGCCTTTTCCAAAGATTTGACCCAGTGACCTAATTTTTGACTTCACTTGACCCAATTTCAAATGTGTTCATGATTTCACCTAGACAATCAATCTGACCAATCTTCATGTTGATTGAGCCAAAAATATTGCCTCTAGAGTGTCCTTAAGGTTTTTCCAAGATTTGATCATATTACCTAGTTCCTGACAACACTTGACCCAATTTCGAACTTAGCTGAGATTTTATCATGACAATCATTCTTGACCAATTTTCTACTCAATTGTGATAAAAATGTGACTTCTAGAGTGTCCACAAGTTTTTTCTAAGAATTGACCCTGTGACCTAGTTTTTGACCTCACTTGACCCAATTTTGAACTTGGCCGATATTTCATCAAGATAATCATTTTGACCAAATTTCAGTATGATTGGGCTAAAAGTATGGCCTCTAGAGTGTCCACAAGGTTTTTCTAAGATTTGACCCTGTGATCTAGTATTTGACCGCAGTTTTGACCAAATTTCGAGGTCAGGTGAGCTAAAAAACAGTGACTGTAAAATTAACCCTTGCCATGCTGAACTCGAGAGTATTCCTGGTTTTGCAGGAGGTATGGTCAAAGGTAATCATGCACAGTCTGATCTTAATTCTATACCACCTGAATTGCAATTTCAAACCAGAAAAGTTTAAAAATATTGTCAAAATGAATACTGACTCACAATTAGTATATTCAGTGCTTTCAGAACTTTGATTCGAATACAATTTTGCCAAGTTTTAATGAAGTATGGCAATGCTTCAATTTCATAAGTTAAATAATATCTGATCAAAATCCTTACAGAAAATAAGGGTTGTATGATGCATCTTGCATGAGTAATATCTTGTTAAAATGCAACATTATTTTTTTTCATGTTTCCAAGCCATTATTCTGTTCCTGTGGAGACCACAAGACATGGGATTGTCTTTTAAAATAACAATCTTTAGATGCAATGTGTCATGCAATTTTAGTCCAGAATGATTCCTAGAAATCTGGAATGTTTCTTTGAAATTTTATCCCTTGTCATGCTGAACCTGGAATTTTACTACTTTCAAAGGAGGTATAGACCAGTCTGATCTTAGTCTTCACCACCTGATTTTCATTTTGTAACCAGACAAAATTAACAAGAGCACCGCCTACAGGTGCCTACGCTCTGCTGTTGAGCGCTGGATAGCAGATGAAAATCTAAGTTGAAAAAGGGGCATAATTTGCACAAAATGTGTAATGAGTTATCTGCCTTGATAGTATAACTTGCTCTTTTTATGGTGACATGCATGCCAAGTTTCAAGTGAATGCCTTCAGTAGAACCAGAGATGTCACAAACATAAAAGTTTTCACAAGACATCAACAACAACAAGGCGATAGCAATATCTCGGTTTTCTCCAAAAACAGCCAAGCTAAAAATACATCTAAGTTCATCCAGTGCTTTCAGTGCATTATGATTTTACTGCAATTTTGTCATGTTTTTTTTTCAGCATGACAAGACAATTTAGAACTGTTTGCTTCTTCAAAAACTTGATACCTCACATTTAAAGGAACCACAGCAAAAGCAACAAGAGGGCCATAGTGGCCCTTAATCGCTCACCTGAATGAACTGTCTAAATTTTTTCAATATTCTTCTGCCTCTGTACAACCTGATAAAACCTTTTTTACAATTTTCAGGTTGACTTACAAGGTTTTTCTAAGATTTGACTCCGTGACCTAGTTTTTGACCTCAGTTGACCCAATTTCATACTCATCAAAAATTGCATCAATTCAATAATTCTGACGAAATCTCATGTTGATTGAACAAAAAAAGTGGCCTCTAGAGTGCATTCAAGGTTTTTCTAAGATTTGACCCTGTGACCTAGTTTTTGACCCCAGTTGACCCAATTTCAAACTCGTCCGAGATTTCATCAAGACAATCATTCCGACCAAAATTCAGGTTGATTAGGCAAAAAATGTGGCCTCTAGAGTGCATACAAGGTTTTTCTAAGATTTGACCCTGTGACCTAATTTTTGACCCCGGTTGACCCAATTTCGAACTTGTCAGAGATTTCATCAAGACAATCATTCTGACCAAAATTCAGGTTGATTGGGCAAAAAATGTGGCCTCTAGAGTGCATACAAGGTTTTTCTTAAATTTGACCCTGTGACCTAGTTTTTGACCCCGGTTGACCCAATTTCGAACTTGTCAGAGATTTCATCAAGACAATCATTCTGACCAAAATTCAGGTTGATTGGGCAAAAAATGTGGCCTCTAGAGTGCATACAATGTTTTTCTAAAATTTGACCCTGTGACCTAGTTTTTGACCCCGGTTGACCCAATTTCAAACTTGTCAGAGATTTCATCAAGACAATCATTCTGACCAAAATTCAGGTTAATCAGGCAAAAAATGTGGCCTCTAGAGTGCATACAAGGTTTTTCTAAGATTTGACCCTGTGACCTAGTTTTTGACCCCAGTTGACCCGATTTCAAACTCGTCTGAGATTTCATCAAGACAATCATTCTGACCAAAATTCAGGTTGATTGGGCAAAAAACGTGGCCTCTAGAGTGCATACAAGGTTTTTCTAAGATTTGACCCTGTGACCTAGTTTTTGACCCAAGTTGACCCAATTTCGAACTCGTCCGAGATTTCATCAAGACAATCATTCTGACCAAAATTCAGGTTGATTGTGAAAAAAATGTGGCCTCTAGGGTGCATACAAGGTTTTTCTAAGATTTGACCCTGTGACCTAGTTTTTGACCCCAGTTGACCCAATTTCGAACTCGTCCAAGATTTCATCAAGACAATCATTCTGACCAAAATTCAGGTTGATCCAGCAAAAAATGTGGCCTCTAGAGTGCATACAAGGTTTTTCTAAGATTTGACCCTGTGACCTAGTTTTTGACCCCAGTTGACCCAATTTCGAACTCGTCCGAGATTTCATCAAGACAATCATTCTGACCAAACTTCAGGTTGATCGGGCAAAAAATGTGGCCTCTAGAGTGCATACAAGGCAAATGTTGACGACGGACGACGGACGACGGACGTCGCACGACGCACGACGCACGACGGACGACGGACATCCACCTAACCACAATAGCTCACCTTGAGCACTTCATGCTCAGGTGAGCTAAAAATTGTGGCCTCTAGAGTAGGTATAAGATTTTCTAAGATTTGACCCCATGACCTTGTTTTTGACCCTAGTTGACCCAAATTTGATCTTGTCAAAAATTACATCAAGACAATTATCGTGACCAAATTTCAGGTTGATCAGACATAAAATGTGGCCTCTACAGTGCATACAAGGTTTTTCTGAGATTTGACCCTGTGACCTAGTTTTTGACCCTAGTTGACCTAATTTCGAAATCGTCAGAGATGTCATGAAGACAAAAAAAGTGACCAAATTTCAGGTTGATTGGACAAAAATTGTGGCCTCTAGAGTGGGTACACGATTTTCTAAGATTTGACCCCATGACCTTGTTTTTGACCCTAGTTGACCCAAATTTGAACTTGTCAAAAATTACATCAAGACAATTATTCTGACCAAATTTCAGGTTGATCAGACAAAAAATGTGGCCTCTACAGTGGGTACAAGGTTTTTCTAAGATTTGACCCCGTGACCTAGATTTTGACCCCAGTTGACCCAATATCAAACTTGTCCGAGATTTCATCAAGACAATTATTGTGACCAAATTTCAGGTTGATCAGACAAAAAATGTGGCCTCTAGAGTGCATACAAGGTTTTTCTAAGATTTGACCCTGTGACCTAGTTTTTGACCTCAGTTGACCCAATTTCGAACTCATCCGAGATTTCATCAAGACAATCATTGTGACCAAATTTCAGGTTGATCTGGCCAAAAATGTGGCCTCTAGAGTGCATACAAGGTTTTTCTAAGATTTGACCCTGTGACCTAGTTTTTGACCCCAGTTGACCCAATTTCGAACTCGTCCGAGAATTCATCAAGACAATCATTGTGACCAAATTTCAGGTTGATCTGGCCAAAAATGTGGCCTCTAGAGTGCATACAAGGTTTTTCTAAGATTTGACCCTGTGACCTAGTTTTTGACCCCAGTTGACCCAATTTCAAACTCGTCCGAGATTTTATCAAGACAATCATTCTGACCAAATTTCAGGTTGATCTGGCCAAAAATGTGGCCTCTAGAGTGCATACAAGGTTTTTCTAAGATTTGACCCTGTGACCTAGTTTTTGACCCCAGTTGACCCAATTTCAAACTCGTCCGAGATTTTATCAAGACAATCATTGTGACCAAATTTCAGGTTGATCTGGCCAAAAATGTGGCCTCTAGAGTGCATACAAGGCAAATGTTGACGACGGACGTCGCACGACGCACGTCGCACGACGCACGACGCACGACGCACGACGGACGACGGACATCCACCTAACCACAATAGCTCACCTTGAGCACTTCGTGCTCAGGTGAGCTAAAAATGTTAGGAGTATGTGAGACTCTTAATCATGGGGTCCAAGGAACAATTCCCAGCCATGGCAAATATCCTATCAGATATTTGTCTTAAATCAATGACTGGATTATCAAAAACCAAAGTGAACCGTTGAGCAACTGGAGGCTGTTACATGAAGTTTGATGTGGGAATAGCGTGACCAGCAATCTATTTATGGTAAAGAGTCCAGCTATTGCTATACAAATGAAATGATATTACATCGAAATCAAGGTTTTTCGTCTTCTTAAAAATGATTGACAAACAGAGAGCCACCATCACTAACAAGAGGGCGAAAAATGGCCGTAAACTGCTCACCTGAATTTTATTGTTCCAGTGGAACTCATCCAAGTAACTTTCTGGCAAAGTTTCATTCGTATTTGCTTACTTTTTAAAGAAGAGGTGTTATTCAAAGAATTTACAGTGATAATAGACCCTGCCCATCCGTTCTGGTAAAGTTTCATTGAAATCAACCCAGTTGTTCAGGAAGAGATGTCATTCAAAGATTTCGGGCTCATAATTGGCCCCACCTTACCACACCCATATTTATAGGCCAATCTAAATTTGGCAAACAATTTGTGAAATGGGTCACCCAAGGAACATTCTGGTAAATTTTCCTTAAAGTTGGCCCAGTGGTTTATGGGGAAATGTCATTAAAAGATTTGGGACTCAAAATAAGCCCCGCCCTGCCACCCCCATATTGACGGACAAATTAAAATGTTGCAAACAATTTAGAAGAGGGTCACCTAAGGGACATTCTGGTAAAGTTTCATTGAAATTAGCCCTGTGGTTCAGGAGGAGATGTTGTTCAAAGATTTCGGGCTCAAAATAAGCCCCGCCCTGCCACACCCATATTAAAAGGCCAATCAAAATTATGCGAACAGTTTTTGGAGATAGTCACCCAAGAAATATCTTGGTAAAGTTCCATTGAAATCAGCCCTGTGGTTCAGAAGGAGATGTTGTACAAAGATTTCAGGCTCTAAATAAGCCTTGCCCTGCCACGTCCATATATGGGCCAATAAAACAAGATGTGTTTGTGAAACATGAATGCCCCCGTAACGGCATTTTTTTTCAAAGTTTGACCTTGACAGATGACCTTGACCTTGTCACATGACCTTGACTTTGGTACCAGCGGATACGGATCATTGAGATCTATCATCATGGCAAATATTAGCTTTGTATCTTGAATAGGCTTGAAGATATTGGCAATGTTAAGTTTTCGGACAGACGGACGGACAGACAGACAGACAGACAGACATGAGTTAAACAATATGCCCCCGATCTCTCGATACGGGGGCATAAAAATCAGAAACATTTTTTAAAAGGGACACCCAAGGAACATTCTTGAAAACAACCCAGTGTTTCAGGAAAAGAAAAAGTTTTTAAGATTGTTGACGACAGACGATGCACATGACACAACAGACGACAGACTAATAGCTCCCCTTGAGCACGTTGTGTGCTCAAGAAAAGGTTTAAAACTTTTATGGGGGAAAGAAAGTAACTATCTTACCAAATCTTTTAGACACTCTGAGTTTAAAAGGGATAAACAGGAGCTATATAGACTAGGATCAGAATGCATATATGTTCTGACTGCTCTTTTCAAAACCTCCTGCCAAACAGGAATATTCAGGGTCCCGAAAGGCAAGCATTTAATGTTACATAGTTAACTCTCAAACTTAATCTCAGATACTTAGCAGGAAACCCTAGGGTGTCAGTTTCAAACTAGCAGCCTTCTGGTTAAACACTAGTTGACCATGCCATCAATATACCCACAAGAGCCCATAAAACTTGGGGGATAAGGGCTAAAAGTTGTTGCTTCCAGAGTTAGTGCAAATGCAGCAGTTTTTTCCTGATAACAGCAATCTAATACCAATATGACGGGAGGAGTGAGAAATATCGGAGATTATCAGGAAAGAAAGTCAGATTAAACGTTATCCGGTACATACTATTGCACGTGAGAGTGCATTTAATCCTTAATCAATACAGAATACTGGCTGCAGACAGCTGATATGACGCTTCACAGACCACGACTATATTTGGTTAAATTCTAGATTTGTACCAGATGATTAGTTCTAAATCATAGTGAGGGTCCAACACTATTCTGAAATCATCACTCCAGGAGTCCCTAATGAAAACCTAATATGTGGGTACTCATTGGAATCGTCTAATCTAGACGATTCCAATAAGAACCAACAACTTGGGTTTTTTATTTTTTTTCTCATATATTTGAATCTCAAATCCAAATTCCTTCCCTCATCTTTTGCTCTGGATCAAACTAAACTCTGAATTTCTTTGAAATAGTATTCAATGCAGGTTCAAACCTTCATAATAAAATCCTGAAAGTCCCAGTCAGCATTTCAGAATCTCCTCCTAGCTTTTAAGGAAGTCAAAATTAAAGCATTAGTAATGTAAAACAAGGATCATACCAGTGATGTTTGGTTGAAATTCATCAAGTAGTTTCTGAGGAGAAAATCTTTAAAGAAAAAGTTTATGACCTAACACACGGAAGCACAGACGAATGGACGTAGCGCCATGACAATAGCCCCAGTGGCCTTCGGCCAGTGGAGCTAAAACCTATGTGCAGAACCCTTGAGTCCTTGCATAGTGTAATTATTACACAAAAGTTGATGCAAAGGTTCAAAATTAGGTGCAGATGTAACCACCTGCCGTAACAATAGCAAAATTCTTATAATATATAAGCAAATGGGTTAAGATCAAAGGTTGTATAGTCTCATCAAACTGTTAATCTTTTTAATTATAATACACACCCATCAATAGAAACAGAAAATACCAACCAATCTATTGAATTAAAATTTAAAGACAAGCAATAGCATACTAAGATATATCTTTGAGATTTTGACTGACATGTGAGCTTCTGGTGTTAATGTGCATAAAATTTCAATCAGATTACAATGAAACAAACTCCTTTTAACAGAGTGTGTTCCCTTATTTAAGTCAGGCAGGTGTTCAACATTGCATAAAGAAAATTGAAGGACAATTCATTGATTAAATGGAGTTTTTACGCCACTTTCAACATTTTTTTCAGTTATATCGAGACGGCTCGAGCACCTAACAATGGATTCCTGTATTTCTCAGACCAGTACAACGACCACATCCTTTCTAGCCTCCAGCTGCTATCTCACATAGGTCTACAATCAAGGACACTTCAGTGTACTATTTGTTTCATTGAAATGTATATAAGCTAAGTTAATTCTTTCAGTCTATATTTTTTCATATGATAAGGGGTTCTGGTATTGAATAATTCTTTTGGTATTGAATAATTCTTTTTATAAACTTTTCCTAAATCTAGGTCAAAAACAGTCTAGAAGTAAAGAATGCTTTTAACTCTTCCAAAGAACACAAGGTAAAGATGAAAGATAGGTCATTAATTAAGGAGGTATGCACCAACTCATTAGTGGATAATTACTTCATAATTTGTTGCAGAAACCTGTGGAATCAGTCTCCTATTTATAACACATCATAGGGCACTTGTTCAAATGAGTGAATGTTTCCAGCTAGTTATGACAAAACCTGTTTAAAAGTTCTTGTCTGATACTGGGTTCAAGTTTAAATCTCAAGAATTTCTGTAGAAATTTGAGAAATGAGCACATTGCTTTGAGCGTTTTTCCTCCTTTGTGTGGTACCCTAAAAAGGACCCGTTCCCAATTTCTGTCCAAAACCATAATAATATTTTTCACAATTATGAGAAAATAGCTCATTTATCCCAATATGTCTGGTTTTGGACCAGTTCCCAAAATCCTGGGGTAAGACGCTGGATACTCATGTGAAATTGATGAGTTTTATCAAATTGGTATGGGGTATATAGTAAGAATTGAAGTATGAAATTCAAAAATATTGGTGAGTGTTTTTAAATGGAGAAGCATCTCTGGGAGTAGTTTGAACAAATCATCCAAAGCTTAGCTGTACTTTGAATGATTTTGCCAAGCGTAGTTTGAATTGATTGCTAAGAATTACTGGAAAAGCATTAGCATGATTTTGTACTCAATGCTGACAGGTGCTTGAGCTTAAAGAATTGATGTTAGCAGGTAACAGATAGTTTAAACTTAAAACAGTAAGTTAAGACCATTGCAAGATGATGGTTCGAACTCATAGCTATTGAATTGCTGGAAAAAAGTCTTCCAATGACAATCCTTAAAGAGACTGCCCAGGGTTTTAAGGAATGCAGGTTGAGACCCAAAAATGATAGCCAGGATCCTTAAAACTACGCGAAGGGAGTCCCTTGGACCCTCTGTGGATTTTCTTCAGAAAAGAATTGAGGACTGTTTCAACAGTTTTTGATTCTTTACGGAAGTTTAGCCCCAAATATTTGTATATATCCATCCAACTAATTCTAATAACCAAGGAATAGCTCTTAATTTACACAAAAATGAAATTATTGCTAAAAAGAAATAGTCTACATCCAAAGCAGGGACTCCCAAATATTAACCCTAGTCATGCTTAACTTGGAATATTCCTACTTTGTCGGGAGCTATAGACAAACATCAGCCTGCACATATGTGCAGTCTGATATTAGTCTACACCACCTGTTTCTCACTTTCAAACCAGAATTGTCTATAGATTTAGTTTTTCTAAAAAATGACCTACAGTTGGAACTTTCAGTGCTTTTTGCCCTTTGATTTGATGAAAATTTTTTGCCAAAATTTATTCAGTATGACAAGGGTTAACAAGAGCTTCGCAGAGCGGCGCATATACGCCCGAAGGGCTTGTCAGTAACCTTGGCTTGTCAGTAGCGAGAGCTTGAATGATAGCTAAAGATATTGCAAACAGACAGACAGACAACTGGTGCCATAACATTTAAATATGAAAATATATTTAGTCCTAAGCACAAAAAGACAACCTACAGAGTCATTATGGCAAGTTTCCTTTCATTCCCATCCATAATGTAGGAGAAAATGAGCCGACAAGAAATTTTGTTTTTCATCAACTCAAGGGCAGATAATCCAAGATAACTCTAGAATAACTGGAGCATTTTGAATTGAAAAGTCTTACGCAAAACTAGACATCATAGAGAGTAATTGTGTCTAGTTTCAGCTCATTTCAATCGATAGTTAAGGAGGAGTTGCACACAAAAAACAGTGATTTTCTCTTAATTCAAGGGCAGATAATTCAAGATTTCTCAGAATTGACTGGAGCGATTTGAATTTCAAAGGTCTTATGCACAACTAGACATCGTAGGGAGTTAATGTGTCTAGTTTCAGCTCATTCCCATTGATAGTTTAGGAGGAGTTGCCCACACAAAAAACAGTGATTTTCGTTAAATTCAAGGGCAGATAATTCAAGATTTCTCAGGATTGACGGGAGCAATTTGAATTTCAAAGGTCTTATGCACAACTAGACATCAAAGGGGGTAATTGTGTGTAGTTTCAGCTTATTCCCATTGATAGTTTAGGAGGAGTTGCGCACACAAAAAACAGTGATTTTTGTTATATTAAACGGCAGATAATTCAAGATTTCTCAGGAATGACTGGAGCGATTTGAATTTCAAAGGTCTTATGCACAACTAGACATCATAGGGAGTAATTGTGTGTAGTTTCAGCTTATTCCCATTGATAGTTTAGGAGGAGTTGCGCACACAAAAACAGTGATTTTTGTTATATTAAAGGGCAGATAATTCAAGATTTCTCAGGAATGACTGGAGCGATTTGAATTTCAAAGGTCTTATGCACAACTAGACATCATAGGGAGTAATTGTGTGTAGTTTCAGCTCATTCCCATTGATAGTTTAGGAGGAGTCGCGCACACAAAAAATTGCTAACGGACGGACAGACGGACAGACAGACGGACAGACGGACGGACAGACGGACGGACGACGCCATAACATAATACAACCCTTCGGGCGTATAAAAAAGAACCAGCAAGATCGCAATTGTTGAGTCCTATGGACCAAACTTTGTCCAACTCAAACTAAAAAACCCTGACTGCCAAAGACAACCCGGTGAAAAAAATTTAAAAGTAAATTTTGTTAATAGAGAGCACAAGGACATTTAAGCCTTTATCCACTATAGACAATTTATGAAGGTCAGTTCAAGTCCATTTAAGTCAAAGACCTCATAAAATGTGGGTGGACCTCCTTTTATTAACTTTATGATATCCATATATTTATTTTATAACACATGATTTTTATCTTTCCTAAAAAGGAGACGGACGTTAAATATTTATCTTTTGCAAGATATTTACTTCATGCTCCAAGAGAGCCAAGTTTTAACTAAAGAATGGTTATTTTAGTGCAAGGCACAAAATAAATGTATCGCAATGTCTTTGTTCAGTTAAGTTGGCAAGATTTTTGTTTAAGTCTATTAGAACTGATAATTTTATTTGAGTTGTGTACATTAAGATTTGTGCATTCTGATTGGCTGAAAAGTTGGTTTTATTCCTCAATAAAGACAATTTTGAGTATGCAGCTATTTCCTAATCTTGCACACAAAGTGTTTCCATTACAAATATGTTTCTAAATATTTCTTAAGAGTATTGCTCCAATATCTTAAATTATAAGATATAAAGAGTTTATATTGATTTCATAGGAGTTATGAAACTAAAAACCTAATCAAACTATTGTATGATACAGTGTGATTAGGTTTTTAGTTTCATATCTCAATGAAATCAACAGATACTCTCTTCAACTCTTAAATGTCTTGCAAAAAATTCAGAAAAGCTCTGTTTAAGGAAGTTACAAGATTGATCACAGAACACTTAAAGATCCCATTATGGCCATATGTTTTACAAGTTTGACCTTGATAATTGACCTTTCCTTGCCAGATGATCTTGACCCGTGTGTATTATTGGAAGGGACCTTCATGTCAAATATGGGAATTATAACTTTAATAGTGTCTAAGTTACAGGAAATTGTAAAGTTTGCAGGTTAAGATTTGCAGACAGACAGATGGTAAAACAAACAGCTAAAGGGCAAATAAAATGGCAAAAATCCCCCCCCCCCACCTCTCCTGATCTCACATTACAATGCAGGAGCATAAATATTTAGTTTAAAATATGAAAAAATTTTGAAAATAAATTTCTGAGTTTGATACAAGGTTTTCATTTAGGTACTTCCTTAATGTTATCTGGCTAACATTTCCTTTTCAAGTTTTGAGTGTTCATGTTTGTTACTCAGATGATAATTCAACTTGAGATGAAGATTTATAGCCATAAAATGTATACAAGTCACTTTTATTGGTCCTTCAATATAACTAGTGTTTGATCTTGGATTTGTAAACTGACCCATGAGGAGAGTGTTTATACACATGTATGCCTTAAACTTGACATGTAGTTTTGGTATACATGTACTTTCAAGGTGACTTGAGATTCAAAATCTTTCAAAAATTTGGCATGGACTAAGCTACATGTTTCACATGTTTAACCCTTTGCTGTTTAATCCCTGCTTTTTGCATGCCTGTGATTTTATGATTGAGAAAACATTGTGAAAAAAGAAGAAATTGCTCCTGACAAGCAATTTCTTCTTTTTCCACACCATTTTCTACTCTACTGAATGGTTATTTTTCAAATTAAACCCACTCTAAAATTTCGTCTACAAACCTTTGAATTTGGACAGGTCCAAAATTTTGTAAAACAGGAAAGGGTCAAAAGTAGTATAAATGCTTAGCACTAACACTACTTTAGCACTATTTCCTCATTTCTACTTAGTGCCATGGTTCCTCAGAGTATTATGTAGGGGGTTATTTGAATCCTAAATTCAAATATTTCACCAATATTTATCCCAACCGTGTGATGTGGGTACTCATCTGAATTGTCTATTCAAATGAGAACCTACAACATAGGGTTTTGAGGGTAAATAATAATTCTAGATTACTAGTATTGCTGACCCCCTTATCTCGACTCCTGCACTCCGAAATATTTTCTGGTTTTTTTTTTGTGTGTGTGTGTGTGTGTGTTGTTTTTTAGGAAAAAAGGGGGGGCGTTATAGGTTAAAGTAGACTGAATACCTGTTCATCACTTAGGCCATCTTCTTCCATTGACTGTTCCAATATTCTGTATCTGAAATAGAATAAGCTTGAAATATTCATTTCATTCAAATGTCATGTATAAGGATTTTTTGTTCATAAAATTTAAGTTAATGTTAACCTGCTTTGCTAGACTGGCCACAGTCGTTTTTGTTAGCATTTTCAGAAAACATCTTTGTTGTAGTTCTATTACATGGCTCTTTAATCCAAGTTATTATTAACAAGTGCTGAACAAAAACCTTCTCTTTTTAGAGACAGGGGACTTAATTGAAAGATTTGTAATGATTTAATTTCCTTAGAAAAAATACTGTAAAGAAGAGTCGGGCAGCCAGACTACTGCTTTGCATGTGTACGGTCAAATGCAATTTTAGCAGGGCACCATTCTTAAACATTTGCAAATTTTTTTGTATCCTGAACCCAGAACAAGTTTGGGGTAAATATCTTCAAGGCAAAAGTCTGTAGGGGCCATCAATGCCTAGTTCAGACAAAAATATAGATATTTTGTCCAAAGTAGCCTAGCTGAATAAAAGGGTCCCCAATCTCAATCTGTAAATGTGATTTATGGCTAACCAGCTGTTGACCCTGTCAAAATACAAGTTTAGTGCATGATATCTATTCAGCATTAATACTTAATTAATTCCACCCTCCAGCTTATTATATACAAAGGTGACAATGTTTCAAGTGTACTATATTGAGTATCATTTCATTAATAAGTAATTTTATGTTTTTTTCCAAATAATAATAATACCAATTGTTCCTTTCCCATCAATGATAAACTTAAGATTATGTTAAAGTACATCATAATAAGTAAATGACTTTGCAGTATCTATCTTGAACTTGGCCCCACATTTTCATTCATCCATTCAAAGGTTTTTACAGACTATCAAAGGACTTTGACTTTTGTGCACAGAAAGTACAAACTATCGATTCGTATTTATAGTATATCTTTTTATGCTTGTTCTAAATTCGAGACGAAATATGATATTTAAACTTTACTAAAGTTTCTACCTCACAGGCAAGAGAAAAAGGATACACTATCTACAAGGTTAATATATTCTCATATGGAAGAAAGTATTGCAACATTACAAGGGGAAAGCAAAAACAAAATATGTGTTTTAATTAGGGATGGGAACGAGTACTTGATTAATCGAGTACTCGATCGAACGTCCGAGTATCGATTACCAAATTTACTAATCGATTAATCGGAAAAAAATAAAATCAATAGCAAAATTCGCTTCCAAACTCATATTCAACGTTTTCAAAATAAAGATCTTTCCCTTTCAACGCTAATCAGTCCAAAGGGTCAGGTTGGCAACACCTGGCCGTCTGCCGATTGTCAAATCCGTCGATATTGTCCTTAATTTGCAATCAAGAGCTGTTTACAGCAATTGTTCTTTCAGTCAAACAATGTCATGAATTTTCGCACCTTCGCTGCTTCATACTTTTGTTAGGCCCGTGCGTTTTAATTGGACGTCCGTGATATTTACCCTCCGTTGATTGGTTCATCGAACCTTCAATCAGCAGATTATCGGATAATCGTAAAGAATGCGTTCATTTGCTAATTGCTAACCGAAGAAGCAACAATCATTTAAATGTTGAAAAAAGCATTTTTCAAGATCTCTATTACCAACAGAATATATCATCGTCGCGTCAGATCCGTAACCCAAGCTTATTTTAGGTCTAGTTACTTGGTTTTGCTCGCCCAAACAAGATATTTCAAACAGCCCATGACTGAGAAATATTACCCTGTCTTCAATTGTTCGTCCATAATATTATATCGTTAAGAACTAACCCCCTCCCTCCCGAAAAAAAATCGTTAATTCGGCATCATTTGTGGCATTTTGTAGAATTTTAACCTTATTGGGAAAGCACGAAAATTTCTTTTTCAAGAAATCTTCTCATAATCGTAACATTTAAATCTAAATTTCGCTTGGTTATTAAAACATTGAAAGGCGTAACTGACCCCAGCTGATTTACTTTGTTTTGGTAGGTAACCGTGGAAGATAAAGGCAACCTGTGTATTTCTCATGATTGTGATAATCATATGGAGGCTCTACGAAAAGGAGGCAAAAAAGCTTCCGACAATTTTCCTTTCCTGACAGTTTAATACCAAAACCCTGATATTTTCTCTGGAAATATTACAGAAAATCTGTTTTCAATGAATTAGTTGCCCAATTTTATCTCAACTGTCACTTCGATCGAAAGCATGCTTTAATTACGGTGTGTTTGAAAAACATGTACAAATAATGAGTCGACAGTCGTTATTTCTATACGAGTACTCGAGTTCTCGATCGGAAGGGTGACCGAGTAATCGATTAGTAAAATTGGTACACGTTACCATCCCTAGTTTTAATCTTGTATAGACACATATTACATTTTTGCACTAAGCCCTCAAATAATTTATGCAGACATAAATGTACTTTCAACAAGGGGAGATATTTCTTGAACCAGGGGGGATGTGACTCTAAAACTGTGTTTTGCAAAACTTTATCGTTTAATCAATGTTTGCATGATGTTCACACACTGTTAAATCAAGAAGTCTGCAATACAAAATTGACAAGCATTTATGCACAAAGAGGACAAAAAAATGTCTAATTTTAAGGGCAGATAACTCTAAGCTGGGGGGGAAATGAGAGTCCAAATGTCTCACAAAACTTCAGCATGTGATCTTTGAATGAAGTTTCATCACTCCTGAGTTAAATTTGAAGGAGGCATTTGTGACACAAAAATGGAAGTATGATGTCAACAGTCCAGTATACCCCTCAAAAAAATTGTTAAGCCAAATGTGAACCCTTTCAAACATTTGTGGCACATTTTTTGGTTGTGGAATACACAAACTAGAACAAGTGCCTCCAAATTAAAATCTGGCACTGTTGCAACATATGCTGCAAGACTTAAGGAAACAATTATACGAAACATCTGGGCCCAAGGTTATAAAACTTTTCTCAGGCTCAGACTCAGGCTCAATTTTTCTCAAATTTAACTTAAATTTTGAATTAAAATAAACATATGAAAATAAAAGATAATACAGTCAACTCTCGTTACAATGACCACATTTGTTCCCAGAAAATATGTCGTTGTAACGAAAATGTCAGTGTATTGAAGAATGAACAATTAGTCAACAAATGCAGGATTGTCGAAAAGCAGCATACATAATATAATACACTATGTATAGTTCATAGTAAATACTCACGGAAATATTTTTTCAGTTAAAATTGATAATTTGAATAGATTAATTGAACCGATCTTTTAATACTTTATTTGACATTTGCATTTCTATCAAAATTTAAACGTGATGATCTTAAAAGTAACATTTTCTGTGTAGAAAAATAAAGTAAAGCTTTACAAACAAATGTAGACCTAACCTATATAAAGTGTAAGGATGAATGTGTTGAAGGTGCTAATTTAACATTGTCATTGTTTGCATGTCACACATTTTCACACATTTCAAAGTTAAAGACTTGTTAATTATCAACTAATTTTAGGGTTTTTTTTTATCATGCATATAGTTCTGTGTAATTAACCATAATGACCTTTTTTGGGGTCGTTGTAATGAACAAGCTTATATAGGGAATATGCACTTTCGTTCCCTGAAAATCAATGTCAGAGACGGAAAACGAGAATTCCATTATAACGAATGAAAAATGCACTGTGCAAATCCGTGCCCGACAAATTTGTGTCGTTAAGTGAAAATGTTGTTGTATTGTGTGTCGTTAAAACATACAACAACTTATTAATATCATCTCTTATGTTAATAGACTAAAATGATTAATGAAACAGAATTACGGCTTTAATCTCTAATTCAAATTTGAGAAAATTTTGAATTGAGCCTGAGAAAAGTTTTATAACCTCAAGCCTTGGTCTGGAATACAAGTGGAAGAGTAGAATGTTGCAATAATTTTTCCTTCTGTGTATATTGATATATATTATTTATATATATATCTTGATAGTTTCATATATTCAACATATATTTCCTATACGCCAAGCCTACTAAGATTAGTTGGTAATGCTCATTGGGCTCTAATTGATGGGGTAAAACTTTCATCCAACATTTGACACACATTTTTGTCGCCTACCTATGGCCAAAAGATAGTTAGAAAGCCAAACTGGTTTAGGCAATTGATGGCCCCGATAAAATGTTTTGGTTGTACCTGTGTGGGAAATGTCAGGAGTCATGGGTAGTAGCTGCAATAATGTACCCCTCTTTCTGATATGCTGCCGGTCGAGGGCTACAATTTCCACCCTATTTGTTTTTTTGTTGCAATTATCAAATTTCTGTTTTTCATATTGAGAGGTTATCTAAGAGCTAATGTCATACCTACCTTAGTTTTGAAAGAAAATAATGATAAAGGAACCAATACATCACTTGTATTGTTCTTAAAAAAGTGTTTTCTTTTCAATAGTTCAAATTTTCGAAGTTCGGAGGCCATGACAGTTATGTTGATCATGTGATTTATTGTGACGTCACTTTGTTTACTTATTCCATACTGTCAAAACAGGTGCTGGGTAAAAAGGTTCACAGTCAACTCGGCCTGTGAATAACTCGGCCCGTCAACTCGGCCCGTTAACTCGGCCTGTTTATATATTATATAGGTACGTGTATGACGATGCAATGTAAATATTTTGGGGCCCTTATGTGATTTTTTAATACTAAATAAATATCAATTAATACTAATCACTCGTTAAAAATGTTTTTAATAATAATAATCTTATTTTACTATTAAATGACATTTGTGTAAATATGGGATAAAATAGACATAATTAAATACTTAATTCACCTTTTATTGAAATTCATTTTTCAACTTTCCTTTTTCTAAACGATAAGGAAGATGACAAGTTGTATGTGTATTAAATATGAAAATCGTAGATTTTAATCATCAATTGTGAATTGTGCTTATATATCCATTTACTAGGCTAAACACTATATAAAAAATATACAGGCCGAGTTGACGGGCCGAGTTTTACACAGGCCGAGTTTTACGCGGGCCGAGTTTTTAACAGGCCGAGTTGACAGGACACCGGTAAAAAGCATAGTAGCTATTTTTACCTACCTTTCAAAACCTTTGCGAATTTGAAACATATAGTAGCCTGTATCTGTCTACTACCTTACCAATTTAAGTGACTTTACAATATTTTCATTCAATTTTCATAATTTATTATGATCAAAGCAAGTTTGTTTACAAAAAAATACTGCGGCTCACAAATATGGCGACCTCATTTTTCATTAGCTGAATTTTGGCGGGAAACGGGAGAGCTCACGTGATTTTCAATAACATCAACCAAAATGGCTGACTTTGAAGGGAAAATGTACGATTTTCAGACAGTGATACTAATTAAAAGTGAAATTCTTGGGATATTTAAATTTGTGGCGATAAATTTTTATTGGGACTTATAAATTAATTACCAAGGTCGGTTAAGATTGTAAATCAAAGGCCTGAAAGGCCTGAATTGAAGACAGGACTGAATATTAACAATTGGAATGAAAATCGTGGCGTTTTGAGAAGATCTCTTGAGTGGGAATCAAAAATTTAAAACAATCATTGATGGTTACATATGGAAACTGCACCTTCCTAAGAAATGAATATGCTTTACTTTGAAGACTCATCAATTCCAGATAAACCTATCCTTCTAGCCAATTCAAGCTTAACAAGAGGGTAACTGCCTTCATAATCGCTATTCATCCCCAAGTGTAAGTTTTCAATATCCTAAATGAAAAATATTCATTTAACCAACAGAAATATGGTGGCAATTCCTGTATTCTAAAAACTCATATGAATTATTGCAACCCTGTTTTTTCCAGTCAAACTTATTAAGTGGATGTGTAAAAATCTTAAATAAAATGTTAATCCACATGACACACATTGCTTACCCCTTGGTGAAGAGCTGAACATTTCATTGCCATGGTGAATATTGCCCTGAATTGGAAATTTGTTCAAATTTCTTTTACATTTATTATCTGATCCAGGATTTGACTAATTATCTCCACATAGAAGAAGCAATGAAAGTAATACCAATATTCTTATACTTTTACTAGTCAAAGTCAGTACTAAGAAGAAGTATTTTCCCGTACAATAGCTGTAGCTTTTTTTATGAATACCGTTTAAGTTTCTTCCAGGAGTGAAACATTCTATTTCTATTTCTATTTTTCCATTGAGATATTTCGATCTCCATTTCAGGTTATAAGTCCCCTACCGGCGAAAGCCGAAGGGGACTATAGGTTTGCGCTCCGTCCGTCTGTCCGTCCGTCTGTCTGTCTGTCCGTCCGTCAGTCCAGATTTCAGTTTTCCAGACTTTTTTTTTTAACCCTTGGAGATATTGAGCTGATTTTTGGTATGTGAGTCCGCATCAATGAGTTACAGAACGAGTTTGAGTTTGGTTCCGGTCCATTGATTTTTATGGAAGATACGGATGCTGGACTTAGAAAATTACCAGGAAATTTCAGTTTTCCGGACTTTTTTTCTTAACCCTTAGAGATATTGAGCTGATTTTTGGTATGTGAGTCCGCATCTATGAGTAACAGAATGAGTTTGAGTTTGGTTCCGGTCCATTGATTTTGTGGAAGTTACGGATGCTGGACTTAGAAAATTACCAGGAAATTTCAGTTTTCCGGACTTTTTTTCTTAAGCCTTGGAGATATTGAGCTGATTTTTGGTATGTGAGTCCACATCAATGAGTAACAGAACGAGTTTGAGTTTGGTTCCGGTCCATTGATTTTTGTGGAAGATACGGATGCTGGACTAAGAAAATTACCAGGAAATTTCAGTTTTCCGGCTTTTTTTTTCTTAACCCTTGGAGATATTGAGCTGATTTTTGGTATGTGAGTCCGCATCAATGAGTTACAGAACGACTTTGAGTTTGGTTCCAGTCCATTGATTTTGTGGAAGTTACGGATGCTGGACTTAGAAAATTACCAGGAAATTTCAGTTTTCCGGACTTTTTTTCTTAACTCTTGGAGATATTGAGCTGATTTTTGGTATGTGAGTCCGCATCAATGAGTAACAGAACGAGTTTGAGTTTGGTTCCGGTCCATTGAATTTTTGTGGAAGATACGGATGCTGGACTTAGAAAATTACCAGGAAATTTTCGGATTTCTTTCTTTATCCTCAGAGATATTGAGCTGATACATAAAATCTGATACAACTTATATTTTGGAGATGTAGTTATACCTTTACCACCAAAAAAGATAATGCTCTAGGGATATATAAATATAAATCCGGTAGGGGACTTGGTATTGCCATGCAATACCTCCAAATGCTTGTTCTCCTTGCAGATGGTCTTACTTAGTAGAAAATTATTTTTACTACAAAATAATATATAAACCTGTTAAGACAACCAACCTTTCAGGCCTTTTCCACGGGACTGCTTTTCTAGATCAAGATTCGGATTGAACTATCCGGTGAACTATCAATTTTGACAAAACTGCCAAAATGACAGATCGTTAAATGAAATCCCGAGCTACAGCATTTATCACCTTGAGTAGAATTCTTTCAAAGTCAACTCCAGAATGTTACAAATAAATCCATTCCAGTTTCCAAAACAGTTTCTATTATTGTCAGAAAATTGTCGAAAACAAAAGCGGAAACTCAAAACTGGGATCGCGCATGCATGGTACTACTGTATAGGCCATTCGGAACACCACTCGGCCAATCTAACGCATTCGTCACAACTCGGCCGATTCCGTAACCTACTTTTATCTGAGACTTCGGAGATCGCCCGATGATTGCCGAGTGAATATCACGATCACGATCTGTTGCTGTTTACGGATATGACCGAGTGATGTTCCAAATGCTGTACAATATGGATAGACAAAACAAGCCTAATAATAGAGTAATTTGATAAGCCATCGAAATTTCTCCGTAAATCCAAGTTTAAATTCAAACCTAGGAAATTCCAAGGGTTTACGAGTTTATTCAAATAGCCTTGTGCTATTTTAGTTTTTATCCATTTACACTACGACAGGCCCGGGAGACGGATAAATAAAGCAACCTCAAGGACACACAAACACACAATTTTACGAGAAATAGAGAGTCTAAAATGGGGAACTGAAAATAGCTTGCCAATGCTATGTATAAAAACAGGTGTAGGATGCAATTGAAAATTTGGAGCAAATGCAAAAGATTGCAGCCGAAAACGCCCTAAAACAGCACCATTTACGAATGTAAAACACGTTTCTGCAGGCAACTTCTGCATGGATCACGTGTTCACTCCCCTGAGGTCCCGGCCAGAATTTAGGTCAGCGCCAAAATTTTACGGTAAATTGCTACACTATTGATTATTTTTGCCGCGTTTATTTTTATGAATGGGTCTACTTTTTTGAGCGTAATGACACATGTAGGTTTGTTATCAGAATCCGATGGCGACGATCCCTATATTGAAAGACAGGTAAACCTGTCTTCAATAAAAAGTGTTTTTAGCATTAACACATATTCCAAAAATTGACCTTAAAGTGCCCGGAGTGAATCACTCCGGTTGCTGCAACATAGAATAAAGAGGGACCGCGTCGTATCCCTCCCACATCAGATTATAAAAGGAGGGATACGTTATCGTATCTAATGGGTAGGTGCACAAGCTGCAGAAATATCCCTCCAACACTGCTGAAAGCAGCATTAAACTCCACACACAAACACCAAATCATTTAAGTAGGACAGTCTGGAGTCTATATCATTGTCCTACTTTATTATTTTGGTACTCTTGCTGCTTTTCTATCTAGCTTACTTATATAGCTTTCTATAAATACATTTTATAAATGTTACAAAACATGGTGCACTTAAAAAGATTCAACTGAGAATCAGAATAAAATTAACATTAAACTTTTGCATCTTATTCATACAGAATAAATTTGTCATTAAATTGTTGGCATGACATAATAAATCAAAATATGTCACAACTCTTCATTTTTTCATTGCAATTGGCCCATAATTAACTCATGGAAAAGAAATGATTACCATTTTGGTTACCTAATTTGGTTTTAAATTGATTCCTTGAAAGAGAAAAGTTTTTTATTTAACCTTTTTTTTTAATATCATAAAATTATTTTGCAAACTGATTAAGATGACATATATAATTTCTTCGTTTTGCACTCATGACCCCATAATGAAGGCACATCGTATTTCCATATTTCCATGTTTCTGTCCGAGTTTACAAGGCTCTGCAGACCTTTTATACTTTGTAAAAGAATGTTAAGCTAGACCAGCAAATGAAGGCAAGCCAAATGACCTTTTATATTAAAGCTAGACTGTAACAGCCAGGGATCATAGTTCAGGGGGGGGGTTAAAGCCAGTCTAAAATCTTTATTTCCAATTGAAACCCTATATTGTGGGTACTTGTTTGAATCGTCTCCATGAGACGCTTCAAATGTGTACCAACACAATAGGGTTCAAGTAAGGAATAAAGAATTATTTTAATTTGAAAATCAAAATACCCCGTATTTGTATAGCTCTGATAACAGCTACAACAAATTAAATCTTTATGACTTCATATAATTAAAGAGTAGTCCCCTTAATAAGAGCCCCCTACATGAAAGTAGATGCTTTTACACATTCAACCAATAAAACCTTTCTATCTAATTCTTGCATAGCTCCTCAGAGTGTTCATTAGGAGAAATATGGTATGTCAATAAAGGTTAGTTTACTGACAGCATGATCCCATAGTCAATTTTACTTGGTGTGGTGAAATCAGTGAACAGTAAGCTTGGTGTGGTGAAATCAGTGAACAGTAAAAGTAAGTCAAAATTCTACATCTGTACTTGAAAAAGATCTAGAAGCTATTTGACAAAATCATTATGGTGAGAAATTGCTTAAAATTAGATGTTTATCTTAACCCCAAATCTGTCATGGTTAACTTTTTTGGTATATCTTAAAAGTCCAAGTATTAAAGGAAGTAATAAGGATTTGTTTCTATGTCCATGGGTCATGCACAACATTTGTATAAAGTTTAATGATTCCAAGTCCCTTTGTTTTTAATTTCAGAAGGTCAGAAAAGTTAAATGCATGAAACATACATACAAGGTGAAACCAATATACCCTACTCCGTAAATGGCGGGTGGGTTTTGATAGATTGATTGGCCGCTTTCAACATTTTTTCAGTTATATTGAGGAGGCTGGAGCACCTAACAATGGATTCCTGGTATTTCTCTCACCAGTACAACCACCACATCCTTTCCTAGACTCCACATAGGTCTATGATTATTAACCCATTGGTGAGAGACAAAAAGTTGGAAGAATAAGGACCGCCGTCGAGGATCGATCCCAGGACCTCTAGATTAACAGTCCGAGTGTAATGGCGGGTGTGGTTGTGGTGGTATAATTATCCCATTTTTACTGACCTGTGTTCCCGCTCTTCATGCTGTGATATGAGGTTGGAATAGTAGTTTTCTAACGTCACCTTTGCTTTTGTGACTTTGTCTATGGTGTGGTTACTTATTTGCATTTGCTCCCCGACTGTGGCCATTTTGGAGTTGCGACTCTGAAAAGAGATACACGTAATGGTTGTTTACATAATCTGGATAAAAGGTGAATAAATTAATGCTTATAATATTTTCATCCATATTGAGACAATCATCCAAAAAGATATACCATATTTCCTCTTAAAATGGCGCCCTCCCTAATAGTAGCACCCCTACATTTCTTATTTAGAAAAACCACTTCAAATGCCTAAATTTTAGGAATTTTTTGAGACTTCTTCTCTAATTGGAGATGAATTTCATCTAAACAATCATTTCTATGATTGTTCAGAGGAAATTCACCTCAAATTAAAGAGAAATGGGCCACAAAGACATCAATTTTAATGATTTTTTAAATCAGATAATGCATACTAAACAATATGTGTTTGTGAAACATGAATGCCCCCATAACAGCATTTTTTTTTCAAAGTTTGACCTTGACAGTTGACCTTGACCTTGTCACATGACCTTGACTTTGGTACCAGCGGATGCGGATCATTGAGATCTATCATCATGCCAAATATTAGCTTTGTATCTTGAATAGGCTTGAAGATATTGGCAAGGTTAAGTTTTCGGGTTAAGTTTTCGGACAGACAGATGGACAGACGGACATGAGTAAAACAATATGCCCCCAATCTCTCGATACGGGGGCATAATAAAAGCTCCCCGGCCATGTTATGCATAGCTCCAGGGAGCATTCATTAGAAGTATACGGTATCCGCCATCTGGGATCAAACCCCAGACATCTCGTGATTGAAGATTGAGAGTCTGGTGTGCTGCCAACTGTACTGTGGGGGCAACTCAAAGTGAGTTATTAGCACCAGTGTCCATGGGTGAATGATATGAAATACCATCAAATATAGGTAGATTTTGTGCAGTGAGCCGTGAAATCCATATTCTTATATTAGATTCCAGAGCTCAGTTTTGAAAATACACCTATACCATGGTGATCAATATGGTATACAATTCATTAGGAATGGACTCTCTCAATTTCAACCAAATCCCAGGCTATTTCAACCAGTGAGGAATTTTATCCTCTGGGAAGTGTTTGAGCTTTGTCTGATCAAGTCAGAGAAGAGAAGAGCCTCGTCAGAGATCATCTGACAATTCCCAGACATTGTGACTAATTAAGATAGACAATCAGAGGTTGTAACCTCAATAATACTGTCTTGAACACCCTAATAACCCTTCCATTTTTATAATATCTATGCATGGCTCAACACTAAGCGGAGTCCAGGAGTCCGAATTGCCTTATTGTTTAAGCAGGACTCCTCTCCTTTTCAAATTAGTTCAATTTTCTCTTCCGATGGTCTCCTTCATTATATGAAAATATTTTGCAAAACAAATGAGCAGGACAGTTTCTTTTTTAGTCCATAATGATTTCATTAGTTTTACATCTTATCAATAATTAAGTTTATGCAAATTAACATTTGCTTGCATCCATTGGTAATTTTGAAAGAAAATTATCTTATAATGGTGAGGAACGAGAATAAAACAGAAGAAATTGCTTGTAGCAAGCAGTTTCTTCTTTTCCAAAAAAATTCCTCACCAGTACAAAATTTGGACTTTTACCAGAGCTCTGCTAATTGCAACCTTTCAGCCTGATATGTCATATTTATCTATCTATTTGTCTCATAATTAGAAATAATGGTACATTTATATCTACATCATGAGTTCTGTATGATATCAGATCCAAAACCAGTATACCTTTATGTATGATGCAAAAGAAAATTGCTTTTAGCAAATTCTTTACAAAAGTTGGCCATTCTACTTTCTCATTTAAGAGATGAAGAGAGTATTTGTTGATTTCATTGAGGTATGAAACTAAAAACCTAATCACACTGTATGAATACTGGTACTTGAAGCAGATTCATACATGAGTGTGAATAGTTTCATTCTTCTATGAAATCAACAAATACTCTGTTCTTCTCAAAGCAACTACATACTCAGAATTGTTTTCATTGGGGATAAAACCAACTTTTCAACCAAACAGAATGCGTGAATATTGATGGATATAACTAAAAATTAAATAATTCAAAAATCCATCTGGATTCATGATTTGTATGTTAATTGTTGACCAAAATCTTATATTTTGGTCATATTGTGGTGGCCTAACAATGGACTCCCAGTTTATCTCTTGTCAGTTCTACCATAGCATCCTTTCTTAACCTCCAGTTGCTATCCCACTCAAGTTTATGATTATCCACCTATTAGTGGGAGACAAATATTGAAAAGGATAAGTGCAACCATTTGGGACCAAACCCATGACAGGAATGATCTAAGATTGCATACTACAAACTGCACTATGACAGTACCTTCAACTAATTTGGACCAATCTCAAACTCTTTCATCCAAATATAATTGGTTAATGGTAATAATTAAGATGTACATTTGTATACCACCACTATGAGACTGAGAAAGGCATACCTGAATATAAAAGCCAGAAACAACAGAAACCCCCTGTAAAGATTTTTTAAACTTCATCCACTCAAATTCAAATTGTGGTCTGCAACTCATTGAATTTGGACCTAATTCAATTGTCTTAATTGTAAAATCTAGAGATAATAAGCGCAAAGCGTTTGAAAGTGTTGATAAATATGTAGGCACTTTCAACCATTTTGAGCTTAACCCCCCCTCCCCCAATTAACGGTAAGAATCAAGATGTACATTTGTATACCATTTATTATACCGAGATAGGCATACCTGTACATAAAGGTCAGAGACAAAAGAAACTTTCTGTGGCGTTAACACAAACATAAACATTGCCAAGAATCCTGCCCTTTTGATATCTCTTTCCCAGTAATTGGTAATATCGATGTTAGTGATGTTCAAGGGCAAAAAACTGCTTCTTTACATTGTTAACGTCATGTTGTATTATCATACAAACTTTTATTTCTACCTCAAATAAGCTTAACCCTTCTCCTGCTGAAATCAAATATACAGGATAGTACAGGATATTTTTTAGCCCAAACCCACAGAAAGAAGAGGTATTTTGGATTCAAATATTTCTTAAATAGGGCAAATATTTCAACAAAAGAGCAATAAACTCTCAGTTGTTGGTAATCATCTGAATCGTCTCAACAACATAGGTTTTATATATAAATTACAATTTTAGACTGGCATTTTTGCTTTTTACATTAAGTGACCTCTTAAATTAAGACACTAACAATTACTGTTAGATCTTCAGACACTAAGACATGTGATTTCATGGCCCTTGGATATGATATAAGTCTAGTGCCAGACTTTCCCGATGGTACTTCACAATGAAAAGTTGCTCTGGTTTACTAAAATAGGGTCATAATTCTTACAGAAATGTATATAATCTACAGTTATCTTCCTTGAAATCATCAATTGCTCTTACTACACTAAGCAGGTAAATGCCAAGCTCAAGTAACTGAGATATGAACTATTTAAAGCTTGTTTGATTACGCAAGGCTAACAACCTGAGATGTCAGCACAAACCAATTGTAAGTGCCTTGCAGCCTATATGAATAAGGCACTTACTGCAGATTCGCACTGACCTCATGAAATACATATTATAGCAGTTTTTGTCCAAGGCACACAAAAAAGGCGTAAGCAGCAATAAATATTCTATTTTTGTCCAACAAGGACATTGACAGATAGGACAACTAAAATCTCGTAGCTCCAGCTTATCTATGCTAAAGTTACAAGGTTTTGATCAACCAGTAGCAATATTTTATAAGTTAGATCTGCATAGAACTTGAAAGGTGAAGCATTCCTAATTGATAAACTATCAAAATTTAACTGGATAAAATTTGAAGATGATGACACACAAATTTTGGACAACACTTGACCCAAATTTAAATTATCAGGGTCATCATGATTGTCAAAATTATCAGTCAAAAATTTATCATTTAGATAAAATCATAAACAAGTCAAAACTAAGAAGGAGAAGCCAATGATATTTCAAACTGGGTGTAAATTTAAACAAATGTATCATGAATGATAAATTGATTGATTGATTGAATTGAGTTTAACAATGCTTTCAACATTTTTTCAGTTACATCGCCGAGGCTGGAGCACCTAACAATGGTTTCCTGGTATTTCTCTCACCAGTATAACCACCACATCCTTTCCTAACCTCCAGCTGCTATTTCACATAGGTCGTGGATTATCAACCCATTAGTGAGAGACAAATAGTCGGAAAGAATGAGTGCCGCCGTCGGTGATCAAACCCGGGACCTCTAGATTGACAGTCTGATGTGCTACCAACTGTGCTATGACGGCGGCTTCATGAATGATAGGAATTATTGTGTAAATTATGAAACCAAATGGTTTCACTTAAAATAGTCAACTTTTTACTTTATCTTTAGCACATACTTCCCCACATTCAAAAAATGTTATTGTCAGGAGTGTTCATTGTTAAACAGCATTACATTGATGCTGAACACAAAATACTCTTGTTTTGGCAGGAGGTATAGACAAAGACCAGCCTGCACATATTTGCAGTCTGATCTTAGTCTGCACCTCCTGACTGTCTTTAAACCAAGACTTAAATTTTCATGAGAAATATTTACACACAATGTATCCTTTCAGAGCTTTCTGCACTTTTATGTGAGGGTAATTTTGCAAAGGTTTTTATTCAGCATGGCAAGAATTGATAGTCTATCACTGGTTTTACATTATATTCTTAGCAAATCATAAAATTCTGTAATTTGTAAATAACAAGAGCTAATTTAGACCATTAACTGTCACATGCATTGTTACTGTTATAACCCACTTTTGTCATATGAAATTTCAATGACCTGAATACTATTTTTTTGTCAATAGTCTCCTCATATCAAATTACCCAAGTCATGCTGCTTTTACTTCACAACTATGAAAGATGGTTACCGTATTTTCTTTTTTAATTGCGCCCTCCCTAATAGAAGCACCCCTACATTTCTTACTAATAAAACCCACTTCAAATGCCTAAATTTTAAGAACTTATTGAGACGTCTTCTCAAATTTGATGTGAATTTCTTCTAAACAATCATTTATATGATTGTTTAGAGGAAATTTAGCTCAAATTAAAGGGAAAAGGGCCTAAAAGACATAAGTTTAATGATTTTTTTAATCAGAATTATTAACTATAAAAACTCCCTGACCATGTTATGTATAGCATTTATTAGGAGAAATACGGTGAGTAAATCTAAATCTACTTGTAAGCACAAAATTATTGTAAATGCCAATAAATGTATAGTCACTTACAATAGCCCTTGAAATTAAGATAGAAACTTCATGAGTGTTGAAGTACTTTCAATCCATTATCATTTCAAAATTGTAATCCATTTTAGGATAATTCAAACATTAAAGACACCATTATACAAATTTATCACCATATCAATTTCAATGATATATATGTATCATGGCTACATGAACAATGCAGAATTATTTATAATTTGACCGCCAATGTCATCAAAACTCATTCGACCATAAAATTCCATCCATAAATTGACCAAAATTTCATCCTTTCCTGCAAAGGCCTGAGATATTTGTTGTTCTTGCAATTTACTTTTCATACAAGAGAAAATATTGTGAGATACAGAAGAAATTAAAAAAAGATTTTCCTTTTACCACAATTTTTCTACCACACAGGATAGTTTCTTCTCAAATTTAACCAATTTTTCATTATCGTTTTCTTGAAATCTGACATGTCTTAAATTTTAAGAAAAATGAAAGGCTTATATAATGTTAAAGAATTAACAAGATTTTAAATGAGTCCAACGTGAAATATGGTAAAGACAGTTCAAATTCAAGTAGAAAACATTTATTTCTCCTTTACCTATTATTTTTCTTATCTATTTCTATACATCAAAATTTGCTGCTAGTATAATCCTTGATTTTCCCCTGGCAGGGCGCAGCCTAAGTAATGGGTCGATGCACTTAAAGTTAAGGTAAATCAGCCTTTATTCATTTTCATTAACTTCTAAAGATAGACGACAAAATTAACTTGAGACCATAAATTTTAGGTTGGTAACCAAACCCTCAGTAACTTCAGCTTGTCCAAGCTGAAATTACGAGGCTTTAGAAACCCAATGTGTTAACATTCTCTAAGCATGTGAATCCTTTTGGCTTTAGGATTCAGTTATTTGCACGCGTTCAGGATTATTGCTGACTAACTTTTCAATGAACCCAAAATAATTAAAAAAAAAATGAGTTAAGTCGCCAAATTTCGTCACAGCTAGGCCCCGCCCTGCCAGTTCATTAATAACGCAGAACAGCAAGTTTAAGATTGAGTGTATGGCTGAGTAAGAAATGATTTTTTTCACTCAGGTAGAGGTTAAACAAGGTGACTTCCTGGTTCAGTAATAACTTAAGATATTGTGTTAATATCTTAGACATGCATACATAATAAAACAAGAGCCATGTCGGACATGGCAAAAGTCCCCTACCGGCTTTGTTTGTCTCAATGTTTTCCCAAGCCAATTCTATCAGGGACGTCAAAACCAGGTCTTGTTTTGGAAAGGGTTAAACAAGACTTACATGAGTTGTTGTCTCTGCTGTGCCCACTATACAATTCATGCAAGCAATAGATGTTTTTCTTCAGTCTTGTTGGTAAGAAATGAGAACTTTCACTGGAGGTGATTAATACTGCTGCATCACCACCCTGACTAACATGGCTTATAATTTTTTTTACATTTTAACACAGGTTTCATCCAGTAAGCTTGCTTAGTTATTAAGTTATTGCAGGATCCATTTTTTGCCATATTTTCACTATTTCCGTTACCATAGCAACCGCACTTTTTGTCAAAGAACAAAGATAAAATGATGTGCATAATCTACACATTGCCATCTAGTCATATACCAAGTCTCATCAAATTAGCTTGCTTACTTATTAACTTATCACAGGATCCAATATTTTTTGCCATATTTTCACTATTTCCGTAACCATAGCAACAACAATTTTAGTCTAAAAACAAAAATAAAATGATGTGCATAATCTACACATTGCCATATAGTCATATACCAAGTCTCATCAAACTAGCTTACTTAGTTATTATCTTATCGCAGGATCCCATTTTTTGGCCATATTTTCACTATTTCTGTAACCATAGCAACCTCAATTTAAGTCGAAAAACAAAAATAAAATGATGTGCATAATCTACACATTGCCATCTAGTCATATACCAACTTTCATCAAAAACGCTTGCTTAGTTATTAAGTTATCGCGGGATCCAGATTTGAGCGGACAGATGGACAGACGGACAGACAGACGGACGGACAGACGGAGGGCAAACCTATAGTCCCCTCCGGTGTGAACACCGGTAGGGGACTAACTAAGGCCAAAATTTAGGCAAGTTTTGTTTATTCAACCTTTCATGTAAATGATAAAAATTTAATAATTTTGTCAAAAATATTGTCAATACAGCTTAGTTAAGCTAAATAGGTATTGTTTAGCCACCAATTTTCTTTTTTTTTTCCCCTTAGATTTTTAAATCGTACTGCGAAGCAGTAGATTTATATCTACCGTTTTCCAGAAATCCAGTCTGTTTGACCCAGTACATTTTTACCATTATCTTCTGAGCAATGTGTTCAAACCAAATTATGTGTTTTCAAACACCGAAGAAGCGGCCTTTTCAGTCACAATCTACAAACTTTGTTTATACCTTATTTACTTTTCGACAAATAGAGAAGAGGCTAATACAAAATTTGATGTAATTTTCGCTTTTAGTAATTACCAGTTAGTATTTTCAGTGTTTATAACAAGATTTTCGGGTGAGTAAAGGAGTTGAAACGTACAATAGGTTAACTGTATAATTAATTTGTAGCACTTACAATATTACTGCTCTGAACTTTCTCGAACGGTCATTTACCAGTTGTAGGGCTGACAACCAATCAAATTCTGTTATGATTATCACTCGGTCAAAACCCACGCGTAAATTCAGACCACGTGTAAATTCAGATGGACATCGTCTGCTCGCAATGTGTCAATTAACTTGTTTGTCATTAGTCAATAGTCGTCTGCACTCAAACAGGGAGCATGGGAAGTTTACTTTTTTTTCGCATGTGTTAACAAATAGAAATAATTTTGTAATTTTGAAATATTTGATTTCAATGAGCACTCTGATCACGCTCCAATCCTATTTTCATTAAATTCAAATTTGAGTATGAAGAAAAATTATTCAACAACAAATAAACCGACAAAAACATACGATAAACTGAAATAGGATAGCAGTAAGAGCGATCTATTTTTAGAACAACTCATGAATAATCATAGAGTGCTGCTAGATTTAATCGATTGGTCAGAAACCAAAGATATAAATAGCATAGTTGGCGATTTCACGTGTTTCTTGAGGGAAAATGCATTTACAGTATTTGGGAAAACCCAATGCTTGAAATACAAACATGTTGGTAATCAAAATTGTAAATAGTTTAATGAAAAATGTTTGTTGCTAAACAGGCTTTTAAACTCTATAGAGAGAGGAATAATATTAACAGACAAGCTTTTAGCTTGGCGCGTGCTCATTATAACAACGTAAAAATCTGCTAAGAAATAATTTAGAATAGCAGAGGGCTATCGAATCAGCAAACTTTCAAAATCGGACCCACGAGGTTGGATGAGCTGGCGATGTCCTCGAAAAGATGGATTGTTAAGACAAAAAACTCACAAATTTAAAGATTTTACCAACTCTTTTTGTCCAAATTTGAGCCCCTTTGATTGGCGAACTATTGCACTATCCCAGCCTCTCAATGATGTACGATTTACAGTGCTGACAGCACTTTGATTATTACAAAGTGGCTGTTTTCCTTGTCTTCTATATTTTTTTACAGAACTTTATTTAAATCGAAGAGCTTAAAAGGTATTGCATATCTACTTTATTTAATATCTTGAAGTCAGTGGTGTCAGCCTCCACATTGATGTTAATGTCTCCTGTCAAGAAATGACAAAATTTAACCCTTGTCATGCTGAACCCGGAATTTTTCTGCTTTGGCAGGAGCTATAGACAAACATCAGCCTGCACATATGTGCAGCCTGATGTAAGTCTACACCACCTGTTTCTCACTTTCAAATCAAAATTGTCAATAGATTTATTTTTTCAAATAAAAATTGGCCTAAAGTTGGTACTTTCAGTGCTTTTTGCCCTTTGATTTTGATGAAAATGTTTAGCTAAAATTATTCAGCATGACAAGGGTTAATGTCTCCTGTCAAGAAATGACAAAATTTAAGAATGGCAGAAACTGACTGACAAATTAAGGCAGTTGACTGTTTGACATCTAATAAAGTATTAATGCAGTTAAGCATTTTACAATGAAAACCTTAGCAAAACTTGGTATGTTGTGTGCAGGGATTGAGTATCAAATGGCTAGTGAAATAAAGTTTTAATTGCAAGGATTTAAACAATTCCATTCCATTACAGTCTATCACGGGTTTTACAATCTGATACAATCTATATAAATAATGTTGTAATGTTGTAAAGATAATTTGGAGGCCTTAAAGCAAAAGCAAGGATGTGTCTATACAGTGTATAGACACATATTTACTATGTTTTTGCTCTAAGCCCTCAAATTTTAAGGCTGTATAGAATTTACTTACAAGAAAACAAAAATATGAGAAATATCGAATTAATCCTTTTCTGACGATCACATTTTTGTAAATAACATATTCCCAGTAGGATTATAGTACTATATACATGAGCACAGTCTAATTGCCATGGGTAATGTAAGAGTGATAATGAAGTCAGATTTACGAATACGACTGACACACGTCCAAACCTTCAGGCTACCAGATCTCGTCAGGCCAATGTCACTATAATTACTATACAATTGATTACGACTGATGTATATAAAAAGTTCTGGGCTATAATCTGTCTATTTTTTCCTCAAAATATCTTCTGCCTCAAATAATAGGCCAGAAGTTTCAAATATATTCTGTTGTAATACAACTATCAAATAAAAATTTCTTGCTTATAATGATTTTCCTATGTTTTCCTCAAATGTTCTTAATTGAAAGCAGTGTTAAACTAATGCGAATATACTTACAATTGTTATGCACTGAATATTGTAAAATATTGTTCCCAGATAGAAATATGAAAACTTACAGTTAACCAATATTTAAAAAAAAAAAAAAAATGTTTCACTTTAAAAGCCATGGTGGCCAAGAACCCATTAGTGTGTGTTTCTAATTGAAGAAAAGGCACCTTACTGGATAGACAATTGTTCAATCAACATTGGTTTAATAAGAGCACAGACTAAGGGTGCAACACTCAGCTGCTGGTACTGGATAATGCAAAATATCTATGTCAAAAAGGGGGCATAACTCTTTCAGAAATGCTTCCAGAGTTATCCCTTTGATAGCCTGGATAGCTCTTCTGATAGTGGACACACATTCCAAGTTTCATAAAGATATCATCAATTATAACAGTGGTATGACCGAGGTTAAAGTTTTTCATGTCCACACCGAGCGTACGCCAATGCTAACAATCAGAGCTAATAAAAATATTGAGGACAAAAACAATGTTAAGCCAAAGAGCTGAGACACATCACTACTTTAAAACATAATGAGCCAGATCCTATTAATGGAGGTTTAGCCTGAAAACTATTTTGGTCCAGACATAATCTGTAACACTGTATTCAATTTTTGCTAGGTCAGCAAAAATGTGGTCAACAATGGATAGATTGTTTTTAAGCCAGATAATAGTAAATGTCACATGCACCTGTTCATCAACCACATAACAAGGTTAAACATAACTAACATAATAAACAGTCAAGTATGTTTAATTAATGCCCTTTTAACAAGGTCATAATATCATGTTCACTTAATGGTAATTTTATATTCCTTTTTGTCGAGCAAGAGCCATCTAGCTGAGAGCAGAGCTACAGATAGAGGGGGTATTTTGGATTTCAAATAAGATTCATTCTTGAATGTTGTGGGTACTCATTGGAATTGTCTCATCAAGACGATTCAAATGAGTACCCACAACATAGGGTTTCAAAGACAACTAAAGATTTTAGACTAGCATTACCCCCCCTTTTATCTGTACCTCTGTTTGAGCAAGGCATAGTTGGCAGAACTTAAACTTGGTGTATGAGCACTTAAGGTAGTGGACCCGTAATAGTTCGGCAACATTTCGGACCACATATTCTTTCACAATGTTAACCGAGGTTTCCAAATGAAAATCATTTGAAAACCTCGGTTAACACTGTTAAAGTTCATTACTTCTTAGATGTTGCAAAACAATTACGGGTCCACTACCTTAAGTCATTCTGTCAGTCCGTCCGCAACTATCCAGCCAATTACTCCTACATGTTTGTATTAATGTTTGGATGTGCACTGCACTTTGCCTTGATGAGATCTATTCTCTAGTGAAGTGTTATGTTTCAGCTTGAATTATTCTCTGAGTAAATGCTCTGGAGAAGTGGTCTACAGACTTGCAGACAAACAAGACTGCAAAACAAAAATATAACAGTTCACTTTGAAAGGGGTCATGATTAAGAAAGCTTCATGATTCTAGCTTTCATTACTTTCTGAGTAATGATCTGGAGAAGTAGTATACAGACTTGCAGACAAACAAGACTGCAAAACAAAATATAAAAGTACAGCCTTTTCTTTGAAGGGGGCCAGTCATAATTAAGAAAGCTCCATGATTCTAGCTTGCATTAATTTCTGAGTAATGCTCTCGAAAAGTAGCCTACAGACTTGCAGACAAACAAGACTGCAAAACAAAAATATAAAAGTACAGCCTTTTCTTTGAAAGGGGCCAGTCATAATTAAGAAAGCTCCATGATTCTTGCTTGCATAACTTTCTGAGTAATGCTCTGGAGAAGTAGCCTACAGACTTGCAGACAAACAAGACTGCAAAACAAAAATATAAAAGTACAGCCTTTTCTTTGAAAGGGGCCAGTCATAATTAAGAAAGCTCCATGATTCTAGCTTGCATTAATTTCTGAGTAATGCTCTCGAGAAGTAGCCTACAGACTTGCAGACAAACAAGACTGCAAAACAAAATATAAAAGTACAGCCTTTTCTTTGAAACGGGCTAGTCATAATTAAGAAGGCTCCATGATTCTAGCTTGCATTAATTTCTGAGTAATGCTCTGGAGAAGTAGCCTACAGACTTGCAGACAAACAAGACTGCAAAACAAAATATAAAAGTACAGCCTTTTCTTTGAAAGGGGCCAGTCATAATTAAGAAAGCTCCATGATTCTAGCTTTCATTCCTTTCTGAGTAATGCTCTGGAGAAAAAGATTACAGACTTGCAGACCAAAAAGTGCAAAACAAAGTATAACAGTGCATCCTCTTCTTTGAAATGGGGGGGGGGGGGGGGGGTCATAACTGGGCTTGTGTTAGAGTTTGATATTGGGGAGTCATTGACTCCTCACCTGAGAAATTCTGGGGGTCAAATCTAAATTTTAAGGGGTCAAAATGATAGAAAAAGTAAATCATAAGTAGAATTTTGCATATTTAAGAGTCACTTTAATTGTTTCTTGTAATGCTATGAAACAATTAATTGATTTGTAGAACGTAAGATAGTAATTTGTGAAAATCTAAGGTATAAAACCATGTTTTAACCCATAGAAATTCCTCAAGGGGGTCAAAACGACCCCCTTGGGTGAAATTTCTAGGGGTCAAATAAAGATACTTTCATGTTTCGGGGGGGGGGGGGGGGGTGTCAAAACCCTGGTTTAAGGGTCAAACACGAGTCCTGCATAATTAAGAAATTTTCAACCATTTTAGTCATCTATTTTACATGAACTAACACTATCAGCAGACAAAAGATCGAGCATGTCCACTTTTACATTTTAACTTGATTGTCAAAGTGTTTTATTAATTACCATCCCAGTGATCCCACAGTTGAATTACACTGTTCCATGTACATTTTGAGTATTAAAGCCCAGCTCTTAGATGACAGGAAACACTTTTATTACTGTCCTGTATTACATGTACTTACAAGTTTAATAGTACTTCACATCCACTTAAATTGACAGTTAAAGGGCAAGAAACCATGTTATCACAATTTTACTTTTCACATATCAAACATTGAAACATGTATATATGATGACTTGGCAAGTTTTTATTAAATAGAAGATTGGTGCAGCTATAGACTTTACTGTGGCCATTGAAATGAATGCATGCACTTGAGGGTCAATCTGGCCCAAAATCATAAAAGTAAAATGTTTTATTTCTTCATATTACAATTAAAGGCTGTAACATATCCTGTTCCTGGTCAATTATGTTTAGTTTATGTGAAATAATAGGTAAGGGCTTAAAATCAGTCTTGAAAATAAATAGATTGATTACCTTTCTTCTTAGTCCTAAGTACGTCCATAATATACTATTTATATGTCTGATTCATGTAGCTAATGATCAAATGGTCATTGGCCTAAACAAAGACTTATCCTTGAAACACTTATGATGTTTAGATTTATGCTTTCTCAGAAGTTTATCATTTTTTTTGTTGAAAATGTGAGAACTCATATAACAGAAAATAATCAAATGAAAGTTACTTGACCTTGACCTTTTCAGATGACCTTGAAAATCTGGAGTTCCAGGTTTTCTTACCTAATACACTTTTTCTGAAATTCACATGGGGGTGGGGAGTCTGGATCCCTTGATCTTCTCTTGATCCGTAGGCACAAATATTTTATTGTGGTTCATCACACACTTAGCTTGAAATCTAAGAGATGTCATGTTTTTGACACATAGGTAAGTGCTAACTACTCTTAAAGCTGCTCTTTCACTGATCGGGAAACTGTGATTTTTGACATTTTTTGTAAAATCAATTGGAAGTACCAACCTTATCATGTTGAAACCTTTAAAATAATACGATTCAATCCGGAAATGCATGGAAAGAAAGACTGATAACCCTGAATTCAGCGATAATCATTCTGAAAAATAAAGCAACTACTAACGCCTTAAAAAATATTTCTTCAATTTCGAGCCAACTATTTACGCATGTGAATTCCGCATGTTTGTCTTATTTAATCAAAGATAAAGGTAAAAGTTTTTGACAGCTGGAAACTTCATATCATTACAAGCAAAAAATGAAAGATTATCCACAGAAAGTAACAATTTTGTAATTTATAGACTCGAAATAAATAGACTGGATCCCTTACTGATCGTGTAGCTTCGAAAAAAATAAATTATTAAATTATTGAAATATGTTGTTTTTAGTGCCAATGCCCTTGGGCCATTCTTAATCATCTTAAAATACACATTTCCAAATCTAAGAACAAGTTTTGAATTTTTCCATGAAAAACTGTGAAAGAGCAGCTTTAATAACTAGTGAAATTTTGTGCAAATATCAGTAACTCAAATAAAGATTTAATTGTATAAATCAAACCTTTTACACATCATTCATCTAGCATATTGTTGGTTAGCTACAAAAAAGCATGTAACTCTAATATTCAAGCTTAAGTTACAAGTTTCAAGTTTGGGTCACCCATCTATAAAACGTACATTGATCAGACCATCAAATAAGAGTAATACATTCAACCCTGTCTATACTATTGTGTCTATATATCTATAATTCTCCTATTTGAAGTGATAAAGCACTTAGAGGTCACTGACATAATCCCTGGATTGATCTAATTTAGCCTTTATAATCCAATTTGTCACATTTTCTGTTTGGGTTGCTATTCTAACCATAGACGTGGCATTATAAACTACAACAAAGGTTGACCAATATTAGTAAGCTTTCTTTCTCAGACAAACCCCTGAAAAGCATATTTTGAGGGGTTAGTGCCTATATACTTATATACATTTACAATAGTAATGCACTAAACCCTAAATTTACAAGACTTTTGACATTCATGGATGACCTTGACCTTGTTTTCTGACCTTGACATATAAGTAAATTTGCATGCCAGTACTATGAGATGTACTGCAATGCCATTATCAATGTTGCAACCACAAAAGTTTTGGAGATAGAGGCAAACATCAGGTTTTAAAGACAAATTTCCAAAAATAGACAGACAAACAGACAGACAGACAGACAGACAGACAGGTTAAAATGCGGCTCTTTGCCGACAGGCTGGTCTTATTTTGACAAAAATCCCTGGAAACATACTGTATTTCCCCTAATAATAGCACCCTCCCAAATAGTGGCACCCCTACATTTTTTGAAAAGAAATGCCACTTCAAATGCCTAAATTTTAGGAACTTGTTGAGGCTTCTTCTCTAATTTGATGTGAATTTCCTCTAATTTACCTCAAATTAAAGGGAAAAGGGCTTAAAGACATAAGTTTAATGATTTTTTTTAAAATCAGAAAATGCATACTAAATAAAAGCTACCAAACCATGTCATGTATAGCCCCCAGGAGAGTTTATTATGAGAAATTTGGTACACTATTTTTTCAGAGGTTTAGATAAGAGGGAGTAATAAGTCTTGTTTATCTTTATTTCTCAATGAAATCCTATGTTGTTGGTGTTCACTTTTAATTGTTTTGTTGAGATGATTTCAATGAGTATCATCACCAGAGGATTTTGGGTTAACTTATTGCAGTTCTATAACAAGTAGAAATCCCTGATTATTCCTTGATTAGTGCCAATAGCCTATCCTTATGACTATTTTAAAGCCACCATATTGAACTAATAATATAGACACTGACACTGTTACAAGACAACTAGCCAATATAATAATGGCGTTGATTATAGAGCCAAGTCTAGGGATGGAGGTGTTTCTTTCATCCTTTAAAAGCTCTCAGCAAGAGTCACCTGAAGGCGTGTATCGCTCATCAAGCCTAAAGGGGATTCATCCAAAATGTTTTACTGAAAAGCATCAGGGTTTTCCATGACCCCATGCCTTTGAATATGGACTCCGACTTTTTGGAAATGTGACCCTCAAAATTGTTTTATAAAAGATTCTTTATCAAATAGGTAAGAAAACTTAGAAATCGGGTTGCAAGTCAATCCAATGAAGGCTAAGACTAGAGAAACATGAACTTCAGTAATGCAAACACAAACATGTATATTCATTGTGATAAAAAAATTTGCATGAGTCAAGGCCCTTTAATATCCGCAGTAATCAAACTGGTATAAAATGTACTTGTTTTCCTGAAAGACAGGCCACTGATAAAAGATTTAATTGTTTTAGGAGTTCATTCGTATTTCATTATAATTACAAAAATAATACTATGGCTAATTATTGAATGAAGAAAGACTATAATGACACCATACACGTGGCTAAGATTAAGCTAGATTAAACCACCGCATAGTGATTCAATTAAACTGCAGACAAATTTAACCCATAAATAGACAGATTAGTCAATATCCTAAACCTTTATTCAAAGCGTCAAATTTGAATATCCTAATTCTACATCACTGCAAACAAGCAAGTTAGACTTTAAAATACGAGTCAGATCTGCTATTTTGACTTGTGGCTTGTACAATGTAAAATGCATCATAATCACCAGTCACAACAGAGCAACAGATAGAGGGGGTATTTTTGTTTTCAAATAAGATTGTTTTACAACTATACTTGCACAAATCCCATGCTGTGGGTACTCCTTGTAATTGTCTTGTCAAGACTATTAAAATGAGTACCCACATCATAGGGTTTCAATGAGAAATAAGGACTTATGACTGGCTCCATACCCTCTCATCTGTTCCTCTGAATTAGAAGCGTTTTGAGTTATAGAATCTAAGTCACCATAACTTTTGTGTCTCACATACTTGTCTCACATACTATCACATAAAACCATTCGTTCTAATCTTACTGAATTCAATTTTTCTTTCAAACAAATTGCCAATTCTTTCCATTTTTTTTGCTAAAGATTTTCCAACAATTATTATTGGTAAGAAGATAAGAAAGCAGGCAGTGTAGTCTCAGATCAGACTGCATGTCAGTGCAGGCTGATCTTAGTCTATATTGTCTGTCAAAGCTTAGTGCAGGAATATGCTATGAACAGAATGAGGAGGGTAAAAATTTGTTAACTGTTTTTGTGCTACGAAATCGAATTTACTTTAGAATTCAGCCATTGAAAAAGTAGAATGAAGTAAAGTGTTTTGGAAAAACCTTTTTAAACTCTTTCATAGAAACATGGCTGTGCCCTACTTAAATTTGTTTACATACCCGCTCTTTAAACTTGGGTTATTCTTAGTTAGGGGAGAACAGTTATACTTAAATTGTAGATCTATATTTTAAATTAAAACAACAACAACAACTAGAAAGCCATGAATGGCTTGAGTCGCTCCACAGGCTTGAAATTCTTGTAATAGCAAATCTAACTAGATTTTAAGATATTTTGGGTTCTACTGATGTTGAAATGATTTCCAAAGTTTCCACTATATAACATATAGAGAAATGACCTCTGCCCATAAAAGACATATTTTCATCCCAGGGATATTTTTGGATCAAGTTGGTGATGGGTCATTGAAATGGGCCAATGGCCCATGTCCCATTCATTTACATGTAAAATCTAAAATTTTGATGGGCCATCTGTAAAATTGATGGGCCATTAGGAAAAAGTGGTGGGCCAAAGAATCCTTAATACCTATCCTAGATAAAATAAGCATCAGATTTGAATAGGTTATATATGGGGCCCATCCAAAATTGAAATTAGATTTAGTCTAAAACAAATACTTTGTCCTCAAAATCAGTTCAGCCCATCCCAAAATAATCCCTGCATCCAATGACAATAATTTTGGTGCATGATAATGGGTCAACCAAGGATCATACCAATGAAGTTTGATTGATATCCATCAGTTACATTCTGAATAAATGATTTTCAAAGTTTCCACTATATAACATATAGAGAAATGACCTCCGCCCATTAAATACATATTTTTCATCCAATCACAATAATTTTTGGTAGACTGATAAAGGGTCATCCAAGGATCATTCATGTAAAATTTTATTAGTATCCATTTATTTGAATCTGAGAAAATTCACTTTTTACCATATTTGGAAATTAGCCATGCCCATTAAATCCATGTTTTTCATTGGATCCAAATTTCTTGAACAAATTTGAAAGAGGGTCACCCAAGGATCATTCCTGTGAGGTTTGGTTGAAATTCATCCAGTTGTTTCTGAGAAGATTTTTATAGAAAAAGTTTACATATAAACCAACTTTACCCTTAATAAATAAAGAAAATACTTTTTGAATTAGACTAATAGGAAAAAAATATTTAATGCTTTCCAGAATTGAGAATTTTCTCTGGATTATCACTTGATGACTTAACATTTACTGCCAGTCAGTTAAATTATCAAAATTGTAAACTTGGCTAATAAAAAGCCTATACTGCAAGATATAACTCTGCTTTGATTCAAACAGAGCTAGCTACAGATAGAGGGGGTATTTTCGATTTCATATTTAAATATTTCACCAATCCTTGCTGGAATCCTATCTTGTTGGTACTCATTGGAATTGTCTCGATGAGACAATTCAAATGAGTAACCACAATAAAAAAATGACATCATAGGGTTTTGTTGAGAAATAAAGATTTTAGACCCTCTTTTATATGTATTTTTGTCCAACCTATCTCATCTTTTTTATTTTTCATCAATTGGGAAACAAGTTCTTTCAGCTTAGATTAATCTCTCATGATTCTGCTTCCTGGACAATGAACCAGTACTGAATGTGTGGGCAATGAAAGAACCAAGATCAATAGCTGCACCAGAAATCGAACTCAGGACCTCTTGGTCAAGAGGCCAATTCTCCATCTCTAAACTGCAGACACTTTCCTGTGTTCATTCATTTCAAGCTATTTGATCTCTTCTAAGCAGGGACAATGTGTTTACAGAGCGCAGTGCTCTCAATAAGGGCCAAAATCAGGAATTTTTGTAATTCCATGTTGGGATTTCAGGAATTTTATTTAGTAAGGAATTTTTAACCCCTCCCCCTGCTACCCCCCCCCCCCCACACACACACACCTTCCTTTTTCTGTACACTTTGTAAATGCTCCTTTCCTTGTTAAATGTAAGTTAAATTTTTGCTCTCAAAGTCCATGATTCTGGTTGGTTCTCTAAGAAAAAACGGCTTCCAAGCCTTAAAACTTGTAGCTTTGACTTTAAGCTGTAGGAACGAGCTTTGGTTTCACAACCCCCTGTTATTATTTTCATTGAATGAATTATGAAACTAACATGAGAAAATGGGGACTTTCTATTTGGAATCGGTCCTTAGCTGTATCTTGCGCGGTGGGCCTAGGAAATGCGGCTAACTCAAATTTTAGTTACAATGTTTTTGTATCCGGCCATTTTACGGAAATTAATTCAGCTTTAATTTTCCTCGGCCTGTCGTTCCAAAGGTGGCGAACATTCTAGGTAGTGTGCCAATAAAACTTAAAGTTCTAAGCCTATTTAAACTTACGCAGAATTATCCAAATAGCAGTCAAGAAATTCGTCATTTCAAAACTCTCGTCAGACATGTTGCAGACAGCTTAAATGACGTCATTGGGATTTCCCCACGTTCTCCGAAGATGCCGATGTTTACACGTATTTAAACGAGGACAGTCGAATGACCTTTCGTAAATGTTTTCCGGTAGCGTCTTTTTCACATCGGATAAATTACCCGTAGATCTATTCTAAGAGTTTTAGGAAGCGATATTTCGAAATTTTATCGGTCTGAGCTGCATGAACTATGTTTGATTTAACGAATTTTCCCCTGATTTGAGTTTTGTTTGTTTCAACAATCCTATCAAAAGACCCCCGCAATCTGTATCCGACTAAGAAAGATAATGATAGAAGAAGTAATAATGCGTCGCTAACCCGACAAGATTGCGTAATCAGAGACTGGTTGTTATAGCGACAGTTTAATACCCCGCGCGTTACACATGGCTGGTTTTGGTCAGCTACAATGGGGAAATTCAAATGGCAGCCCGAGAGACGCGTGAGATGATGCAATAATCTAAAATTGACTGTAATATGCATGCGCAGAAAAGACATTCATGTGAACGGAGTTACCCACTGGTGGTAGTTGATTGAATGGAGTTTAACGCCGCTTTCAACATTATTTCAGTTATATCGCGGCGGCCGGAGCACCTAACAATGGATTCCTGGTATTTCTCTCACCTGTACTACCATTACATCCTTTCCTAGCCTCCGACTGCTATCTCACATAGGTTTACGATTATCTACCCATTGGTGAGAGACAAACGTCGGAAAGGATATTTGCCGCCACCGGGGATCGAACCCACGACTTCCAGATTGGAAGTCTTATGCCTAACCAACTGCGCTATGGTGGCGGCCCACTGGTGGTAGTAAACAAACTTCTAATTTACCGCTACAATAATTAATTTACCATGAAATATCGCTATCCCATTAAGAAATGTGATAAACTCGTGCAAAATACTATATGAAATAAGAAAAAAAGTATTTGTTATTTAAAGTAATAGAGAATATTTATTTTTTTGTAATCGAATTGTTGTGCACTATTCTCGACGCCATTTTGGAACCCAAGTAACACCGGCCTGACCCAGGATCAGAAGCGTCGAGGTTGAAAGGTTACAATGACATCACTAGTGTCAAAACCGAGGCCGTTCTGATGGAAACCCGATTAACTCGGGTCGAAACCGAGTCCGATATGAACTTACCCAATGTGTATGCTCGCGTTGATTATCGATTTTTTGCACGTGTAGACTTATGTTAAATCCTTTATAAGGTAAATTCGTAAAACGTCCGGGGTCAAATTACAGGACGTTTTCCTCGAATCTCAGACGTTTTTTTACGTCCGGTTTTTATTTTCCGGACGTAATTTCTGAAATTCTGGACGTATATTACGTCGACGTCCGCTTATTGAGAGCACTGAATTTACAGGCATTATTTACAATGATTACCTGATCTCCTATAAAAGGACATGTTACATTTAGGCTGGTGGTAAAAAGTATTGTCAAATCCTGCTTGTGGGTAATCATTAATTGATTTGATTTGTCTTGATTCAAATGAGTACCCACAATTCAAGATTTTTGCAAAAAAAGATTTATATATTGAAACACTACATCCAAAATAATAACCTTTATCTGTTGCTTTGGTTCAAAATTTGAGTGAGATATGTCATATGTTCCTAGTTGACCACATTTAGGATCAATATTTTTATTCTTATTCAAATATTGTTTCAGTTAGCAGTAGCTTGACAAAAGAGCTGGCAAAGAAATAGGCTACCCTGGTCCATTTTACTCTTTACTTTTACTATCTCAAACAAGAAGGCCTAAGGGGCATCTATGTTTTTGAGACCCAAGGTTTTTGTTTGATTGTATTGGGTTTAAAGCCACTTTCAATCGGATTTCAGTTAAATTGCACAATTGCAGTAGCTGGGACACATTTGTACAAAAAGCTTCCTGCTGTAAAAAGAAATTCTACAACAGAACAACCACCGTGTTTCATTTGGGGTTAGTAGCTGCCCATCAGAGACCAGGTTTTCACAATGAACAAGAAGTGTTGGTTAAACACCAATTACCATTTTCAGAAAATTTTCAATATATTAACCCTTGTCATGCTAAACCCGGAATATTCCTGCTTTGGCAGGAGCTATAGACAAACATAAGCCTGCACATATGTGCAGTTTGATGTTAGTTGACACCTCCTGTTTCTCACTTTCAAACCAGAATTGTCAATAGATTTAGTTTTCAAATAAAATTTGACCTACAGTTGGTACTTTCAGTGCTTTTTGCCCTTTGATTTTGATAAAAAAAAATTAGGCAAAATTTATTCAGCATGACAAGGGTTGACACTGACCTTAAACAGAAATTTCTTGTCATAAGCATCATGTGAAATATGAAGGCTCTATCCCTTACCAATCAAGTTATAGCAAATGTTAATACTTTTGGAAGGACAAACGGCCAAACAGACAAGTGAAAAATAATATAAGACATTATATATTAATAAACTTATTTCCCAAGTAACTTCCATTTAAGAGAAGCTTAGCAGACCACGAAAATGGCTGAATTAAGATTCAGGCAATTCTGCCTTAGGACCAAAAGTTTTCAGTTGTCAAATAGGTAGACATGTCAGAAGTAGAACCTTATAAAGGAAAGTGGACAACTTAAATCTTGTAACTTAAGCATTATTCAAGCTGTAATAAGGTTTGGGTTGCCAAAAGCAAATGACAATAAAGACTTATAGTTATGTTTGATGCAAATTAATCAATTACAGCTGTGTCAGACTATGATAACAGAAATATAAGAAAGTCAACAATGACAGACAAAATCATATATGTGGCAGCAGGCTGTAAATTAAATACCAAACAGATCTAAGACCACTCCATCTAAATTTAGTAGGTAAGTTGAAGCTCTCTTGATGCAAATCTATAATATTTCCTTGAAGTCACAACTCAATAATATACAGCGGAGAATATAGTTGAATTGACATTCATTCTGATAAAAGTCATTTTAATCACTCACTTGGCATTCACTCATTCATTCAAAAACACATCAAAATTGTTAATAAAAGCTTCAAAATTGTTCATAAAAGCTTCAAAATTGTTTAAAATTTAAACCTATCAACATTTCATTGAAATTGACCGAAAACATTCCACACTCAAAATAGCTAGCCTCGTAGGCTAAACGTACGGACCCGTACGGCTAGCCAGTCCTCACTGGACAGGCTAGCCATACAGGAGTTTTTCAACCAATCAGAATACTGTATTTGATTTCCGATTATATACCATCTGTGGGTTCCTCTATCGATTGTTCAATGATTATTTATCTTTTATCACGTGTTAGGAAAAAGAAAGATAATCATAAAACACTCGTAAGTGCCTGTAACAACAATTATGACGGTAAAATGCTGGGTCTGTTACCTAAGTCTTTTGCAATCAGCGGCCTAATTAACTACTGTATTTTATGTCACGTTTTCCGAGTTTGTTTTTCACACCATTTTGGAATGAAATAAACATTATTTCATGACTTTGAAAGCCCAATCGGCAATTAATTGCTATTAATTAGGCCAGTAGCAGATTTTTTTACCTCAATATAAGACATACCGGTTTGTCATTTTTGTTGAAAATCTTGTCTAATGTGCAAACGTTTCGTGAACTTGTAATAGAATTTACTTATTTCACCAAATGTTATAGAACGGACGATAACCTGTTAACGCTCCCAGAATAATTTCAACGTGTTACGAAAGTTTTCCGATACAAAAAGAATATTCGCGGATGCAGAAATTCACTTGAGACGGGCGCTGAAAAAATTAAGGTAAACAAGGTGCCAAATTGTCACAAGATACGCCCGTCATACTGCTTAGTATTAACTGGGGGTTTGAATAGAACTGAGGTTATTTTGAATGAATAATTTTTGCACCCATGAAGTTTCATGATCCTAGCTATTATACTTTTAGATATTTACTCCGACGAGATTCTAGTATGAAAAACAACAATGGGCAATAACTAAAAAAATAGGCCAGGTAGAATTATTGTTCTTGTACACTGCTATCCCCCTTGATGAGATCTATACACCCATGCAGTTTCATGATCCTAGCTATTATACTTTTAGAGATATACTCCAGACAAGATTCAAGTCTGAAAAACAACAAAGGGTAATAACTCAAAAAATAGGCCAGGGAGAGTTATGGTTCTTGTGCACTGCACTCCCCCTTGGTGAGATCTATACACCCATGAAGTTTCATGATCCTAGCTATTATACTTTAAGAGATATACTCCGGACAAGATTCAAGTCTGAAAAACAACAAAGGGCAATAACTCAAAAAATAGGCCAGGTAGAGTTATGGTTCTTGTGCACTGCACTCCCCCTTGGTGAGAACTATACACCCATGAAGTATCATGATCCTAGCTTTTATACTTTTACAGATATACTCCGGACAAGATTCAAGTCTGAAAAACAACAAAGGGCAATAACTCAAAAAATAGGTCAGGTAGAGTTGTGGTTCTTGTGCACTGCACTCCCCCTTGGTGAGATCTATACAACCATAAAGTTTCATGATCCTAGCTATTATACTTTTAGAGATATACTCCGGACAAGATTCTAGTATGAAAAACAACAAAGGACAATAACTCAAAAAAAAGGCCAGGTAGAGTTGTGGTTCTTGTGCACTGCACTCCCCCTTGGTGAGATCTATACACCCATAAAGTTTCATGATCCTAGCTATTATACTTTTAGAGATATACTCCGGACAAGATTCTAGTCTGAAAAACAACAAAGGGCAATAACTCAAAAAATAGGCCAGGTAGAGTTATGGTTCTTGTGCACTGCACTCCCCCTTGGTGAGATCTATACACCCTTGAAGTTTTATGATCCTAGCTTTTATACTTTTAGAGATATACTCCGGACAAGAATCAAGTCTGAAAAACAACAAAGGGCAATAACTCAAAAAATAGGCCAGGTAGAGTCATGGTTCTTGTGCACTGCACTCCGCAATGATGAGAAGAATATAATTGCCAAGTTTGAAGTCCATCAGACTTCAAGTGACAGAGTTATGCTCCGGACAAAGAAGTGGACGCTGCCGGACGCCCGGACACCGGACATCACGGGTGATCCCATAATACGTCCCGTCTTCGACGGGCGTATAAAAATTAAGCATTCTTTATATTTCCTTATTTGAATATTGTCATATCAATTTCAATTGAAGAAATTCGCACTTACATATATATGCCCAGACCTTTAGTTTGCCCATTAACACAGTCAAAGAGGCGCTGAATTGCTTTTCCGACTTGCAGATTTTGGTTATTTGAATTTTTCGTATTTCGATTTTAAACTACAAAGAAAAAGTCATTAAAAATGTGTAATTTCTATAATATTCCAACGACAACGAAAATTAATATTTCCTTCTTTCTAGCCTTTTCCCACAAAAATAATAACATTGTAAATCTCCGGTAATAAGAGTTTTGTAGAAGATAGTATTTTAAGGATTATTCAATGCAGGGACTTAGGGTCCGTGTTCAATGCGACATTGCGATAATTTGATTGCCCAGCGAATTATTTCCTTATCAAGGAAGATATATTTTTACGCTTTTATCCTCCGGTAATAGACTTAAACTTTTGCACTGAACATATTTTATATACTTTTAAGCCACATACAGACAGAACGGAAAAATATCGAAGTAACATAACATTTATTATTCATTCCCGTTCTGTATTCTGATTGGTTGAAAAACTCCCGTACGGCTAGCCAGTCCAGTGAGGACTGGCTAGCCATACGGGTCCGTACGTTTAGCCTACGAGACTAGCCGTACGGACCCGTACGGCTAGCCACTTCCTTATAAATATTCTTTACAGAGAAAGTGCTCTCTATCAGAGTCTATAAGAACTAACATTAGTGTTTTATGTTTCCATGTCATATGATTATATGTTAATACAAGACAATGTATGACCTAGGAAAGGATGAGAGTTAACATGTAGACGGATGGACAAAATCGTTATTTTACGATCAAAAATTCTGAAAAAATGAAATTCTTCATGGTATTAGATGGAAAATATGATATGATGAGAAAAAATATGTTTCACTAATTCTATTCTGAGATTTTCAGAGAAATGTTGGTCGATATAAAAATCTAATGGACAATAGTATAAACTAAATGTCTACATTGTGTATTCATCTGGTTCACAGTCAACTCGGCCTGTGAATAACTCGGCCCGTCAACTCGGCCCGTTAACTCGGCCCGTCAACTCGGCCTGTTTATATATTATATAGGTGCATTTTAGATTAATATTCACTCGTTAAAAAGGTTTTATAATAATAAAAATCTTATTTTACTTTTATATCGCATTTGGGTAAATATGAGATAAAACAAATATATATGATCAAATAGATCTACTTAATTCACCTTTTATTCAAATTTATTTTTCAAATCATATTTTCTAAGCACAAAAGAAGATGACAAGTTAAATGCGTATTAAATATGAAGATCGTAGATTTAAGTCATCAATTGTGAATATGCACCTCCTTTAAGTACATTGCACACATTGATTAACTATCTGAAAAGTGGGCTTATATATCCGTTTACTAGGCTAAAACACTATATAAGTTAAATACAGGCCGAGTCGACGGGCCGAGTTTGACACAGGCCGAGTTTTACGCTGGCCGAGTTTTTAACAGGCCGAGTTGACAAGACACCATTCATCTTTGCGATTTATGACAATTTGTGGACTACTCTTCTTCTTCTTCCCAGTACTGGCCACAATCAACTGGTTGATTATTTTGCCAGGGATTGCGGGCAAGAAAGATAAGAAAAGTAAAAAGTGAGAATATTGTACAGTCTGTACTACAGTGAAAGATAAAAGAGTAAGGCAGAGTTAGAAAAAGTGTGTGGTTAAATTGAGCCTTAAAGGCATCAATAGAACCTGCTAACTGTTAAAAAGAAAGTGCTATCTACCAGTCTATAGCAACTTACAATAGTGTTTTATGTTTCCATGTCATACGATTATAGGTTAATACAAGGTATGACCTAGGATCAGCTGATTTCAATTGATTGGATGAAAAATCGATCTCAAAGAGAAATTACAATCTCACTTACCCGGCCTTTCAGGAACTTATTTTTTAATCTCCAAATTTCCCTGGTTAAACAATGATATCACGTGCATTTAAACCCCCTACATTCACATGTGACACGCTTCTTTTCTGTTGTTTTGTTCTATTTACATGAACTTGAACACCATGACATCCTACTTTGAGACCGCACAACACCTTACGTGTTCTTGGGCAGTTGAATAAGACCATAAAGTAGTTCGTGTTATCTGGGTATTTATTTACAAAACAAACTTGTTGATTTAGATAGCGAAATAGTTTCGTGCAACACTTTAGCTTTTTTAAACAAAATATGCTCACTAATCAAATGTTTTCTCATTAATAAGATTCAGATTAATACACTTTTTAGTGCATGTGAATCAAAGAACTCTAAGTACTCTTTTGAAAACAACAACAACAACAACTAAATTTTTTAGATTGAAAAAAAAAAATAAAATAAAATAAAAATAAATAAATAAATAAATAACCCCACAAAAACACTTTTTATTTTGGAAAAGAGGAATTCATTGTATATTACGGGCATCTTTAAGTTTAAACAAACTCAAAAATAAAATATCAAAGAATTGAATCTCTTATGCAGTTGGCAAACATTTTAGTAAAATTTGTAATTCCTTTAAAATATTTCAAGCTGACAGTAACCCTTCATTTGGAAAATAAGCATTTGCCGTTACAACTTGCACATTTAGAAGCATATTCGTGTAAAAGGTGTAAAAGACGGTCTGGCACGAAGAGAGAAGCTTTTCTCTTCAACTTGTTTTGGGGAAAATAATTATAGGCCTTAATGACTGTGACCAACCATCAAAACAAGAGAGATGAATAGCTTACTATTGATTATTCATCGACATTATATTGCAAAAATTGTGATTTTTAGTTCTTTGACTATGTTTCACTTCAAGAGCGCTACATTGTTGTATTATCACCTCCATAAAGGGAGGTAAATGCCTATGGACTGGCCATCAATAATAAGAAGGCAGTGATTTCCCTTTAAGGGTGCATTATTTTGACTTAAGATTTTCAAGAACTTAAAGATTTTTAATCTTTTGTTCTGCACGCGAACCCTAAATATAACATAATGCAAGGGTGTAACTCCCTTTACGCAATTTACACAAGTGTGTAAAAGAAATAATCCTCTGCTGAAAAATATCGTTGATGAATTATCATAGCATAGAAACTACAGCTTATTCAAGCTGTAGTTACGATGTTTTGATTATTCACCAACACTCAAATCATAGAAAAGGGGAGCGGACGGAGGGTATTTATCTTTTGTCACAGTCCTCATTTCGCCTTTATCCTATATACTTAAGTCGTTGCCTTCTGAGTGCGTATAAATTTCAAAGTCCTATATACGCCTATGTAATGTACTGGGGTAATGTATTTTGAGGGTCCCTGCTCTGTATCATAGAATTTAAAGAAATTGTGCAAGATATCCTAGTTAGAAATTTTATGATTTTTTAAAAATGTGACTTATCAATGAAAGACCATCGCGGAACTCCGTAAAATACACATTAGATACAAGAGGACCATGATGGTCCTAGATCGCTCACCTGAGTCTATTTGATCCCTGAGACATCACATTAATCAAATAGGCAGGTGTCAACAAGGAGACACTTTCTACATAAGATCAATACCATGAAATGTTTTCAGCCAAGAGCAAGACAGATATGCCTTTTTGCTCTTTGATTCTATGTATAAAAAGGGTTGCAACCGGGTGGAGCCCAAATGTGACCCAGGGTCTTGATATGAACAAACTTGGTAGAGGTCCATTAGATGATGCTACAAACTAAATATGAAAGCTGTCAGCCTTTTGGTTTCAGAGAAAAAGATTTTTTTGAAGATTTTCATTTTTTTACCCTTCGTGCTCAGAAGAGCTAAAAGGTATGCGCCAGGTTGGAGCCCAAATATGACCCCAGGGTCTTAATATGAACAACATTGGTAGAGACCCACTAGGTGATGCTTCATAACAAATATGAAAGCTATCTGCCATCTGGTTTCAGAGAACATGATTTTTTAAGATTTTCACTCTTTGATTCTATGTAAAAAGGGTTGCACCCGGGTGGAGCACAATATGACCACAGTGTCTTAATGTGAACAAACTTGGTAGAGGTCCACTAGATGAAGCTACATACCAAATATGAAAGCCTTCTGCCTTCTGGTTTCAGAGAAGAAGATTTTTCAAGATTTTCATTTTTTTACCCTTCATGCTCAGAAGAGCTAAAAGGTATGCGCCAGGTTGGAGCCCATATATGACCCCAGGGTCTTAATATGAACAAACTTGGTAGAGGCCCACAAGGTGATGCTTCATACCAAATATGAAAGCTATCTGCCATCTGGTTTCAGAGAACAAGATTTTTTAAGATTTTCACTCTTTGATTCTATTTTAAAAAGGGTTGCACCCGGATGGAGTCCAAATATGACCACAGTGTCTTGATATGAACAATCTTGGTAGAGGTCCACTAGATGATGCTACATACCAAATATGAAAGCCGTCTGCCTTCTGGTTTCAGAGAAGAAGATTTTTAAAGATTTTCTTTTTAGCTCACCTGAGCACGAAGTGCTTATGTGAGCTATTGTGATCACCTTTCATCCGGCGTCCGTCCGTCGGTCGTCTGGTCGTCGTCCGGCGTCCGTCAACAATTTCTTTAAACGACATCTCCTCCTAAACTACTTGGCCAATTAACACCAAATTTTACAGAAATGTTGCTTAGGTGGTCCCCTTCCAAAATAGCTAAAAGAATTGAAATCCATGAAAAACTCTGGTTGCTATGGCAACAAACAGTGATATTTTAAGAAAATCTTTAAAATTCTTCTTCTTCTCAACCAGTAGTCCTACAGACTTAAAACTTGGCATGGATGATCAGTTCATAGATCTGAATTAAAATAGCTAAAATCATATCTTTTGGGCCACCAGGTGCAGAGCACCAGGGGGGAGGGGGTAGTACTTTGGGTAAATTTTGTAATCTTTAAGCTTCGTCTTCTTCGGAACCAGGAGCCCTACAGACTTGAAAATTGGCATGGATGATCAGCTCATAGACCTGAAAAAAAAAATAGCTAAAACCATATCTGTTGGGCTGCCAGGTGCGGAGCACCAGGGGGGAGGGGGTAGTACTTTTGTGAAAATTTTGTAATCTTTAACCTTCTTCTTCTAATGAACCAGGAGCCTGACAGATTTGAATATTGGCATGGATGATCAGCATATGGACCTTTATAAAAATAGCTAAAACCATGACTGTAGATTCACCAGTTGTGGAGCACCAGGGGGGAGAGGGTAGTACTTTTGTGGAAATTTTGTAATCTTTAACCTTCTTCTTCTTCTGAACCACAAGCCCTACAGACTTGAAAATTGGCATGGATGATCAGCTCATAGACCTGAATAAAAATAGCTAAAATCATGACTGTAATGCCACCAGGTGCGGAGCACCAGGGGGGAGGGGGTAGTACTTTTTACAAAATTTTGTAACTTTAACCTTCATCTTCTAATGAACCAGGAGCCCTACAGACTTCAATATTGGTATGGATGATAAGCGTATAGATCTTAAATAAAATAGCTAAAAGCATGAATGTAGGGCAACCAGATGCGGAGCATTAGGAGGGAGGGGGTAGTACTTTGGATCAATTTTGAAATCTTTAACCTTATTCTTCTCCTGGATCAGGAACCCTACAGACTTGAAAATTGTAATAGGTGATCAATTTATTGACATTAATAAAAATAGCTAAAATCATGACTGTAGGGTCGACAGGTACTGAGTGTCTTGGGGAGGGGGTAGTACTTTGGATCATTTTTGAAATCTTTAAACTTCTTCTAATGAACCAGGAGTCCTACAGACTTGAAAATTGGTATGAATGATCAGCATATAGACATTAATTGAATTAGCTAAAATCATGACTGTAGATTCACCAGGTGCAGAGCATCTTGGGGGAGGGGGAGTGCTTTATTGAGAATTTTGAATCCCTACAGCCTTTATATTTGACATGGACATGGACATACCTAGGTAATGAAGCTTTTTCTCAGGTGAGCAACCCAGGGCCAACGGCCCTCTTGTTTTTTTACCCTTCGTGCTCAGAAGAGCTAAAAGGTATGCGCCAGGTTGGAGCCCAAATATGACCCCAGGGTCTTAATATGAACAAACTTGGTAGAGGCCCACTAGGTGATGCTTCATACTAAATATGAAAGCTATCTGCCATCTGGTTTCAGAGAAGAAGATTTTTTTAAGATTTTTCGCTCTTTGATTCTATGTAAAAAGGGTTGCGCCCGGATGGAGTCCAAATATGACCACAGTGTCTTGATATGAACAAACTTGGTAGAGGTCCACTAGATAATGCTACATACCAAATATGAAAGCGGTCTGCCTTCTGGTTTCAGAGAAGAAGATTTTTGAAGATTTTCATATTTTCACCCTTTTTGTTAAGGGTAAAGGGAAAGTTAAGGATGGATTTCATTTATTTTAAAAACTTTGGTAGAGCTTGACCCAAGGAACATCCCTGCCAAGTTTCATCACGACTGATGACGGACTTTCTACGATCACAATAGCTCACCTTGAGCACTTCGTGCTCAGGTGGGGGCTAAAAATGAGATTGGTCCCAGAACAGGTAAAACAGATCCAATAATAAGTCAAACATTTTTACTCAGGAAAGATCATTCTAGATTCAGAAAATCTGCCAAGTAAGAGAAGTGTCGACACTAGTCAGCCTGCGAAGTCAGCGCAGTCTGTCTATGGTCGACACTTTAGGCACTACCCAGATGGTCTCTTTTTTGGCATCATGGATAACAAATGTTGATTATAATAATCATACCTCTGCTGTATGAAGCTGGTTATCATAAACAAATGGTTAAAGATTGACTGTTTCTGACACTTTGATGAAACTTGACTAGAACTGTTACAGAGGATAAAGAATAACCCCCTACACTTCTTCGTGTCACAGGAAGGAAAAGATTGTCTCTGGAATCATGCTCACCAAGTTATCAGATCACACCATGTCTAGAGGTAAGTTCAAAACTATCTTTAAAGCCTATATTTTTATAAGCACTTACCATAGTTTTGTACTAATCCCTCAATGTGAAAAAAGACTTGTTTGTGAGAATCAAATGCCCTAGAAACAGCATATTTTTCAAATGTTTGACCTTGTCAGATGACCTTGGCTACAAGAGCACTTTAACCTTAGTATCAACAGACGCATTGATGCCATCTATCATCATGCAAAGTATAATCACTGTGGTTTGATTAAGTTTTGAGGTATTCAGAGATCTTTCGTTATTTGGATTATTTTGCCAATGTTTGACCTTGATGGATGACTGACTTTGGTTAAAACATTGTCCCTGCAATCTTTAGGTAATGAAAGAATACCAAGAATCTTCATAAACATTGTGGAAATAGACACATTTTTTTTGCCACATTGGAAGGTTTTTGATCTATATCAAATTGCACCCATTATTTTTAATTGTCCTTTGCAACTTCTTTCAATTGGGAGTAAAATTTTCAATTTTGAAAGACAGAAAAGGGCTTATTCTTGGAATAACAAAAGGAAATTCATCAAAATAATTTAAGCTTGTGTCTCAGGAGGAACTGATTTGTGAGTCATTCTTTTTCTTCAATGTCTTCTGGTGCACTCATAGGATTTCTTGGGTTATCAACTTATCATCTGGTAGTTTTACCGCCACTGTTTTGAATTAGTAGAATCTGACCTTGTTGTTTTAACTACATGTAAAAGGTTAGGTAAAAAGAAAGCTCATAGCCTGATGAAGTTACAAATGGAATTTCATTGTATTAAAAAAAAGGTTAATCATCTAATCATCCCATTTATGAAGTATAATTGTCCTAGCTGTAAGCATAAAAAAATTTGCAAGTTTAAAGCAATATGCTAAAGATTCAAAGGTTAAGGTCACAAAGTCAAGGGATTTGATCACAGGAAAAGTCTATCTCACCTGTTGAGTAAGAATATTAGGTATAATGGCCATAGGTATAAACACTCAAAAAAAATAAGCAAGGTTAAAGTTTTGGGTTAAAGTTTTTCTAAGTCCAAAACAAAGTCAAGGTCAAAATGTCAAGGAGCTTGGTCTCTGGTGAAAGCCTATCACGAAGTGAGTGTGTTTATGAAGTAACTATGTCCCTAAGTAAAACAATCAGAAAATATAAGCAAGGTTAAAGTTTTTTAGTTAAAGTTTTTGGTTAAAGTTTTTCTAAGTCCATTAAACGTCAAGGTCAAAGGTCAAGGACCTTGGTAACCAGTGAAAGCCTATCAGCTAGTGATTGTGTATATGAAGTAATGATGTCTCTAGGTAAAATCTTTCCAAAAATATAAGCAAGGTTAAAGTTTTTTCGGTTAAATTTTTTGGTAAAAGTTTTTCTAAGTCCATAAAAGGTCGAGATCAAGGTCAAAATGTCAAGGCACTTGGTCTCTGGTGTAAGCATATTTTGTGGTGGGTGCATATATGAAGTAATGATGTCCTTAGGTAAAATCATTCACAAAGTATAAGCAAGGTTAAAGTTTTTGGTTTATGTTTTAAGTTAAATTTTTTGTAAGTCCATAAATGGTCAAGGTCAAGGTCAAAACGCCAAGGCACTTGGTCTCTGATAAAAGCCTATCACCTGGTGAGTGTGTATATGAAGTGATGATGTCCCTAGGTAAAGCATTCAGAAAATATAAGCAAAGTATTTTGGTTAAAGATTTTTTGGTTAAAGTTTTTGGTTAAAGTTTTGGTGCTTGTCTTAAATGAAAGCCTATACCCTAATGAGTGTTTGTGTAAAATATAAAGCCTCTAGGATTAATATTGATAGAAATAAAAAACTTTAACCTAATGCGGACGCAGATGCTGACGCGACATCCAAGGTTATGACGATAGCTCTTCCAAGACTTTCGTCCCGGGAGAGGTAAAAATTGAAAATACTTAACATCCAATTTTAAGCCATGCTAAATTTATAACTCATAGATTAAAAAAAAAATATATATATGTTATTTCTAAAATTATAAGATCTTTCACATCTGTTCATGTAACCATTTTTCGAAAAATCAGACTTAAAATGCTCTGAAATCAATTTAAAAGGAAACATTGAGAAAAGAGAAATTGCTTGTTTCAAGCAATGTCCTTTTTTTTATCATTGTTTTTTTATGTTTTGCAGCCTTTTTTTAGTTTTTTACCGCACATTGAATTAATGGCTGCAATTCTTGAAATTAGGTTAGTCTTAGATTTATTGTTTTGTTCTGTATTGGGTTAAACAACTGGAATTAAGACGCAACGGCATTCAGGCATGTTTTTCTGGAGAACAGATCAGATATATTTACATTGTTAAAACAATGTCGCTGCAATATTTAGGAAGGGTGGACAGAAAATGAACACCAAGAATCTTTACAAATATACATATTTTTTATTCATAATTTCTTATGTACAACATGAGAATCCTTCTCCTACATGAAATCCTATCCAGAATCACAAAAAAACTTTCAACTTAACCCATTAACAGACAAACAACTTTTAGGCTTGTAGATAATTGGGTGATAAAGACAATTTTAAGAAGATGAACTTTTAATTTTTTTTGTTTTTCTACAGAAAAACAAGGTGAAAAATAAAAATATAAAGAAATTGCTTTTTATAAGCAATTTCTTCGATTTCCACAATGTTTACCTTAGGTGTTTTTTTTTTCAAAAAAATGACAACCTTTAGATTTTGGTGGATGAACTCTCAACCATATCATACTTCTATTCACTTTCACTTATAAAATTACAGAAAATGTGTCAGAGAACGGATGTCAGCAAATATTGCTTTCTTCTCAATCAAATTTTCACATGAGAATAGTAAAAATCAAGTGAAACAACTGAGCAATTTTTGGAATTCAAGGTAGGGGTATCTGAACAAACTTTACTCAAGATACAAGATGGACATGTTAATGATAAGTCATTTTGATCCTTTCTAAAATGTAAGAAATATGCCTTGTACAATCATGAGACACACATACACCCACACAGATGGGCACCCACTCAAACACAGACAGAGGTAGCTCTATATGTCTGTTACCATTTCATGGAGGGAGGCATAAAATATGTGTTAAAGTCAAAATATGCTTGTGATAAGCAACATCCTTTGCTCACACCTTTTTTGGTATTTTCCTGAGAACTTTTCTTATTTTTGTAATCTGGTAAAGGGTTATCATTTAATCATTAAATAACACTCATTCTAACTACACATATTACATTTACACATTGAAAAATCTAAAACATAATTGATTAATGGACGGAAATTAATGTAAAAAAACAACCAGTGCATGCAGTTGCTAATACTTGGTCGTTAGGTGCTTTTTCATAGAAATTGAAAAACGCATTTCATTAGTTCAGTTTAACCCTTTCCTGTCCAATCCCTGGTTTTTACGTCCCTAAGATTTTGTAATTCAGAAAATATTGTAGAAAAAGAGGAAATTGTTTGTGACAAACAATTTCTTCTTTTTCAACAAAATTTTCTACCCTACTGAATGGTTATTTTTCAAATTAAATCCACTTTAAATTTTCGTCTGTAAAACCTTTGAATTTGGACAGGTCCAAAATTTTGTAAAACAGGAAAGGGTTAAGACTGTACTAAGTGTCTATAAATAGTATAGACACTTAATACAGTCTTGTACTTATCCATTGATTTTGTTTTGCCTTTCCATAGCACATAATATATAGATAGCTCTTCTGAAAGTGATTGTACATCAATTTTCGAATGAATGCCTTTAAAATAGTTTGTGCCTGAGATAAAAATTGGGAAAAGCATAATGACAATTACGTACACAAAAGCTTTAGCAATACCTAAGGTTTTCCCCCCAAAAAAGCCAAGCTAATAAAATGCAGGATGACAAGAGCACTACCTATGGGTGCCAACACTAGGCTGCAGGTGCTGGATAATACGAAATGTTAAGTCTAAAAGGGGCATAACTTTTACAAAAATGCTTTGAAAGTTGTCCCCTTGATATTCTGGATAGCTCTTGTCACATATGCCAAGTTTCATAAAGATGTCCTAAATAACAACAAAGGTTAAAGTTTGTCAAACGCCAACAACAACACCAACACAACAGGCGCCAGGGTGATCATAATACATCAGGTTTTCTGTGAAAACAGCTGACCTAAATAGAATAGTAAGTTCACTGCTTGACTTCAATAGCTGTTTAGCTTGAATTCCCTTATTTGACAGCAAAACTAGATTTGACAAACTGAAAAGGTTTGTCCTTTAATGAATTTATATAATGCTTGTTCTGTAATGAATTTATAGAATGCATCTTAGAATAATTTAATTTATGTTGTGAACATTAAGATTTGTAAATTCTGATTGGCTTAAAAGTTTGTTTTTATTTTTTCCAAATGAAAACAACTTGAGTGAGCAGCTATTTTGTAAGCTTCCACAAAAAGTAGTCCCTTAAGAAATATGTTTCTTTAATGACAAATATCCACATTTTTGCTTTATGATATTAAATCATGAGATATGAAGATCATATTTATTGATTTCATAGAGGTATGAAACTAAAAACCTTATCACACTTATATTTGAGTCTGCTTTGCATATTCATACAGTGTGATTAGGTTTTAAGCTTCATACCTCAATGAAATCAACTAATACACTCTTCATCTTTTAATTAGAACAAAATACTATGGTAAAGGAAGACAATTCTAGAAACTTATATTTTCCTCACTACAACTCTGGACCTGAGGTTATAAAACTTTTCTCAGGCTCAACTGAGAATTTTCTCAAAATTTAAATTCAAATAAATGTATGAAAATAAAAGATAATATTAATAATTTGTTATTCATAACAACTTATTAATATCACCTTTTATGTTGCTACATCAAAATGAGTATTAAAACAGAATTACGGCTTTAATCTCAAATTGAAATCTGACAAATCTGAGAAAATTTTGAAATGAGAATGAGAACAGCTTTATAACCTCGGGCCCTGAAGGCAATCTTTCTCAGAGTTAAATATTACCACACCATTCTCTATTTACAAGCACAGAAGATAAGGAAAACAATCATGGAAAAGAAAACAATACTGGAGAACTATCTATGCTTTTCTCCAACTAATTTTGCATCTTTTTTATTCAGATTATTGGCTTGACCAATATCTATTGGTTTGTAGCTTTTTTTTTTTTACAACTATTCAACTCATTACCACAAAGTGCCACATTTTTATGTGCTTGAAAAAATAATGTAGAAAGGAGAAATAGCTATCACATAATATTTTATACTAAAATAGCACTTAATATTTTTTTTTTATAAGAATTCGAAGTCATTGAACTTCAATTTCATTTAATTTGGACCAATCGAAAATTATGTTGTAAGAAAAAATGCAAGCGGAATGTTAGCTAATATCAATGATCACATCATTGCTAGCCAGGGGCAACAACTCCACTCGTATACGAAATAAAGAAAAGTTATTACCAATTACTAGCAACTATGCAATTATCACAGTGAACAATTCTAAAATAATTTAAAATCCTAATCTCAAATTCGTTAAAGTCACTAATAAAGAAACAAATACATTCAACCAAGAAACATAACTAAATGACCTAGTAGAACTTGTGTAGTATAAAAATGGATAGAAAAAGTCATTTGGCACACGAGCGATGAATATCGGTGCTTCTCCTGCGTATTTCACCGCTGGTTGGGAGACGTCGACAAAAGATACGGTCTGACTGACTTCAAATACTTGCTCTTGACCAGTAGACCCTGCTGAACAGAATGCTCCGGTACACTGAAATGGAAAAGGACAGTAAATCCATTACAATGGAATGCATTTAATTGCAACTCCAATTTGTCAACATTTTTTATTCTATTAACCAGAAGTTGCTATTTGGGGAGCTATTTGTTCTTCAATTTTTTTTGTTTGCCTAAAAAGTCAGTTGCATTTAAGCAGTGAATTGCTATTATCAGGGTTGCATAAAGAGGATTTCACTTTATAGGGTTGTAACAGAGGTACAGAACAGATGGGGTACCACCAGTCTAAAATCATTCCTGCTCAATGAAACCCTATGTAATTGGTACTCATTGGAATCGTCTAGATAAGACTATTCAAAGAGTACCCACAACATAAGATTTGTGAAACTTTTATTCGTGAAAGTCATATTGTGTAAAATCAAAAATACCTCCTCTATCTGTAACCCAAAGACAAAAATGATTAAGATTTCTGCAAATTCAGAGAGGTTGCAGACGACTTTTCAAAATTTACATATAACAAAAACCCTAGTCTTTCTGGGAGATGGGTGGGGCAATTGCTTTTAAAAGTAATTGTCTTCTTTTTTCAGAAAGCTTATAAACATCCTTTCGAAATTTCAATGAAATCGATGCAATTTAAAATTGAGAAAATAATCTCAATGTTTCTAAGTCTGCAGAATAGAAAGCACCAGTACACTGAAATGGAAAGTTAACCAGTGTTCTACTATACTGACCATAAAACCTGCTGGTTTAAATTTATATATATTTCTATAAGAAACTTCCCATTTCCAGGGGAGGGCTTTTATGAGGCTACGCTACATATACATGGCTAAGTGTGAAACAGTTGTAACTGCCTATATACATATAGGCAGTAACAACTGTTTCCCACTCTGCTATTGTCATTTGTTAAGATGGTGAAACAATGGCCAACAATAAACATAATCTGTGCAATATATTGTATTTGATTTGAGAAAAGGTGCATTAAATCTCTTGAATTTATACTGACCTTGATATTGTGGCTATGGGCCTTTACTGGAGGCTCCATGATTTTGTAAAATCATTGAAAATGTCGATTTTACCTGCTAAAAAGGGGGATGGATTTTTATTAGGGCATGGGGATCTATCAGGAGTGTAGGACAAAACCCCACCAGACAAAACCCCACCATGTTCAACAAAGTTATTTAGAAAGAGGGGGGAGAGATCAAAATCAGAGGTAAAATATACTAATATTCAAGTGATTTTGATGAAATAATTTACAAGTAAATGATTTTTTTCATTCATTGTATAAAAGCATACTTAAATCAATGTAGATTTCACTCAATATAGTGATATGAAAAAGTGATGGGATTTTGTCCTACTTGCCTAATATAGTGGTGGGGTTTTGTCCTGATGGGGTTTTGTCTGATGGGGTTTTGTCTAGTGGGGTTTTGTCCTGGTGGGGTTTTATCCGTATCTCTCTATCAGAACAACTTTTATGGAAATTTCTGGCTTGGCCAACTTTCAACTAACATCTGACAAAATTTATTGTGACACCAATGGGCAAATAATAAGCAGTATGCCTAAGTGGGGTTGGAAGCTAAGCTGGCGTCTTGGATAAAATATTGTGGTTACAATAGTGTGAGAAATAACAGTTAACCATTGATATTTGCAATAGGTCACTTTTTAACTGCAATGTTGTTGAAAGTGGCATTTAAACCCTATACAAACATAAATTTTTGAAACTGTGCTAGCTGTTTGACCAAAAATTAACCCAACTTACCCTATATTTAATATTCTGTACACTGTCATATAGGATAGCTACTCCTATAATCTTGCTCTGCGGTAGAGCTAATGCCCCAACACTGGAATATAGGACCTGAATGTGCATGCCCATACTGAGTCTACATGTGTCTGCTGGGGTACCAATAGCCTGAAAAGAAAAGAGAAAATGCTATGATAGAGGCAAATGATATTATAAAAGACAAGAAAGTCTTTTTAGTAAGGTTCTACAATTGAAGCTATATCGAGGATTTAGCCCAATACTATTGTTGGTGCCAATATATTTATAGGCACTTACAATAGTATTGTGCTGACCCCTCAATATAAGAATTCTATGCTGGCATCTGAATCAAAATAATTTGAGTAAGTTTTCATATGAATTGCATCTATCATAGTTTCATCTACCGTAAATTTCATTAGTGAGAGTTATTTTTGCTATCATTTGCACTGATTGAACATGCAATATTACTATGAGCACCGTAAGACTACATCTATGCCTATACTGACAATGATAGGACAATGATAATAACTTGAGATTTTGTTCAAAACCTACCAAGCTAAAATGTTTCTTGTTTAATATAGAATTCCTGTTAGGATCAACTAAACTTAATTTTGATCATTTCATCTCCAAACACAAAAATTTTGGTTGTCTGATATTTGCCTCCATTACCCCATTTCATTCAATTGAGCAAGATAAGGATTAGTTTACAATGTCTCTAAATATCGTTAGAAAATTCATATGGCTTCAACCCTATACTGCTAAACTCAGATTTTGTTTCAAGTAAATTGCCAAGTTTTGGCAGATTGCAACCAGTCTGGCTCAAATGTTATCTTCAATAATCATAAAAGATACAAAATTTTATTCATAGTCGGATTTTGTACAAACAATTAACATTAGTGATGTATTGTTATTTGCCAACAATAATTAAGAAGATAGCAGGTAGTGTAGGCTAAGATTAGACTACACGTCTGTGCAGGCTGATCTTAGTCTACACTGTCTGCAAAAGCTTTTGGTACAGAAGAAATAAACCATGAACATCATGAGAGGGCTCAATCCATTATTTAGAGTTGTTATTTGGTAGAGAGGCAACTTACAACTACATCATCCAGAATAGGCCTGTCACTTGCTATGACCTTGACCCAGTCTCCCACTTGGTTCACACCTGTGTTGCCAAACGTCCCCACGTATCTGTTATTGTCTATCCAAATGTCCAGTACCGGGTCGTAAGTTGGGGTGTTGGGACCCTCTAGGGCGTTGATGATAGCCTCCTGTATGTCTCGACAAATCTGATTGGTTATGGCTGACAGTGTAAGTCTGTGGGAAATAAGGTATAATTATACATTTCCAACAGTGTTGCATGTGCTCCAAGCGAGGACTCTGGTCAGACTGTGCATCTGCACAGTCTGACAGTAGTCTTCACTATGGCTGCTTAGAGTAGAGTACATTAAAAAACAAGAGGACCCTGAGGGCCCTAAAAGTGCTCACCTGATATTTCAAGTAAATTATCATTAAGACTCCATTTCCTATGATATGGCATGAACCTTCCCATTTTCAACAGAGTTCATTCTTGTGACCTGGCAAACATTTTGATCAAGTTTCATGAAGATTGGACTATATTTGTGGCATTTGGAGCTCTTACGAGAAAATTGTCATTAAGGCCCCTTTTCCTGTGATATGGCACGTATACTTCCCATTTTCAAATTAGTTCATCCTCATGACATAACAAACATTCTGACAAAGTTTCATGATGATTGGACCATATTTGTGGCTTCTAGAGAGTAAACAAAAAAAATTGTCATTAAGACGCCTTTTCCTGTGATATGGCACCAATCTTTCCCATTTTCAATAGACTTCATCCTCATGACCTAACAAACATTCTGACCAAGTTTCATGAAAATTGGACCATATTTGTGGCTTCTAGAGTGAAAACAAGAAATTTGTCATTAAGGCCCCTTTTCCCGTGATATGGCACAGATCCTTTCCATTTTAGCAATTTTCATACGGGACAACCCAAGGAATATTTCTGCCAAGTTTGGTTGATTTTGACCCATAAGTTTAGGAGGAGATGTCATTTAAAGATATTGTTGACAAAATTGTCATTAAGGCGTCTTTTTCCGTGATATGGCATGGATCCTTCCCATTTTCAATAGACTTCTTCCTAATGACCTAACAAATATTCTGACCAAGTTTCATGAAGATTGGACCATATTTGTGGCTTCTAGAGTGTAAACAAGAAATTTGTCATTAAGGCCCCTTTTCCCGTGATATGGCACGGATCCCTTCCATTTGAGCAATTTTTATAAGGGACCAACCAAGGAATATTTCTGCCAAGTTTGGTTGATTTTGACCAATAAGATTAGGAGGAGATGTCGTTTAAAGATATTGTTGACAAAATTGTCATTAAGGCGCCTTTTTCCGTGATATGGCATGGATCCTTCCCATTTTCAATATACACCATCCTCATGACCTAACAAACATTCTGACCAAGTTTCATGAAGATTGGACCATATTTGTGGCTTCTAGAGTGAAAACAAGAAATTTGTCATGAAGGCCCCTTTTCCCGTGATATGGCACGGATCCTTTCCATTTGAGCAATTTTCATAAGGGACCACCCAAGGAATATTTCTGCCAAGTTTGGTTGATTTTAACCCATAAGTTTAGGAGGAGATGTCGTTTAAAGATATTGTTGACAAAATTGTCATTAAGGCGGCTTTTTCTGTGAAATGGCACAGATCCTTCCCATTTTCAATAGACTTCATCCTCATGACCTAACAAACATTCTGACCAAGTTTCATGAAGATTGGACCATATTTGTGGCTTCTAGAGTGAAAACAAGAAATTTGTCATTAAGGCCCCTTTTCCCGTGATATGGCATGGATCCTTTCCATTTGAGCAATTTTCATAAGGGACCACCCAAGGAATATTTCTGCCAAGTTTGGTTGATTTTAACCCATAAGTTTATGAGGAGATGTCGTTTAAAGATATTGTTGACAAATTTGTCATTAAGGCGGCTTTTTCTGTGAAATGGCACAGATCCTTCCCATTTTCAATAGACTTCATCCTCATGACCTAACAAACATTCTGACCAAGTTTCATGAAAATTGGACCATATTTGTGGCTTCTAGAGTGAAAACAAGAAATTTGTCATTAAGGCCCCTTTTCCCGTGATATGGCACGGATCCTTTCCATTTGAGCAAATTTCATAAGGGACCACCCAAGGAATATTTCTGCCAAGTTTGGTTGATTTTAACCCATAAGTTTATGAGGAGATGTCGTTTAAAGATATTGTTGACAAATTTGTCATTAAGGCGGCTTTTTCTGTGAAATGGCACAGATCCTTCCCATTTTCAATAGACTTCATCCTCATGACCTAACAAACATTCTGACCAAGTTTCATGAAAATTGGACCATATTTGTGGCTTCTAGAGTGAAAACAAGAAATTTGTCATTAAGGCCCCTTTTCCCGTGATATGGCACGGATCCTTTCCATTTGAGCAATTTTCATAAGGGACCACCCAAGGAATATTTCTGCCAAGTTTGGTTGATTTTAACCCATAAGTTTAGGAGGAGATGTCGTTTAAAGAAAAAGTTGACGCCGTGACAGACAGACGGACGGATGGACAGACGGACGCCGGACAACGATCGATCACAATAGCTCCCTTGAGCACTTGGTGCTCAGGTGAGCTAAAAATGACACGAGATACATCTGTTACACTGCTGGATGTCCGAGCATGATAAGCAAAGGGAAAATACTCAGAAATTAAGCTAGGTAGGGTTATGATTCTTGTGTACTAAACTCCGAAATCATGAGAGGAATATAATTGCCAAGTTTCAAGTCAAGCGGAAGTAAGGTAAGAGTTATGCTCTCAACAAAGAAGTGAATGTCCCCTCCCGCCATATACTCAAGCTCTGGACACAGCAGGGGATCATAATCATAGTTTGTGCCGCCTTTTGACAGCATGTAATGAGAAATTGGAAGTTAAATGGAATTTCTCTTTTTCTATAAGTGTTTGCCCTAATTATAAAATTCAGATGCATCTAAAAAAAGATTGTTTGGAAAATCTTTAAATCTTTTACACAATTTTTTTAAATAATGGTTGGATTAATGCACAGAATCTCTGTAGGAATGTAGAGGCACTTTCAAAAATTTCAATGAACCTGTGAGCCCAATACTGTTTATTTACAGTAAAATCCCTCTTTTGCAACCACTTATAGTCATTTTTTGCCTTTGTACTTATTCTGATGACATTTGGTTAGATAAATGCTCTTATTGCTTCAGTCTATTCAGTATATAGGGCACTTTAATTTCGAGGGTGGTCATAATGAGAGGTTTTACTATATGCACAATATAAACCACAAAGTGACATACCTGACCAAACACCCAGTTCTCATATTTTCACCAAATCGTAGAGGTATTCTCGTGGAAGTCGAAGATGAACATTCTCCAGTACCTGTTGCTCTTACAACTGCTAATCCTAAAGCAGGGTCTGTAACTCTCTCTATAAACTGAGTGGTTAGGGTTAAGAAAAGTTGTTTATGAAAAACTTTTGAACTAAAAGTCCTTAAAAACAATGTAAAGTATAGCAAGTTGTTTAGCCATTCTCATGCTGTACTTATAAATAAGAGAAATAAGTCCACTATCAAATCTTTTTTATTTCTCAATGAAACCATATGTTGTGGGTACTCATTAGAATTGTCTCAAAGAGACAATTGAAATGAGTAACCGCAACACAAGCTTTCTCAGAGCATCTTTTTATTTTTCTAATCAGAAATCCACTGAAACTAAAACCTCCCTACCCCCTTGAGATCTATTACAACATAAGAAAGGATATGTAGTGACACCATCCGGGTCTGTGGTACTGTTCAGGGTCCCATACAACAAGGGTTTACCCTGTAAATATCCTGGATTACCACTCTTCTCTGTATTGGTTATGTTAGGATTGTCCAATACCTGAAATAACAACAACCTTGTTTAAACCTTTCTAAACAATGGGGTAAGAAAATTAAAGTTGCAGCTAGAGAAATTTCTATTAACTTATTTTTTCAATCAAATTTTCTCCTTAGCCTAATTCATTTCTAATATAATTTTATCTACATTGCGATCTTTACCTCTTGCACTTTGTAATAGTTCCATATTGAGTATTTTTGGAAAAGGTAAGTAGGTAATTTGATTTGAAATTATGGGATTATAGTCAAAATTTAACAGACAACAATCAGCCTGCACATTCAGGGATAGGGGCAAAACTATTGTAAGTGCCTATGTATAATAGGCACTTACAATAGTAAGTGCTGATCCCATATCATTATTTATGCATCAAGCAGTTTGATCGTTACCTATAACACCTGTGTGTTCCATATAAACCAATGCAAGATCTTTGAAATTTAGCTGAATGGATACTACACCAAATTGATAAAATAATTTCTAAACAATAAGTCATGGCTTATCTGCCCCCAAAAAATTAATTTTTGATCAAAAAACTATATACAATGTACCATGGCATAAACTACAGCTTATACATTATTGCAACTGATGGAACAATTTTTGTATTTGAAATAGTAAATAAAGACAGCTGCAGCCCATAAGGTAATGCAGCCTTTCATCAGAAAAATAAAGCTACAGCCCCATGCCAAAAGTGAGTCAAGCTTTTTTAATGGCGTCGTTACGATGAAAAACTGTAAATAAACTTTAAAAAATGAACTTACCCTCTGATGATTCAGAATGGACTTTGGAATTTTGTTTCTTATCAGTTTTAAGCATCTACTAGCAAACAATGATAGTTTATTTGTGTTGGAGCTTTGATTGTCACAATAATGAGACATCAATCAAGGCATGGTGGTATTTGTCTTTGATGTCTTTGACACCATCTCTCAGGTAAAAAAATATTTTCACAAAATACTCCCAACAATTTCAACACATTTTATTTTCAGATGAATTAGAATCCTTTGCTGATCAGCTGTGTCAAATTTTACATCCTTGTGTTTTCATTCCTCTGAGATCTTGACTGATGAAAATGTGCCTCATCCTTTTAGAAGAGTCTGAGAAAGAATTCATTTTACTAAGCCCCTTTTTGACGAATCTGTTCATCTTCTGTTTGAATTTACACTTGAGAATTTGTTTTACCCAGTAAGCAATCCGATTTTCAAATTCTTTATCATTGGGAGCATTCCAAAACCATAGTTAAAACCACGTTGATAACAAGAGGGCCATAGTGGCCTTAAATCACTCACCTGAGTTAACTGTCTTAAGATCTGACCTCTCAACCTCGTGTTAAACCAAACTTGACTGAATTCAAACCAGAGGGAGATTTCATAAAGACAATCAACTTAAGCAACTTTTTGGGTGATTGGGCAACAAATATGGCCTCTTGAGAGTCTACACAGTTTTTCTAAGATTTGACCCTGTGACCTCATTTTTGACCCCAATTGACCCAATTTTAAACTTGACCTAGATTTCATCAAGATATTTATTCAGACAAATTTTCAGGTTGATTGAGCCAAAATTAAGGCTCTTAGAGTATCTACAAGGTTTTCTTAAAATTTGACTCTGTGACCTCATTTTTGACCCTACTTGACCCAATTTTGAACCTGACCTAAATTTAATCAAGTTACTGATTCTGGCGAATTGTCTGGCTGATTGAGCGAAAAATATTTCCCCTAGAGTGTCTTCAAGGTTTTCCTAGAATTTGACCCTGTGACCTCATTTTTGACCCTACTTGACCCAGTTTCAAACTCAACCTAGATTTCATCAAAGATATTTATTCTGACAAACTTTCAGAATGATTGAGCAAAAGACGTGGCCTCTAGAGGGTTTTCAAGTTTTCCTAAGATTTGACCCTGTGACCTCATTTTTGACCTTACTTGACCCAATTTCAAACTTGAACTAGATTGCATTAATGCATAGATTCTGACCAATTTTAAGGATGATTGAGAAAAAAATATGGCTTCTAGAGTGTCTACAAGGTTTTTCAAAGATTTGACCCTGTGACCTCATTTTTTACCCCACTTGACCCAATTTCAAACTTGACCGAGATTTTATCAAGATAATAATTACAACCAATTTTCCGGATGTTTGAGCAAAAAATATGGCTTCTAGAGTGTCTTCAAGGTTTTTCTAAGATTTGACCCCATGACCTCATTTTTTACCCCACTTGACCCAATTTTGACCCAACATACATGTTTATTACTTACAGAGTTGAAGGTAGCCCTAAAGTTCTGTGTTATAGTAGTATTTGCCTGTGTTATATTGGCATACACAAATTGAACCTGCATACTGTCTATATGACAATATTGATAATTCATACATGTTTATTACTTACAGAGTTGAAGGAAGCCCTAAAGTTCTGTGTTATAGTAGTATTTGCCTGTGTTATATTAGCAAACACAAATTGAACCTGCATACTGTCTATATGACAATATTGATAATTCATACATGTTTATTACTTACAGAGTTGAAGGTAGCCCTAAAGTTCTGTGTTATAGTAGTATTTGCCTGTGTTATATTGGCAAACACAAATTGAACCTGCATGCTATCTATATGACAATATTGATAATTCATACATGTTTATTACTTACAGAGTTGAAGGAAGCCCTAAAGTTCTGTGTTATAGTAGTATTTGCCTGTGTTATATTGGCAAACACAAATTGAACTTGCATGCTATCTATATGACAATATTGATAATTCATACATGTTTATTACTTACAGAGTTGAAGGAAGCCCTAAAGTTCTGTGTTATAGTAGTATTTGCCTGTGTTATATTGGCAAACACAAATTGAACTTGCATGCTGTCTATACCAGTTGTTCCATCTGTGACTACACTGTATCTTGCCTGGAAAATAACATTTGAGACTGGGTGTAACATTTTCAACAATCTATTTGTGTGATGGACAGACATTAAGCAGCCCTTTGTTCAGGATGACAAAATTGTGTGTACCCTATGCAAGTTATACCCACTTTGCAGGCAAGTGTACATCCAAAGCAGGGTATAAGTTGTAAACAGGTTGCACCACTTTGTCATCCTAAATGCAGGACAGGTTTGGCAGATATGAAAGGCCTAAAATATATTCTCCTTTTGTTAATAGAGACTTTGACTAAGTGATATGATCTGATTCCTTAATTTGTGATCAAGTGAACTATTTCGAGTTGTCACACAGGCTCATTTACATGTGTGAATCGTCATGCAAAATTAGACCATCTGGGAAGTGTGGAATGTGTCTATGCTGGTCAGACTGCGCAATCAGCATAGACTAACCAGGGTCAAAACTTTATACAAATAACAAATTTCTTGAATCTAGAATGATCATTCTACCTTTCTAGGTAATTATTTCCCAAATACGCATTCTGGTCAACCTATGTTGAATCCATTACTTATCCAAATCAGTTTCCAGATGGTCCCTTTTCCAGTGATGGGTTATTATTTGATATGTATATATGGTGAGAAAAAAGTACATAAAAAACATTTAAATCATATTCTTTTTTTTGTTAATCAAAGATGAATCAATAATTAGAATTGCCGAAATACAGTTTGAACTTAATAGACCATGACCTTGTAAAATGACCTTGACAGCAGTGTATTGATGATGGGTACTTTGAATACAGTCTTATAAACAGTAAACCTACCTCTAGCACAATATTAGCACAGACCCCTGTGTTGACAGTGTAAGTGGGTGAGGGTACACCAGTAAAAGTAATATACCTTATGTAAAATTATATGGACAGTGTACCTACCTCTAGCACAATGTTAGCACAGACCCCTGTGTTGACTGTATAAGTGGGTGAGGGTACACCAGTAAAAGTAATATAACTTATGTAAAATTATATGGACAGTGTACCTACCTCAAGCACAATGTTAGCACAGACCCCTGTGTTTACTGTGTAAGTGGGTGAGGGTACACCAGTAAAAGTAATATACCTTATGTAAAATTATATGGACAGTGTAATTACCTCTAGCACAATGTTAGCACAGACCCCTGTGTTTACTGTGTAAGTGGGCGAGGGTACACCAGTGAAGGTACAAGCAGCTATAGAACCATCCTCTTGACGACAAAGATGTTGTGTAGCCAGGGTTATATTCAGTGTGTAGGGATTGTCAAATAGTGTCTGTACATCACTCACATTCACCAGGGCTAAAATATACATGCATAGATCCAGATTTCTTTTTCACTAGTAGTACATCTTCACAAGCCAGGGAATCTAACCCCACTATTGTTCCTTATGTAAGGAACATAGTGGAGTTAGAACCAAAGTCTTATTGTAATAGATGATCTTGACCTTGTCATATGACCTTGAACATACATATTTTCAAGATTTTTGTTTTCAGCGGTAGTCCATCTTCGCAAGCCAAGGGATCTAAGTCCACTATGTTCCTTACATCAATAGATGTATTATTTCAATAGATGATCTTGACCTTGTCATATGACCTTGAACTTGATATCAGCAGATGTGTATAACTGAATTGTATCTTGAAAAGGCTCCAAGAATTGACAATGTCTGGTTTTTGGTTCAGTTTTGACACTGACGGATCATTTGATGCAGAAGCTTAAAAATCCTCTTTAAAATCAATTATCAACAGATAGAATATTTACGTGGGGGTGTGGTTGCTGTAGGAACAGTTGTCGTGATGACAGTGGTTGCCCCAGTTGTTGTCCCATTAACTGTGGTTGCAGCCACCGTGGTTGTGGCAGGGGCAGCGGTTGTAGCAGGAGCTGCCGTGGTTATCTCTATCAGCGTTCCATTCTCTACATATCCAAACAGGCCAGGAGTCTGAAATAAGATAAAAAGCCTGTGCTTCACACCAATTTTTCTTTTTTTAATTAAGACCTCAGGACCCATTTAATCTATTAAGATTTTTGCCGATTGTTTTAAAACTCTTAGTCTTTAGTATTAATTACTAAAATCAGAACATGCTAAGTACAGATTAAATAAGCCCAGTTTTTCAGCTGCTATAATTGGTCAAATGATAAATTTCTAAAGAGTTTTTCAACTTTGCACAAGATAAATCAATTAAGCAAAATTTGATTTTGTCACAATCTTGGATGTTTTCTTTTTGGAAGATGAGGCTCCTTTGGAACATATATGAGCCTGTGCATGACATTTCCAATAATTAGAAATGTTCCAGAGGTGCAAACATTAAGTAGTGTTGACAGCCACATACTGTAAATATTAAGTTGCCTGATGGTCTAGAGATACTTTGAGACCTTATCTATCTACTTAACGCATAGTGAAGACTCTGGTCAGACTGTGCAGTTGCACAGGCTGGTCAGAGTCTATGCTTTGCACATATTTGAAATTTTGGAAAACCCACTCACAGGCTCATTTTATGTTATGCTGAAGTGTTCATAGATTCAGATGTTGCCTAAGTCAGGTGAATATAACCTGTAACTTATCAAGTTTAGCTCATTCTTTTTTGCAGTAAAATTATATAGTTATTTGATAAACATTTATGATAGATCCTACCTTGACCACCCTAAAGCCACTGTAGTAAGATCCTGCTATAAATGCTGGTGTAGAGGTTTCACATGTTTGCTGAGATAGAGTCACAGTTCTAGTACAGGAAGATGTGGCATCTTGTAAATATGCTAAAAATGAACATTTTCATGGCATAAAACGAAAATAACATCTTGCAAATGTACAAACAAATATTACTACATGTAACTTGGGGTACAGATAAGAGGGGGTTCAGCTAGTCTGAAATCCTTACTTCTCGACAAAACTCCATATTGTTGGTACTCATTGGAATCGTCTCAGCGAGACAATCCAATGAGTACCTGCAACACAGGGTTTGTTTAAGTTTTGATGAAACATTTGAATTTGAAATCCCCTTCTATCTGTACAGAAAACCTAATGTAAATACACTGAAGATGGATACAAACGCAAGTAACAATATTGTAAAGTGAGTATGCTTGAAATGTTAATAAACAGCTAGTAAATATGCTGGAAATACACAATAGGCCTGTGGCTAAACATTCTTTAACTAGAATGTATTGAGCTTACGACAGCTCTCCTTCAATATTTGCCCTTGACCTTAAAATTTCTTTTATTCTTCAAACAGCAAATGTTCTAAAGATAGAAATTAATTTGATGGCTTAGCCTGAAACAGTAAGTTGCAACTACCTATATCTTTATTGGCAGTAACTGCTGTTTTACACTGAGCCATTGATTGTGACAAATTAATTTGAAATCTCTCCATAAAAGTAGGAGATATTTCCAAATCAGAATTAACATTAATTTTGACCATTACCTGTGATTTTGGAGCCATCAAAGAGGCACATTTACTCATAATTAAGAAGAATAGTTGCAAGTTATTCTGAGATCCAGTCATAAAATAAAGAAACTATGCTTCAAACAGGCTCAAATTTACAATTTTACTTTAAGCTGTGACCTTGACTTCAAGCTAACAGAAAATTTCAAATGACACATCTTCTCATGATAGAGAAGTTTTGTACTAAATTATTTTGAATACCATCAATGGATGTAGGAGTTATGGTCCTGACAAATCCTAACCGACTAAAACACTCACTGCCACAAAACACCAAATTGTCAAAGGGAAACATATGTCTTACCCGTACTTACAATACAAATAACAATACTTAAATGCCCATAGAATAGCATTTTTTTACAAGCTTGACCTTGATATATAACCTTAGCCTTGTAAATTAATCATGATGTGATGATCCAAAATTTGTTATTGTACAAAATTGTGAACCTTTTTTGACTTTGATTTCCACTTGTGTCTCTGATCACATTTGAATATTTCAACTGTCTTTTAACCCTTGTCATGCTGAATAAATTTTGGCTAAAAATTTTCATCAAAATCAAAGGGCAAAAAGTACTGAAAGTACAAACTGTAGGTCCATTTTTATTTGAAAAATTAAATCTATAGACAATTCTAGTTTGAAAGTGAGAAACAGGTGGTGTTGACTAACATCAGACTGCACATATGTGCAGGCTGATGTTTGTCTATAGCTCCTGCAAAAGCAGGAATATTCCAGGTTCAGCATGACAAGGGTTACTTTAAATTTGTCTAAAAGAGTTTTTTTTCGCTGGTAAAAGTTAAGACCTTACCCATAGGATTCTGGTCATTACACAGGCTGCTAGCTGTAGATACAGGGAAGACCATCTGACCAATGGATTGATCTGGGTACACAATAAAGATGGCGTCTCCAGATACGTAAAAACTATTCAATGTGAACACAGTCTCTGGAAACTGCCGAATTCCCTGAAAACCAGGATTGGCATATCTGTCCAGGTAATTGTTGAATGTTGGGAAGTCAAGGATAAAGGTGGGGTCCAGGTAATAGTTTCTCTCTTTATCTGAAATACAGGATGAAACAAAATGAGAACTGCCAAAATGTCATAGATCTAGTTTTTGTGCTACAACAAGGGAAGCATAAGTAGCAGAATTTTTTTACATTTGTCACTGACATAGGACATAATTATATCATTTTTCTTTCCTTGTAAGTTTCATATTCATGTGATTGATAAAACCTGCTCAAAAAGATGTTTAAAAAACTATGAGATACCCTGTATCAAGTGTTTTATGAAAGTATGCATCTAAATTAGGGGTGGGAACCATTAATCGAGTACTTGATCATATTTGGATGAAATAAGAGATAATGTATTATCTCCCTTGAGTTTCACTCAAAACTTGGTACAAACTCATTCAATTTCATTCCAAAACCTTTCCAAAATCATTCATTGTTTCAATTTCATGATGTAACTAACAGTACACTCCCTGTATCATACAGTTATTTCACTTACAATTATCGAATACGATACAAAACAGGCTCCCCTCAGTTCTAGTGGTTTCAGGAGAGTTGGAGAAGATAAAAATATCTTCTTGGTAACAAAGCTTGTCATCAACACTGTAAAAGAAAATGTCTATAGGTTGAAACTAAGATGTACATGTATCTTGAAAATGGGCAACCAAAATAACTTCACTTCAGTTTGAATAAATCTGAAGTTGGTGTAACATTTGGCAGTCCACTGTCTTTATACACAATTTCTTCTGGTAAAGCTAGAGGTAGAGATAAGAGGGGTAATGCCAGTCTAAAGTTTTTATTTCTCATTAAAACCCTTTATTGTGGGTACTCATTTGAATTGTCTCAACAAGACAATTCCAATGAGTACCCCTAAAGAAGGGCTTGTGCAAGCACTATTTTATATTTTTAATATTTTAACCTGAAATTCAAAATACATGTACCTCCTCTATCTTTAGCTCTTTATGTCATTCTAATAATTGATACCTCTCAGCCTTGAAAGACTTATGTGTGCTCTTTTAAAAGCCATTTAAGCAGAAGTTTTGATAACACATAGAATGACAAATTTTAACTCTGTTATAATTCAACAAAGAAAATATATAATGGAAAAAGGCGAATTTCGTGTTGTTGTTTTTCAGATCAAAATTTTCGATATTTTTTTTCTCAAGTGTGTATAAAATACAGGTTGCATATTTAATAAGTTAACCCTTGTCATGCTGAACCCGGAATATTTCTGCTTTTGCAGGAGCTAAAGACAAACATCAGCCTGCACATATGTGCAGCCTGATGTTAATCTACACCACCTGTTTCTTAATTTCAAACCAGAATTGTCAAAAGATTAATTTTTTCAAATAAAAAATGACCTACAGTTGGTACTTTCAGCGCTTTTCGCCTTTAGATTTTTATGCAAATTTTTAGCCAAAATTTATTCAGCATGACAAGGGTTAAATAACAATAATCAACTTACGTGACAGAGACTGGGTTACAGTCGAAGACGGTATCAATCTCTTCTGCTGAACAATCAGTATCACAACAGCAGTTCACATCACAATTGTTTCCCGTCAAGTCACACAAACATTGACCAATCACTGTGAAAATAGCAATAGTTCTAAATAAGAGCACAGGGGTGTGGAAATATAGTCTATATATAGTCTTTTATAGAAAATCATCTTTTACTTGACCACGGACAAGTGGAGAAATTCTATTAGAATTTCTCCACTTGTCCGTGGACAAGTAAAAGATGATTTTCTACTTGTCCAGGATCAAAAATAGCTTGTCTATAAAAAAGATAATAAATCATTTTTTTTTAGAAAACTCAGCATTTTCTTCATTAAAAATAATATTTTCCATCCTTTAAAATTAACATTATGATAATCCATCTCTTAAATCTGTTTAGTACCATTCTGATCTTTTGTCCTGGTATTTACTTGTACATAGACAAGTGGCTTAGAAAAAAGTACTTGTCTGCACACAGAAAAACCTGTGTCAGGCAAATTGGGCACACACACCCATGGAGCATATTGTTTCATACTGGAAAATACTTTTCTTCAATACAAATTGAGATACCAATATAAATACACTGGTCCTTCAGCGCAAATTAATAAATCAATAAAACTAACCAAGAGGATATTTTCTGCGGAATCAAACTCTAACAGAAAATGGCACTTTACAGTATTTTATATTTGTCTATAAACAATAAAACTGATTGGCCAAAGAAGCTTAGAGAATTGGTCAATCCCTCTCAAACACTCCATCCAGATATTTTCATACCACTTAAAGTCAAAGGCAATGATTTAAACCAACTGCTTTCCAATTCTAAAGCTGGGTGAACTGTTGCTTGATATTAAGTGTTATGGCACTCCAAGCTATGGTTGGGCTCAAACCACAGACCTCCAGGCCATGAGTTGAGCGTATATACCACTAGGCTACCAATGCAGATTATGACATTTGTAAAATGTGACTAATTTTAAAAGCAATGTTTGACAAAGACTGACATTTTTCCTTTTTCATTAAAATAAAAAAAAAAATTGAAAGGATTTAAGTGGTGGACATTTGCACATACATGTATAGTTGTATTTTCAAAACTGACCTCTGATATAGGCGCTTACTCCATTATCGCAAACAATTAGAATTTAACCTGATCCCTTCAATGAAATTATGAAAGTACATTTTTGAGTGAACCTTATGTATAAAGACAAAGCAATAGCATTTGTTTAAAAGGACAATTTTAAACTTTCTTAATGCTTTATTTTAACTTTTTTTTATCTATTTCGTACAAATGGCATGAGAATCTAACAGTGAAAAGTTGATTTCACAGCTCACCGCGCAAAATCTACCTTTACCACAAAGGCTGTTCAACTGAGCGTGGGAAATGACGCCCTACAACTAGACTCATAAAAGTGTAAATGTATGTCAATATTTAAAATGGAATCGGAACGAATTACATTTGCACATCCTTGCACATCATTTGTATACTGTTTGCTATGTGCTGTAAAGGGTTTTGTGGATTAGAGAGTCTTCAATTTTTCATACGGGACTATCGCATGTCGGCTGTACAAATGAGGGTGAGCCTTGAAAAATTAGCATGAATCCCGCAATTGCGGACACTGATAGGATAAGAATCATTCTTATCTTAAAAAGTTTCATGATTTTTCTTCGAATCTCGCTCAAGTGATGTTTTGTATACCTTCAACAAATGACATCAATTTACGCATTTGGGAAATAAAACAACACTTTCAATAGCTCTCCCCAAAATGATACAGGTGGACTCCTAAGATATAATTACTACTGTTTCTTTAAGCTGTCATGCCGAAACTCACCATATCCACATTATTTGGAGTTACTATGACTTATGTAATTCCTCTAATCCTGACAAGCACCTTCCCTTCTAATAGCCCATCCTCTTAAATCAGGAGTGTGGAAATACGGATTCTCTCTACTTGTCCGTGGACAAGTAAAGTGTGATTTTCTACTTGTCCAGGATTAAACATTACTTGTACGCAAAACAACAGAATAGAAAGATTTGGAGAAAACATTGTTTGATACAATCAGTAAGCTTATTTATCTCTTTGATCTATATAGGCCAATACCAAGTTTTGCCCTGGTATTTACTTGTCCTTGGACAAATGGACTTGCAAAATGTACCTGTCCACAGGTAGAAAAGCCCATGTCGGACAAGTCGGGCATGGGAATTCCACACCTCTGCTTAAATTTTCACTTAGAAAACCAATTTTAGTTCATTTGAAAATATCAATATCCGCTGTTTGAATACGAAAACATTGCAACTACATCTCCTAAGCTAAAACTATGTTGAACAACGAGTCAACAACCCAATGGGTCAGCATTCTTAACAATTTTGAAACAGTCCACTTGTCTTGTTTTTATCTTTGGCAATATTTTTTAAGAAGACATTTATTTATGTTATGTTTTTACCTTGTGCTCAAGGTGTTTTACAACTTGATAGATCTAATGATATAGCAACTCAGACTTGGCTAGGAAAACATGTGATGTAGAATTGGTTAGATAAATGCCAGTTCTAGTTGCCAGCATATGACTGAAAATGTTAAAAGGGACGACAAATCCCATTTATAGCAACAAAGACTATGAGACCATAGAGACAACTTGAATTCTTTCCATAGAACAAAATGCCCAGCTGCAGGTGCTTTCTTTACTTAAGTTGGTAGGCAAACTTGCTTGAATTAAAACTACCATCCCCTCCATAGGTTATATAACCCTTATAACTGAATAATGAATCGAATACCAACCTGTTTCACCAATCTCTGTTCGCGGTTGATTTGGAGCTATTGTAGTGGTTGTTGGTAGCGGTGTCGTGGTAGTTGTCGGAGCTTGGGTCGTAGTTGTCGGAGCTTGTGTAGTTGTTGTTGAATTTATTGATGCGACAGTAGTCGTAGCAGGTGGTTGTGTTGTTGTGCAATTAACATCTGTTAAGAATAAAAGCATCAATATCGATAAAATAACTTTAATCTTCATTTCAGAAAACAAGCTCCAACTAATTTCCATATTCGCCGCCATGATGTAAACAAAAGGAATTGTGGGAATTTCAGGGAAAAGTGTTGATCAGCGTCCTAAGAAACCAGTAAAAAACAGCGTTAAACTACTATTAAATATCGCAAATGTTAGTCTAACACAATGTCTCTCTGAAGTTTTGTTTCTACAAGTTCTATTTGGCTTTGATCTTTCCCATTCACGATGGTGGTACACATTTTAATGTGAACTTTAGATTTGAAGTACTTTCGGACATGCACTAAAGTCGGATATTTTTAAAAAGGGATAATATTTGAGCTTTTTAAAACGAAAAAGCTGTTTTCAACTTTCCTTTGTTGAAAAGATAAAAGGTTTTTAAATGAAAAAACATTTCAAAATGAGCAGAACATTGTGGAAATAGGCAACACATTTTTCTATGTTTTTCTTTCAATTTTATTTTACTAACATCTCTTCAGTTAAAAGAACTGTGATTCTATTCAGAAAGAAGAACACTCATAATTGTATGATCATGTTCAATGTTAATCAAGCTTGACTAGGATCTAGTGTTACGGAAATTTTAAAGTTGCAACATCCCCTCCTATGAATTGACACTAACACTGGTCAGTCTTTGGGCCGGAAACCTTTGGATTTCATGGAGGATTAGTAAAAGCTACCATGTTGTAGCTCTTTTAGGCCTGTAATCATATTTGACCACCATATTTTTCACTCGGTCAAGTATTGAAAATGTAGCCTTTCAATACTTAATCCAAAGGTACAGATTAGAGGGGATCAAGCTGGTCTAAAATCTTTATTTCTTATTGAAACCCTATGTTGTGTGTACTAGTACCAACAACATAGGGCTTAAGCTATGATTATTTAAGCACCTTGAACTAAAATCCAAAATGCCCCCTCTATATGTAGCTCTGTTACTGTAAATCTTTTTATTACCCTATCGAAAACATTGTGGTAAATTAGAAATTGCTTGTCAATATACATCCATTTGGGGGTAATCTTGCGTGTTGTCTACCTAGCTATATGACTTCATTTATATTTCAAATAAATGGCCACTTGACCCAAGAGTAAAGCAACTTGTTTTTCATATGAAAAAATCTAAACATTAAATAGTTTTAACGGTAAACCATCCAAGTATTTGCTCAGATTTTAAAGTAAATAAAAAAAAGTGCTTTACTTACTTTATTTAACATCAGGGAGGCCCACCAAGAGTTAGGCCTAATAGGTTCTTCAGACTGGTGACAAAAAATAGTGTAAAAACCTTCCTTCCCCTCCTATAATATATGTGTAACTAGGATTTTGAAATGTTTTCACACTCAGAAGGGAACCACCAAAGAATACAAATAATGAAGGTAATATACATGTGGACTGTGACAAAAGATAAATTCCCTCCACTGGCTCCCCTTTTTTCAGATATGAGCATTGGTGACCAAATAATCAAAATGGGGATTTTTTTTATTACTGCACACTTGCCTAATGGTAGTTACGCCCCTGTATAATCATGTCATTTGGACAATTCTGTAAGCCTATGCCTTCCTTCTATGTGTCAGTACTTGTTGAGTCAGTTCGAGTTTAAATTTCATACAATACACTCTAGTCTAAACTATACTTACAGATACCACTGAAGTGTAAAGATGAGTAAACAGACAGTTCGATTGAAGTATGCATGTGATCAAGACAAATCCGTCTTGTTGAACAATTTTGAAGCCAGAGGCTGGATACCTGTAGGACCGGATGATGACTGGAACTTTTATTGGTATATCATAGTGATGGCTCAGTGCAAAATAGTTGTAACTGCCTATACATTTATATGCAGTTACAACTGTTTTGTGCTTAGCCATTGATATTGTCCCAGTGCAACACAAACCTCATAGTTAGACCAATATTCAAGCTGTATTTGCAAGGTTTTGGTTGCCAAATGACAGTATGACTTACTTTTCTTTGCTAAGAATCATGCACTGGCTTTTTAGTAGTTGGCACTAATTATTTTTTAAATTGAAACCTGCAGGAAACCTTACTTATAACTGTGGTGATCTGCCCCAATGATTATGGACCCTTTCATTTACTTTGTAAGAATTAAAAGAAAGATCAAGGAAAAGCATTTTTTAGTAATACACATACATTGATTCTAACAACCAAGCCCAATTTATTCAGTTGCTAACACGTGAGACACTGAATCTTATATAAATGTCATTACTAGTGAGTTGGATCCCTGACTTTGTCAACTTTTAACCCTTGTCTTGCTGAATTAAAATCTGGGCAAAATTGCATGAAAATCATAGTACCAAAAGCACTTGGTGCTCTTGTTAAGAGTCAGTAATTATTTTGGAAAGATTTTTTAAAAACTTTTCTGGTTTAAAATTAAAATTATGAGGCAAGGACTAAGATCAGACTGTACATATGTCCAGGATGATCTTGGGCTATGCCTGGACCTACCAAAGTCAGAATATTCTGGACTCAGCATGAGAAGGGTTAAGTTGAAAAGAAATATTGTTTTGTTCTTTGACTTTTTCTCCTTTCTCCTTGTTTTACCTTTCCTCTAGGGCCAATGTACAGAGTATTCGGGGTGTGTTTAGTGTAGACAATGGATACAGATTATCAGATGATCAGTAAGAACTTTAACTTTATAAGTAGAAATAATTGAGAGAGGGTACATTTGCAATTTCAATCAATAAAAATACAAATAAAAAAAAGTTGCAAAGTAAGATCTAAATGAATATGTTTTTTGCCTAGCAGGCTTGTGTTGTGTGAGATATAGTTGAGACAACTATATCGAGGGTTTAGCGTAAGAGTGTACTAAGTGTATATACATTGTATATACACTTAGGACAGTCTTGCACTGGACCCTTGATATGATGTGTTTAATTGCAATGTCAGTCTGTCCTATTTTATGATAACCATCTCCTTCACATAGTGTTGAATTTCAAAATAATTTCATAAAATTATTCTTTGCAATGGAAAGAATTGCAATTTGAAAAAAATGTCCGTTTCTCAAAGGTCAAGGTACTTTTTTTATGTCCGCAGTCAAACTCCCACATTTACAAGTGGATTTCAAATTAATTTGGCACAGAAGATCATTTCAGTGTTTGCAAGTGTAATTTGAACTAATCATAGCTGTAGGTCAAAGATCAAGGTTACACCTAGAGGTTATCTTTCAAGAGGTACTGTCTTTATGTGACTAAAAATTAAGGCACATGTGGACAGTACCATTGGAAGACATTGTTGGACAAAAAGACATTTCTTGTTCTTTTACAAGACAGACCACAGTTACAAGTACAGAAAAACGTGTATAAAGTGACCACTAACCGTTGTGGGACCACCAAAAAGCAGTGGTTAGAGAGATTGCTTGCTTAGTACAAATTTTGTTTCCAAATTAAAAATGTAATTTTGATTGAATATGAATGTTACTTTGAATTTCTCAATAATCCTATGTTGTTAAAACTCAATAGAATTGAGAAGATTCTAATAGGTTTATACAACATGGGATTTATTAGAAATACTTTTTGAACAAACAATATCTACTTTTTAAGATATTTTGATTTAAAGAAGGGGATTTTGAAAATAGTCGCTAAATGAAAAAAGTTGTTTGATAGACTGTATCTTACATTTAAGACTGTGTGTAACATTTCCAAAAATTTCAAATATGCGCATTGCAAAGACTCTGACCAGCCTGTGCATCCGCACAGTCTGACCAGAGTCTTCTCTATGTATTTAGTAGATATATAAGGTGACAGGGTATCTGTAGACCATCAAATTACTTTATATTTACAGTGTGTGGCTGTATACGCTACCCAATGTATGCACAACACTTATATTTCAAATTGTTGGAAATGTCACGCACATGCTCATTTTTTGCTACTTAGGGTGATCAACCACTTCCCAAATCACATGGAACTGACAAGAAAAGATCTCATGGTAAAAAATATCAAACGCTACAGAAAGGAGCTAGACAAAGAAAACAGTGCACTGGCTGAGAAAGATGAACTGGGTCGATTTGTTTATTTAGGTACAGTAAACTCTTGCTGTAATTGCACTCTTTACCAGTCTTATTTCTTTAATGCTTTTTGGTGGATTATCGAGAAATAATGGTAGATTATCAGTTAATAAACTCACCACAAAACCACCGAAATTACCATAAAATTATACAATGATCAATATATATATCTAAATTTATAATATGACCTACGCTGCTGGAGTGAAATAACCCTGTTGAATATTTATTGTATTACATGGGTGTTATTACACAAGTGGAATAAATATGCAAATGAGAGCAACGCTATTTTGTTGGTGTGAATATGCCCTCATAATGAATGTAGTGACATAGTTTTACACACAGCTTTATATATAGGGAGAAAAAATTTAATTGATAAAGTTTAAAGTTTGTATCAAATTATAAGTAGAATAATAAATTTGTGTCCATAAATGACCAGTTTTCAAACCCGTCATCTAAAACAGATAAAAACTTGGCATTTGGTTTTCATCTGTTTATAGATAACTTGTTTAATAAATTTGGTATTTCATAACCATTCATTTAATATGCTCTATATAATATCAGATGACTATTCTTATCCATTTTGGGACTGGGAATATTTCATTATAAGAAATATATTGTGTTAAGTGATTTTGCTGTTAAGCAGACTTAACTTTTAGTGAAAAATAAGAAATAACTTCAATATTTCTGCATTTTGATATGGTAAAGAAAAATTGGCTATGGAAAACAAAGAGGATATAAAAGAGTAATTGCTTTCAACAGACAATTTTTCCTTTTTAGCTCACCTGAGCAGGAAGTGCTCAAGGTGAGCTATTGTGATCATAGAATGTCCGTCGTGCGTCGTCTGTCGTCCACAATTTCTTTAAACATCTTCTCCTCCTAAACCAGTGGGCCAATCTTGATGAAACTTGGCAGGGATGTTCCTTGGGTCAAGCTCTACCAAAGTTGTTCAAATAAATGAAATCCACCTTTAACTTTTCCTTTACCCTTAACAAAAAAGGGTGAAAATATGAAAATCTTTAAAAATCTTCTTCTCTGAAACCCGAAGGTAGACAGCTTTCATATGTGGTATGTAGCATCATCTAGTGGACCTCTACCAAGTTTGTTCATATCAAGACCCTGGGGTCATATTCAGGCTTTGCCCGGGCCAAACCCTTTTTACTTAGAATCAAAGAGCGAAAATCTTTAAAAATCTTCTTCTCTTAAACCAGATGGCAGACAGCTTTCATTTTTGGTATGTAGCATCACCTAGTGGGCCTCTACAAAGTTTGTTCATATCAAGACCTTTGGGTCATATTTCGGCTTTGCACGGGTGCAATCCTTTATATCTTACGAGCACGAAGGGTAAAAAAATGAAAATCTTCAAAACTCTTCTTCTATAAAACCAGAAGGCAGACAGCTTCCATTTTTGGTATTTAGCATCATCTTATGGACCTCTACCAAATTTCTTCATATCAAGACCTTAGGATCATATTTGGGCTCCACCTGGGCGCAACCCTTTTTACATAATTTCAAAGAGCGAAAATCTTTTAAAATCTTCTTTAATAGAAACCAGAGGGCACACTGCTTTCATTTTTGGTATGTAGCATCACCAAGTGGGCCTCTACAAAGTTTGTTCATATCAAGACCCTTGGGTCATATTTGGGCTCCACCCAGGCCCATCCCTTTATCTCTTATGAGCATGAAGGGTAAAAAAATGAAAATCTTCAAAACTCTTCTTCTATGAAACCAAAAGGCAGACAGCTTCCATATTTGGTATGTAGCATCATCTAGTGGACCTCTACCAAGTATGTTTATATCAAGACCCTAGGATCATATTTGGGCTCCACCCGGGCGCAACCCTTTTTACATAGAATCAAAGAGGGAAAATCTTTTAAAATCTTCTCTAATCGAAACCAGAGGGCACACTGCTTTCATTTTTATACACCCGAAGGGTCGTATTATGTTATGGCCTTGGTCGTCCGTCTGTCTGTCCGTCCATCTGTCCGTCCGTCCATCTGTCTGTCTGTCCGTCCGTTAGCAATTTTTTGTGTGCGCGACTTCTCCTAAACTAACAATGAGAATAAGCTGAAACTACACACAATTACTCCCTATGATGTCTAGTTGTGCATAAGACTTTTGAAATTCAAATCGCTCCAGTCATTCCTGAGAAATCTTGAATTATCTGCCCTTTAATATAACCAAAATCACTGTTTTTTGTGTGCGCAAATCCTCCTAAACTATCAATGGGAATGAGCTGAAACTACACACAATTACTCCCTTTGATGTCTAGTTGTGCATAAGACCTTTGAAATTCAAATAGCTCCAGTCATTCCTGAGAAATCTTGAATTATCTGCCCTTGAATTAAACGAAAATCACTGTATTTTGTGTGCAACTCCTCCTTAACTATCAATTGAAATGAGCTGAAACTAGACACAATTACTCTCTATGATGTCTAGTTTTGCGTAAGACTTTTCAATTCAAAATGCTCCAGTTATTCTAGAGTTATTTTGGATTATCTGCCCTTGAGTTGATGAAAAAAACAAAATTTCTTGTCAGCTCATTTTCTCCTACATCATGGATGGGAATGAAAGGAAACTTGCCATAATGACTCTGTAGGTTGTCTTTTTGTGCTAAGGACTAAATATATTTTCATATTTAAATGTTATGGCACCAGTTGTCTGTCTGTCTGTTTGCAATATTTTTAGCTATCATTCAAGCTCACGTTACTGACAAGCCAAGGTTACTAACAAGCCCCTTCGGGCGTATATGCACCGCTCTGCGAAGCTCTTGTTGGTATGTAGCATCATCTAGTGGGCCCCTACCAAGTTTGTTCATTTCAAGACCCTTGGGACATATTTCGGCTCCTCCCGGGCCCATCCCTTTCAGCTCATCTGAGCACAATGGGTGAAAATAGGAAAACCTTCAAAAATCATCCTCTTTGAAACCAGAAGGCAGACAGCTTTCATATTTAGAATATAGCATCATCTTATGGACCTCTTCGAAGTTTGTTCATGTCAAGACCCTGGGGTCACATTTAGGGTCCACCCAGGTGCATCCCTTTTTACATAGAATCAAAGATCAAAAAGGCATATCTGTCTTGCTCTTCGCTGAAAAAGTTCCATGGTATTGATCTTAGGCAATTATCTTCATTTTGACATCTGCCTATCTAATTAATGTGATGTCCCAGGGGTCAAAGAGACTCAGGTGAGCGATCTAGGACCATCTTGGTCCTCTTGTTTCACAAAGTTATCTACCTGATATGGTGAATTCTTTTCAGTCTAAAAAGTCATTGAAACATTGCCAATAAAAATTCTGAATTTAGACTTGAGTATTTTGTGATTTTAGATGGATTAAAAGCAGATAAATGATCATTTTCTTTTTTCAGATTTTATTCCACAGACCTACATGTTACCTGCTGATTACAATCTGTTTGTTGAAGAATTCAGAAAGAACCCAAATACAACTTGGATCATGAAGCCCTGTGGAAAAGGTAAATTTGATAGTCTTTTGTTTACTAATATTAGACGGAAATACAAATAGACCTATTTTAACCCTTTCCTGTTTTACCAAATTTTAGACCTGTCCAAATTCAAAGGTTTTGCAGAAGAAAATTTAAAGTGGATTTAATTTGAAAAATAACCATTCAGTAGGGTAGAAAATAGTGTGGAAAAAGAAGAAATTGCTTGTCAGAAGCAATTTCTACTTTTTTCACAATGTTTTCTCAATCATAAATCACAGGCACGTAAAAAGCAGAGATTAAACAGCAAAGGGTTAATTCAAAGAAGCTGAAGGCAAAATTTTTTTTCAAGATAAAAAAATAACAAGAGCACTGCCTACGGGTGCCTACGCTCCGCTGTTGAGTGCTGGATGGTGGGAAAAAATCTAAGTTGGAAAAGGGGCATAATTTGCACAAAATGCATCTAGAGTAATCCCCCTTGATAGTATAGGTTGCTCTTTTGATGGTGAACATGTGTGTCAAGTTTCAAGTGAATGCCTTCAGTAGAACCAGATATATAACAAAATGTCAAAGTTTTCGCATAACTACGACGACAAGGACGACATGGAGGCTATAGCAATACCTCGGGTTTTCTCCAAAAACAGCCGAGCTAAAAAACGTTTGTCTTGTAGAGTAAAAGCATTGTGGACGTGAAGAAATTGCTTTTTACAAGCAATTTCTTCATTTTTACCATGTCTTTTTTGAAGCCTTTTCCTTCAGGAGCGTCAAAAAAGTGGAATAGTGTGAGAAAAGTTTAAATGAAGGAGAATTATTCAATATAAGTTGAGATTATCAATCTATGTTATCTTATTCATCTTAATTAAAAATTAGTTTCGTTTTTTGTATGCCTTTGCACATAGTAGTCTTTCTATCAGAAATGTCAATATTGTAAAAAATTTGAAAAAAAAAAAAAAAAAAAAATCATTAAATTAGAAGAAATGATACTATTTTGTTATAAATGAGAAATGTTACCAAAAGTCTGATGTTATTGGTTCTAGAATTCTGACCATGTATTCTATTACAATGATGTGTGTACATTGTACATGTATTCTTATGTTGCAGCCAGAGGGATTGGTATATTCCTTGTCAACAAACTGTCACAACTAAAGAAATGGTCCAGAGACAGCAAAACTAGCAAGTAAGTGATGTGATTTTTAGCATGCATTGACCTGAATTCACCTGCCTGATAATATTTAATTGCAAATTTCTCTTCAAATTAAGGTTATGCATTAGGAATGACTAATCAAATTTTTGCAAGGGAGATTTCTGTATTTTCAAATATATCAAGTGTAGATTAAGCAAAGTATTTGTTGTTTCGGGGAAATAGCTCTTATTATGTTATCCTGTTTTCATTTCTTTTTCAGCTTTTTACCACCTACATCTAAAGACACCTATGTGATATCTAAATACATAGACAATCCTCTCCTAATTGGAGGGAAGAAATTCGATCTGAGATTATATGTGCTTGTGACATCATTCCGTCCTCTCAAATGTTACATGTTTCGACTGGGGTTCTGCCGATTTTGTACCGTTAAATACAACGCAAATGTGAATGAATTGGACAATATGTTTGTGCATCTTACAAATGTTTCCATACAGAAAACTGGGGTAAGTGGTCTATATGGTTTATAAAAGGTTTTCAAGGATAAACTTTCAGTCATACCGGTACACATACCAACCTTTGAAAACCACTCCACCATTCATACTTTAATCCATTACTCAGGGATCGACACAAAGGGGAGTAGAGTCTGGGAGTCTGAGACTCCTTATTTTTTTGGACAGGACTCCTTTACTTTCCAAGTTAGGAGTCCAATGGAACTTTTGGTCATGGAATATTTTCTCAAAAAAATGAGGAGAGAAATGTCCTAAGTATTTATCCATTAACTCTTTTTGTCAAAGCTTCTGTTCTTTTTTATACAAAAGTTGTTGCATACAATTATAACATTTGGTTGTATCTACTAATTATTTTGAAGGAAAATCATCTTTCAATACTGGGGGATAATAATGGAAGAGAAGAAATTGCTTCTTACAAGCAATTTCTTCTTTTTCACAATTTTTTTCCCCAAATATGAAAATTTGGACTCCCTAATTTGAGCTTTGACTCCTTGATTTCATAAGTTGGGAGTCAATTTGACTCCTAATTCATATAAGTATGTATTGAAATCCGTTACTATACAAATTTAAGGATGAATAAGGTAGGCAATTAAAATGTATACAAGTAAAAAATATATTTATCTACAGTGAAATCCTGTCAACTGCAACTACGCTTTGTCAAAAACTGTTTGTACACAAGGTCAGATGCAATAAAGCAGTGGTTTGCTAATATCAGGATTGCTGTTAAGAGGGTTCAGCTGAATTGAGATGGAAAAATGGAAAAGCTGTATTGGAAACATCAGTTTTTCCCTTTAGCTTAACCTTTCCAATATCAAAATTCTGCATAAGGTCAAATGCAATTAAGCAGTGCATTGCTAATATCAGGTTTGAAATTAAAAGGATTCAGCTTAATTGAGATGGAAAAATGGAAAAGTTGTGTTGGAAACATCAGTTTTTCCCTTAAGCATAACCTTTCCAATATCAAAATTCATGCTAAACTTGATTTCAAAAATATCTTTAATTGCTTCTACATGTAGTATGTATTTGTTGTTTTGACTGTATTTGTTTTCAGGAAGATTATAATGCAATACATGGAGGTAAATGGACAGTTCAGAATTTAAGACTATACTTAGAGAGTACAAGGGGGAAAGATGTCACAGACAAACTGTTTGATGAAATAGACTGGCAAATTGTACACTCTCTGAAAGCTGTATCAGTAAGAATTATTATTCACTGTTCACTAAATTGAAGATTTAGAGATCTTACTGGAAAAACAAATGATTGTTCCATTCCTTAAATATAAAAAAATGAAACAAAATATGAAGTTTGAGGATAAATTTTCTTTCAGCATTTCATTTTGCATGTGTTTACTAGGCAACATCCTGACATCATATGGAGGGTTCACTGCAAGACTGTACTTAGTGTACATACACTTATTACAGTCTTGCAGGAAACCCTTGATATGTTTGATGGGCCGGCCCTGCTTTGATTACAACAAATTGGGTAATATGAACAAAATGGGTAAACTCTTTTTGTGTAAGTCTTTTGGTAATTTCATTGGTTATGGTGAGGTTTGCAAGTGGTAATCTACCAATATTTCTGGACAATCCACCTAAAAGCCAATGGGCTTTGATACTTACCTTTAAGGTAGGGGACCCATAATAGTTCTGCAATGTTTAAAAGTTTTAACAGAGGTTTACCAATAGTTTTTGCTCAATTTCTCAGCAACTAATGGGCGGATTTAATTCAAACTTTATAGATAAGATCAGTATCAAGCAGAGATGTGTGATATTTTGGTTTTGATCCATTGACTCTTTACAGAGTTATGGCCCTTTGATAGAAAATGGCTATTACATTACGGACAAGCACTTGTAGGGGGATAGTGGTCTGTTTTGCCACAGTCTAGTTTTATAAAGAAAACTAGGTTAAAATTCTGAAAGATCATTAGTTACGAAATGTTGCTGAACTATTACAGGTCCACTACTTTAACTCATGTTGGTAACATTATTTTCTACAAGATCTTACCTCTGTTTCAGGGTGTCATCTCCAATGATAGACATTGCTTCGAGTGTTATGGGTAAGTCAGGATCAATGGCTAAGCCTGAAACAGTTGTAACTCCCTATAAACATATAGGGAGTTACCACTGTTTTAGGCTGAGCCATCAAATTATACCATTTTCATAATCATATAAATCCTAATGCAATTTAACCTTTTTCCAGAAAAATTGAAATTGTGTGTTCAAACAAGAGCACCACCTACAGGTACCTACCCTCAGCTGTTGAGTGCTGGATGGTGGAAAAAAATAAGTAAAAAAAGGGGGCATAATTTGCATAAAATGCACCTAGAGTTATCCCCCTCAATAGTAAAGGTTGCTCTTTTGATAATGAACATGTGTGCCAACTTACAAGTGAATGCCTTCAGTAGAACCAGAGATATCACAAATTGTCGAAGTTTTCGCTAAACAACAACGGCGCCAAAACAATAACTACTACGACGATAATGACAATGACACCAAGGCTATAGCAATACCTCAGATTTTCTCCGAAAACAGCCGAGCAAAAATTTGTCAATTTTTGGCATATTTCAAGCACTCTGGCTAAAGTTATTCCCCGCAATATTAAGTAAAAGTAGGCAGTGTAGGATTGGATCAGTCTGTGCTGGCTTATCTTAGTCTTTTCTGTCTGCCAAATCTTTGTGCATAGCAGGAATACCCTGTGATCAGCATGGGAAGGGTTAAATTATTAAAACAAAAAGAAGTTTTAATATGAAAACAGCCATTTCAATGTAGCACTTGATAGGGTAAACATCTTTTTAGAAATTTTCTTGTAAACCAATTATTGGTTTGTTTTGAAGTAGAGTTTACAAAACAGTAACTTGTATCTATAAATCAGATAGAGGGACACTATGCTAAAACTTTTGCAAAAATCACATCAAAGTTGGAAATTATTACAGTTGACTCTAATAAGTCTATTTTAAAGAGCTCTTTTTCCTTAGTTGATGTGCAATTTTCCCTTGTAATCTAAATCTCTATAATGCAGGTATGACATTATAATAGATGACAATCTTAAACCCTGGTTGATAGAGGTAAATGCGTCTCCATCGTTGACTAGTACGACATCCAGTGATCGTGTGATGAAATATAAACTGATGAATGATGTCATCAACATCGTAATTCCTCCTGGAGATGTACCAGAGTATGTAAATGTCAACACTTTACTCAATTTTGATACGTTTTAACCCTTTTCTGTCCAGTACCGAGATTATACATCCCTATGAATAAATATGTGACCCGTCACACGAAAAATGACCTTCTGGGAATTTGGTAGAATAAATATTGGAAAAAAAGATGTGTTCTAGAACAGGCCAGGTCGCATTTCAAAAATTCTTTCACAGGGGGGTAGATTGATTATTCAAGATTCAGAAAATTAGTAAAGTGCGAAAAGTGTTGACCCCAGTCAGTCTGTGCAATCCGCACAGTCTGACAAGGGTCAACACTTTACGCTCTTCCCAGATGGTCCCTTTGCATGTGACGGGTCACATATTTGAGAATATATTGTGGTAAACAAGGAATTGCTTGCAACATCTTGTTCCAGACAGAAATTTAATTAAAACATTTAAGGTGCAAACCAATAATTTTCTTTTTATTCCTGGCCTGTTCTAGTCCCTGACCATTCTATGAGTATTGGATCAAACTGTCCTCAAAATAAAGAAGATTTGGTCGCTGATCATTCAATTCTAAAATCAGGTTGACATTTATAAAGCAGTCTCGTATTGTTTGTTTGAAACTTACATATTATATTCTGAATTTCAGTGTAAGATGGAATAAAACTGTTGGAAAAGAAAATCTTGGAAACTTCTATGTCCTGTAAGTTGATTTCATTTCTCCGAGAAAACAAAACAAAGGTTTGAATTCTTAATTTCAATCTTGGTCCTAAATCATACCAAGGCCCAAGGTTATAAAACTTTTCTCATTCTCAATTCAAAATTTTCTCAAATTTCAATTTGAGATGAAAACATATGTATAAACATAAAAGATAATATTAATAAGTTGCTATAAATAACAACTTATTAATATTATCTTTTTTTTTGGTACATTTATTTAAATTCAAAATTTGAGAAAATTCTCAGTTGAGCCCGAGAAAAGTTTTATAACCTTCGGCACAGATCTTAGCATGCATTAATTTTACAGCAATGTGGACAGAGGCTTTTTCTGTAAAGTGTTTTGCCCAACTTGTCAATACAGCTCCAACCCACAACTGTCTGGGCCCCATGTTATTAAATTCTCAATTTAAAATTCAAAAAACTGTTTAGCCCTAAAAGATAGTATTTTAAGTTGTTATTCATAACAGCTTAATATTCAATAATCTCATCTTATATATTCATACATATATTATAATAACATTGCAGAATTGCAGCTTTAAACAAAATTTTAGATTTGACAAAGTTCTAATTTGAGAACTAGAAAAGTATTATTAGTCCCCCACCGGTTACCGGTTGGGTGACTATAGGTTTGCTCGATTCCGTCTGTCTGTCCGTCACACTTTTGTCCGGGCTATATCTTCTAAACCATATGTGCTAGCAACTTCAAACTTAGTACACTTATAGATCTCATTGAGGAGAAGTGTCATGTTCAAGAACCGTTACTCTGCCACGCCCACTTTTTGGGTTATTGCCCTTTGTTGTTTTTACCCTTACATTTTTGTCCGGAACATATCTCCTAAACTATGTGTGCTAGCAATTTCAAACTTTGTACACGTATAGATCTTATCGAGGAGAAGTGTCATATTCAAGATCCATAACTCTGCCACACCCCTCTTTTTGAGTTATTGCCCTTTGTTGTTTTTAGCCTTACATTCTTGTCCGGATCATATCTCCTAAACTATAATTGCTAGCAACTTCAAGCTTGGTACACTTATAGTTCTTATTGAGGACAAGTGTCATGTTCAAGAACTGTTATTCTGCCATGCCCACTTTTTGTGTTATTGCCCTTTGTTGTTTTTACCCTTACAATCTTGTCCAGATCATATCTCCCTAACCATAATTGCTAGCAACTTCAAACTTTGTACACTTATAGATCTTATCGAGGACAAGTGTCATGTACAAGAACTGTTACTCTGCCATGTCCACTTTTTGAGTTATTGCCCTTTGTTGTTTCTATCCTTACATTTTTTGTCCGTACTTATCTCCTAAACCATAAGCCCTAGCAACTTCAAACTTTGTACACTGGTAGATCTCATTGAGAAGAAGTATAATGCACAAGAACTGTTACTCTGCCACATCCACTTTTTTAGTTATTGTCCGTTGTTGTTTTTTATCCTGACATTTTTGTCCGGACCATATCTCCTGAGCCATCAGTGCTAGCAACTTCAAACTTGGTACACTTATAGATCTCATTGAGGACAAGTGGCATGTACAAGAATCATTCTTCTCTGCCCACTTTTGGTGTTTGTGACATTGGTTGTTTTTACTCTTATATTTTTGTTTGGGACATTTTGTTCAAAACCTAATGTGCAAGCAACTTCAAATTCTGTATAGTTATAGATCTTTTAAGTAGGAGATATATTATAAGAAAGGATTTTTTGTTATCCGGTGGGGAACTCCTGTATTGCATCGCAATACGACATGCACTTGTTTAATCATGTCTGTATGCCTCTTTGTTTGTATTTCTATAACTAAATAAGCACTGTGAAATGAATATTTTCCATATTTCTCCAAAGGTATTTTAAAAGCTACAATGTTAGGTAGTACATCCATACCTGCACAAAAAGCTACTTCTGCTAGTTTAGCTTAGAATTTACTATTTGCCAATTAGTTGGAGACAAGTAAGTGATGTGAAAAGATAATTTCACAGAACATTTTGTGGGTCTAACTCACAATCACAGTATTGACATATCATTGTTTTACCACCTGAGATAACAAGCTTACTTATTCATTGATTATTCCAAGATATCATAATTATCAATCAAAGCAACCAGGACAAAAGAGCAGTCATATCTATTTTATATATGGGTGTCTGGGTGACCAAAATATCATAATAACTATTTCATAAGTTGGTGACCAAAATGTAATATTATAATACTTCTTGAATGATGCATATACATGTATATTTTTATTATTACTTTACCCATTCTTGTTTGTATTCAAGTGATGTCATTTATTTTAGAATGTGCTTATGTTTCAGGTATGATGAAGACCTTGCCCAATCAGACCCTATTACACTGGACCCTAAAAACAAACTTGGCCCTGGAGCTCTTGGACCGAGAGGAATAAGGGAGCCAAAGGGACGTCCATCACCAGCTACTTGGAAATGAGTTGTACATTATTTTGTAAAGGAAGAATTGTACAAAATGAAAGAAAATATCCTCCGTGTAACTTCAAAACCTTCTAACTACAGCTTGATTAAAGCTGTAGTTACAAGGTTTTGCAATTGCATTTCTTTACACATGATGAAGGAGGCATGCAATTCAAGGATATTTTCAATATATTGGCTTGTGAGTGGATTTGATTATGGTATGGTGTGTCTATTGTCAAATGATAAAGCATTGACTTCTTGAATCCCAAGAGTAAATCATGCTACGCCATTCAGTGATAGTAGTGATATGAAGTCCAGAAAGCAGAAACAAGGATTATTTGAATTGTATGAACTTGTATCCCAAAAAATGTGAAATAATTATGTTTAAAACAGACTGAATTATGATTCAATGAAAGTTACTCTGCAATCATCACTATCACCATATGTAGAGCTAAGTGCAAAACTGTATATACACTTAGTACAGTCTTGCACCAAACCCATTATTATGCCTCCAACAGTATTTAAGTTTTACCTTGTTAAGACCCCTTGACCTTAACAGATGACCTTCAATGATGCCGAATGATGAGAAGAACCTTAATACAAAATATGTTTAGGCTGCAGATTATTTTTTCCAAGACAGACCAACAGACTGACACCAGTAATACAATATTCCCCTGATCTATCAATGAGGGGTTGTAATTAAGTTGAAAGCAGACAGTTTAGGCTAAGTCTGTGCAGACTGATCTTAGTCTACACTATCTGCTTAAGTTTATTAAAGCAAGACTATGCCATGAACAGTATGAGAAGGGTTAACAATGATGAGAAATAGTCATTTAGGATGAGTGCCACCTTCAAGAATCAAACTTTGGACACGCTAACACTGCGCTATGATGGTGGCACCTAATAACAATGTTAATATCAGTTTCTTACACTAATTTAAATCTTGAAAACCTATTCTATTATTTTGTATAAACAATTTTTAATGTCTGTGATAATAAAATGATGTTTGAATTACATGCAGGTTGTTTCTTGTTTGTTTTTATCCTTTTAACCTCAGAGGATCATGAGTCCATGATGGCCGAAGACTGAATAAGAATTATTCATTTCAAGCCAATGCAGTGTAATGAATCATACAAGAGAATACTTAAAGACTTTTTCATATTTTAATTAAACAAAATTTGTGTCATCAGCTAACAAAGTCTGTATAAAATATGTGAAAATCAAAACAAGTAACAAATTTAAATTAAAATAGAGAATCTCACAAATGTTAATCAATTACCCATTTCACTTAAATTCACAATTTCAAATTATGACTCTTAAGTAACAAGAGTGCCATCGTCACAAAATACGCCCCACTTTGCTGCTGTTTCACGAAAATAATTGTAGACACTACTTATTTTGACAGAACCAAATTCAAAATGACCAAGTTTCATTTAAATCAAGACAAAAAGTAAGGAGGAGTCGCCTTCACAAGGCTGCAATTTCAATAAGCCCCAGACACTAAGTTTTAAGGGGGCATAATTCAGGGAAATAAATGAGCCATAAAATCCTTGTTTCATGACTACATCTACAAATCATGGTGATGACAATGACCATGTTTCATTTAAATAAAGACAAAAAGTAAGGAGGAGTTGCATTCAAAAGGCTGCAATTACAATAAGCCCTAGATACTAAGTTTTAAGGGGGCATAATTTAGGGTAAAATTAAAGAACCATAATATCCTTACTTCATGCTCTTCTACCAATTTCATTTATAACATCCACCAAGTTTCATTTAGGTCCAGCCAGAAACTTAGGAAGAGTTGCATTCACAAGGCTGCAATTTCAATAAGCCCCAGAGAATAAATTTTAAGGGGGCATAACTGAGGCAATAAGCCCCAGAGACTAAGTTTTTAAGGGGCATAACTCAGGCAAAAATCAACTTACGATAAAATCCTTCCTTCATGCACATCTACCAATTGAGGTGATAACATTGACCAAGTTTCAAGAAGATCCAGCCAGAAACTTAGGAGGAGTTGGGTTGACAAAAAAAGTGGACCCAGAGACTAAGTTTTTAAGGGGCATAATTTAGGGTAAAATTAATGAACCATAATATCCTTACTTCATGCTCTTCTACAAATTTCGGTTATAACATCCACCAAGTTTCATTTAGGTCCAGCCAGAAACTTAGAAAGAGTTGCATTCACAAGGCTGCAATTTTAATAAGCCCCAGAGAATAAATTTTAAGGGGGCATAACTGAGGCAATAAGCCCCAGAGACTAAGTTTTTAAGGGGCATAACTCAGGCAAAAATCAACTTACCATAAAATCCTTCCTTCATGCACATCTACCAATTGAGGTGATAACATTGACCAAGTTTCAAGAAGATCCAGCCAGAAACTTAGGAGGAGTTGGGTTGACAAAAAAAGTGGACCCAGAGACTAAGTTTTTAAGGGGCATAACTCATGCAAAAATCAACGAACCATAAAATCATTCCTTCATGCACATCTACCAATTGAGATGATCACATTGACCAAGTTTCAAGAAGATCCAGCCAGAAACTTAGGAGGAGTTGGGTTGACAAGAAAAGTGGACCCAGAGACTAAGTTTTCAGGGGCATAACTCAGGCAAAAATTAGTGAATTGTAAAATCCTCTCATCATGCACATCTACCAATTGAGATGATCACATTGACTAAGTTTCAAGAAGATCCAGCCAGAAACCTAGGAGGAGTTGCGTTGACAAGAAAAGTGGATGGACGGACGGACAGACGGAGAAGATGACGCCAATATACGTCCGCCTCCTGCGGCGTATAATAAAAAGGAAAATTCAGTAATTTTGCAATATAGAAATTTGAAAAGGATATTTGGCTCTGCTGACAATTATAAAAGATAAGATTTTAGACTGGGTCTAAAATCAAAGAAATTGCAGATTACATTTGAGTCTGTGTATGACATTTCCAACAATTTGACACCTGCGTGAGGTGCAAACATTTAGCAGCCCAGATTATAACAAAGTGTAATTTGAGGATTGCCCAACAGTCTACAGATACTTTGAGACCTTATTTATCTATAAATCGCAAAGTGAAGACTCTGGTCAGACTGTGCGGATGTACAGACTGGCCAGATTCTTTGCTAAGCGTACATTTGAAATTGTTGGAAATGTTAAGCGCAGGCTCTGTTCAATTTGAATGAATTTCAAAATGCTTAGTATTTTGGGGTGCAATGCAATGTTGAAAATTATTGTTTTCAAAGCAACAGTCGAACTTGCTCAAGCAACCACATCTTTTAAGCCACCAATTTTATGAAGCCACCATTTTCAAAATTCTCCTCCTTTTAAATCAAAATATCTTTAAAATAGTTATTATCCTTGGTCAAAAAATTATTGTATATGAATCCTATGTTGTTAATGTATTTTCTTAAGGGTTATAAAATAGTAAGATTGAGTGGAAATGGGTAGACCGCTTCAAAACAACGTAACATTCTTGAAATTTCAAAAGATAATTTTCAAAATTTTCAAACTGTTCTCAGATATACAAAAGTTTAAAATGGTGGCTTAATTGTGTAATTTCAACTGTGCAAAATAATAAATAGTTACATTAAAAATATGTGACCTGTCACACCAAAAGGGATCATCTGGGAGTTCTGCAAAATAAATATTTGAAAAAAGAGATTGTTTCTTGTAAAGCAAAACAAAAGGTCGCATTTCAAAAATTCGTTCAAAGGAAACTAGATTGATAATCCTGGATTTAGAAAATTAGGAAAAAACGATAAGTGTCGACCCTAGGAAGTCTGCACAATCTGCGCAGTCGGACAAGGGTCAACACTTTACGCACTTCCCAGATGGTCCCTTTTTGTGTGACAAGTCACATGTGAATGTAGTTTCTTGAGGATAAATTATGTCATGAGGATCTGTTTTCCTGTCTTTGAGAAGTCCGTAAACAGAGAATAACTTGTAGACGTTGTTTGGCTGGTTCAAAGGTGGATTGTAGACCCAGAGTGGATTCATAAAACATGGCTGCTTTATCCCATTGACCCTGAAATGCGCAGGATGGATGTTTAATGACATTGTTTTATTCAAACCCATTACCAGAAGACAAAATTTTAGACTGTTCAATTTCCAAGAAGTTTCAGAGAATTTGACATCATTATAAATGGTTCTTAAGATAATTCTTACTAGTTATACATAGGCTCAGCTTACCCCATTGAAATCAAAGTTGCCTGATGTTCTGCAGATTGAACCCGTCTCAAGCTGAACCTTGAATATTCCTGCTTTCGCAGGAGGTATAAACAAAGATCAGCCTGCACATATGTGCAGTCTGATCTTAGAACATACCACCTGATGTCACTTTTTAAACCAGAAAAGTTTAAAAAACAAGAAGGCCATAGTGGCCCTAAGTCGCTCTTCTGAATGATCTGTCTAAAATTTTCAAAAGCAGGTTTAGAAAGAGAATAATTGTCACTTAGCTAAAGTCATCCAAAATTGTATCAATTCAATCATTCTGACCAAATTTCAAGTTGATCTGGCAAAATATGTGGCCTCTATAGTGCATACAAGGTTTTTCTAAGATTTGACCCCATGACCTAGCTTTTGACCCCAATTGACCCAATTTCGAACTTGTCAGAGATTTCATCAAGACAATCATTCTGACCAAATTTCAGGTTGATCGGGCAAAAAATGTGGCCTCTAGAGTACTTACAAGGTATTTCTAAGATTTGACCCTGTGACCTAGTTTTTGACTCCAGTTGATTTCATCAAGACAATCATTCTGATGAAATTTCAGGTTGATCGGGAAAACAATGTGGCCTCTAGAGAGCATACAAGGTTTTTCTAAGATTTGGGACCGTGACCTAGCTTTTGACCCCAGGTGACCCAATTTAGAACTTGTACGAGATTTCATCAAGACAATCATTCTGAGCAAATTTCAAGTTGATCGGGAAAAAGATGTTGCCTCTAGCGTGTATACAAGGTTTTTCTAAAATTTGACCCCTGACCTAGTTTTTGACCCCAGTTGACCTAATTTCAAGGAAGTCTAAGATTTCATTAAGACAATCATTCTGATCAAATTTCAGGTTGATTGGGAAAAAATGTGGCCTCTAGAGTGCATACAAGGTTTTTCTAACATTTGGTACCGTGACCTAGTTTTTGATCCCAGTTGACCAAATTTTGAACTCGTCCGAGATTTCATCAAGACAATCATTCTGACCAAATTTCAGGTTGATTGGGTCAAAAATGTGGCCTCTAGAGTGCATACAAGGCAAATGTTGACGACGGACGACGCACAACAGACGACAGACATCCACTTACCACAATAGCTCACCTTGAGCACTTCGTGCTCAGGTGAGCTAAAAAAGTATTGAATTTTCATAATACCAACTAATGATTAATGATACAGTGTTTTCAGCACTTTGATTTTAATCATATTGCCAAGAATTTTATTAAGCATGACAAGGGTTAAACTCAGTCTGACTAACAATTTTCCTCAATGATTAAGCAGAAAGCAAGTAATTTAGGTATAGATCAGAAAGAGAAACAAAGGAGGTAACTTTGTCAAAATAAGATCGATTTATTTTTCCTTGAATGGACAACAGAAGCTTAATAGATGTACAGATTTAAGTGGGTGATCAAAGCTCAATTTTGTCTATACCTGTACAGACAAAATTTACCTTTATTACTCCATTAAACTTTTAAATCTTTTTTGTCTATAGATCTTCCTGTTTAGACAAAATTGACATTTTATCACTCCATTAACTTTTTACATCTTGAATTTGGCTAAATGCCGAGGTTAACAGTACTTCAGTCATATCAGGGCAGCTGGAGCTTCTATCCATGGATTCTTAGTATTTTTCTCACAAATATTACAACAACATCCTTTCCAGGCCCCCAGCTTTCATCATGCTTAAGTTAAGTTATCCACCCATTGGTGGGGGACAAATATTAGATTGATTGATTGAATGGAGTTTAACGCCGCTTTCAACATTTTTTCAGTTATATCGCAGCGGCTGGAGCACCTAACAATGGTTTCCTGGTATTTCTTTCACCAGTACAACCACCACATCCTTTCCTAGCCTCCAGCCGCTATCTCACATAGGTCTACGATTATCAACCTATTGGTGAGAGACAAATAGTCGGAAAGAATGAGTGCCGCCGTCGGGATCGAACCGACAAATGTTAGAAAGGATAATTGCTCTAGCCAAATATCAAACATGGAACCTAATGATTGAGCCTCCAAATTGCTACCAACTGAGCTTTGAATGTTGTCCTCAAGGATCTCTATGGTTTTACAAGTAGAAGATTGACAATGTTATGGATTCTGTCTGGCAGATATTGAAAATTAACTCAAGTATTGTCAATAATATTGAACTAGGTGGCAAATTGTGACAAGATATGCCTGTTACACCGCTGGATGTCTGAGTAGGAAAAACAACAAAGGGAAATAACTCATACAATAAATGAAGTATAGTAACAGCTTTTATAATATGCCCTACACTGTGGGAGTGAAATAACCCCGTTGAATATTTTTGATATTACACGGGTGTTATTACACTAGTTGAATAACTATGCAAATGAGCCCACAGCGAATAGCAACGCTATTTTGTAACCGCGAAAATGACGTCATAATGTACATATTGTGAGGTCAGTTTTAAACGGCGTTTTAAGTTTCGTGGAAAATAGAAATGATGAATTCAAGAATTTTGACGATTTTTTCGCAAAAGTTCGGGTCATATTATAAATAGAATATTGAACTTGTGCTCATAAAATACCAAATTTATTAAACTCGTCATCTAAAACAGATAAAAACTCGGCGTAGCCTCGTTTTTATCTGTTTATAGATGACTTGTTTAATAAATTCGGTATTCAATGACCACTCATTCAATATCCTCTATTTGTGCACTGCACTCTGTAATCATGAGGGGAACATAGCTGCCAAGTTTCAATTGACACAAGCTGACAGAGAAGTTGATGCTGTAGGATGCCACATGCCATCACATATTATGTCCCGTCTTTTGACAGGTTTATAAAAAGAATAGGTTGCTTGGAAAATTGACAAAAGTTTTTTTATTTTCCCTATTCCTACCAGGGGAGTGTTTAATCATCTTACCTTTGCTGCATATAGGTTTGCCATATTAAAATGACTAACAACTAGACCCTGTGAAACATCCATGGCAAAACTTGTGGCAGCTATAGCGTCGTTTAGATACCCTGCTCTGTGTAATATATTGGCTGTGCTCAATAAGGCTATATCCTGTAAAATATACTTTAACGTTAGTTATCATACATTTACTGTTCAAGTACTCTTTGTTGTACTCTTTGTTGGCAACATTTTTAAGAAAGAGCTTTAGTGGACAGCTTACATTCTTGTGAAGAGATTTGTCAATAAAATAGGGTAGAATTTACAGTCAAAGAGCACTTGAGGTAATCTCAGTTTTAAAAAAGATCAAGAATAACAGCTCTTGGGTACATCCAGGATTTTTGCAAAGGTGGTCAAACATACAAAGGGGGGGGTCCTAAAACTGAAATCTAGAAATGATTTAACGGGAATTAAGTTAGCGAGATTTGAGGAAGGGATGAAAAAGTGAACTCTAAATGCTGCGAATAGACCAACCATGAAAACCTGAACTTTAGTCGTCAAGTTTTGCTCAGAGAAACTTACTGGAAGATTATTAAATAGCAGATTATTTGTATGTCCACATATTTAAAGGAAACAAAGAAAATTCCTTTTTTATTTGGGTGTCAGTCTATATACACATGTATGTGATGGTAATTGTTCGGACAAAATCAGCAGATCGACACACTAACACACCACATCAAACTGTCATTATGACAACTATGTGTTGTTCACAGCATGTGGGCTTGACAAAAATTGTTTCTTTTTGGTTTGAATATAAATTAAGCTACAAAGCTCTCACCTTTGTTTTTGATGGGGAGAAATACAGAGCCGTTCGGAGACAATCTAGAGCACGAGATGCGTCGCCCTGGACTCTCCAGTATAATGCTGCCACATTTGCTAGTACCCAGGATGTGTCATTCTGAAAATAAGATTGAACAAGAACACTGCCTATGATAGTAATATAGACAATGATAATAATATGAGTCTATGATAATAATATAGACTATGAGTTTAGATTTTGTGGTTGGTGCTTTAAGCGTAATGCATATATTATTGAAGATGAATTCCATTTTTTACTCAACTGCCCTTTGTATAACAATTTAAGAGACATCTATTTTGTGAACGAATGGAAAAATGATTATCTGTCAATTAATTTGTTTTATAGAATTATGTCAGATAACAGAGATTTTAATATAAAACAAGATGTGTTTGTGAAACACGAATGCCCCCGTAACGGCAATTTTTTTAAAAGTTTGACCTTGACAGATGACCTTGACCTTGTCACATGACCTTGACTTTGGTACCAGCGGATGCGGATCATTGAGATGTATCATCATGTCAAATATTAGCTTTGTATCTTGAATAGGCTTGAAGATATTGGCAAGGTTAAGTTTTCGGACAGACGAATGGACAGACAGAGACGGACAGACGGACATGAGTAAAACAATATGCCCCCGATCTATCGATGCGGGGGCATAAAAACTTGCAAAATTTTTAGCAGAAGCTCTCAAACGAAAAACAGAATCTGGTTCAAACACTGAGTTATTACAGGTACATGTATAACAGAATTAGTATGATTGCTGTTATGATCATGTGCGTGTAATATCCTTTATCTACCTACATGTTATTAATAAATGAACATGCCACTTAAGACAATTTGTTTCAACAATTATCACTCATGTAAAACAATGTTGTAATATGTATTCGTATAATGGGCCGGAGGCCTAAATAAGTAATAAAACTATGTTATGTTATGTTATGGGTGAAACACTCGACTGTAGGTGCTAGATAATGTAAAAAAATCTAAGTAGAAAAAATACATACCTCTTACAAAAATGCTTTCAGAGTTATCCCCCATCAAAGACTGGATAGCTCTTGTGATGGTGAACAAATATGTCAAGTTTCATGAAGATACCATCAATAACAACAGAGATATGACCAAGGTTAAAGTTTTCCATGCCAATGCCTATGCCAACAACAACATCAACAATGCCAAGGAGATCACAATGCCCCAGCTTTTTTTAAAACAGCCAAACTAAAAACATAGTATAAGGAAACTATTTATCCACATCTTAGAAACACAAAAAGTTCTTTCACGCTTCAACAAATTATAACTTAATCCCAATTTCTCATATGATATTGAGGAAATTGGTGTTAGAAAAGAAGAAATTGCTTTGAGCAGAATGGCATTTTTTTTTATATTTTTTTTGTTTTTGTTTTATTTGTTTTATTGATCATTTTGACATCAATAAATTGAAGCAGACCTGAATGAAAATGACACCTATCTATGTAGTCAGTAAACATGTCTTTTGTTTGCAATCAGAAATGTTTAAGTATTTACCTTTTGTAAAGCTTTAGCTATTCTGGTACCAACAGCATCAATAGATTCATAGAAGCCACCCAACTTTTGTAAAACCTGAAATGACAGTAAAATTAACTATGTCAAACCTTGTCATTCGGAGCTCTGCTGTTTTATAGGAGGTAAAGACAAAGATCAGACTGCACAATCATGATCTTAATCTACATATCTTTTCCCCCTAAAGCCAGAGTTGTAAATAAATCAAATTTTCAAAAAAAAAAATGCTTGCATATAATTGGTGCTTCCAGTGATTCTGTATTCTGTATGTAATTCTACATAGCATTTTATTCAGCTTTACCATGGCAAATAAAATGGCCAAAACACCTTTCAAATCTTATCAGTGCATAATTTTTTTTTGGATTGGTCCAAAATTAAGAAAATTGCAGTAAGAAATTTAGTTTGTACTTGAATGAAAGGGTAATATTGTAAAGGAAAAAAAGCATTGTCTAAGAAAAATATCATTCCTCTTGAAAGGTTATTCTTTCAAAACTGACCAAACATTCCTAGTTTCATGTAAATGCAAAACAGAAGTAAACTACATTGTCAGGTGACCAAAGCTTTGTAAATAAGCTGTAGTCATGACATTTTGATCACTCAATGGTGTCATTATGATTATGATTCTCCACGAGTCGATTACTATGATTTTACACAGTAATGACGACAAGTAGCAACATGTTTTTTTCTGTTTTTTTTTTTCAAAAATAGCAGAGATAAATTATTTTCAAGGCAATCACAAGAATGGGATATTCTTACCTCTCTGAGTCCATTTTCTGCCTCATACTTGAGTGACCACCTATATTCAACACCAGGAAGTGAGTCTATAATGGGATATTCTTACCTCTCTCAGTCCATTTTCTGCCTCATACTTGAGTGATCCTCTATATTCTACACCAGGAAGGGTGTCTATTATGGTCTCTTCTGGAACTTCAAATTCACAATATGGTTTCTCATATTGTCCTTTTATCACAGTTGATTTAAAATTGATATGTTCACGAATACTGAAACAAATTAAGTATATGGTTATGTAAGTTAATTACAGTTTTTAGAAAATAACTTTGAAATAAGATTACTTTTGAGGGATATTATAAAACCTAATACTAATCAACAATTCATAAAAAAAAAAATTTTCCATCAAGGCTCAATGGTATAATTAGTAGCTAAGGTTTCTAAATCCACTCTGTTTTTTACACAATGCTTGTTTGTAAGAAACAAAGTGGAGTTAGAATCCCTGGCTTGCATAGATGTCTTGAGAGCTTATCACACGAAAAGCTCAAGTTTTTAGACATTGTTAAAACTAATGGAATTAACTCTACATAATAGGGTTACAAATTTTTGCATCAACAAGAAGTGTTCGTAAAACTTTATTGCCCCTGAAATGCCATTTTGTTTACAGGTCTCACCTTGATAATTGACCTTGACCTTGTCAAATGACCTTGACCTATGAATTGCAAAATGACAAGAAAATGAATTATGCCAAAAATGAGCATAGTAACTGGAATAGTGTAGAAATTGTCAGGGAAAATGTTCAGTTTTCAGATCAAGTTTTCGTAGACAGACAGACACCAGTGAAATAATATGCGCATGAACCATTGCTGGAAAGAAAGTGTTTCATTTTACAGTACATTTTCAACCTCAGTTCATTGAAATAAGACGGTTTTTGGTAAAAGCCTCAAAGAAAAGCCCAAAGACATTGATGTTTTAAATATCCACTTACCTAATTTTTTTAGCTGAGAAAGACAGCCATGTACTTGAGAATTTCTGTATATTAATTTTCTTGAGTTTCTGACACTCAGCAGGTCTTGGTATAGATATAAACATCCTTGTTCCAACATATTTTCTGGTGTCTGCAATGGCAACAATATTAGTATATAAATGTTGGAGGTAAACACCAACAACAACAAAATTAATTTTTGTTTTGCCTAGCCTGTTCACAACACAAGTTTAATGCTGATTAAACTGTGCTTTTCATCCAATTACTACTGTATTTCCTCTAACAATAGCACCCTCCCTAATAGTAGCACCCCTACATTTTATACTAAGAAAACCCACTTTTAATGCCTAAATTTTAGGCAATTTTTGAGACTTCTTCTCTAATTTGAGATGAATTTAATCTAAACATCTGTCTTTTTCTTCATTTTACTCAATGTTTGCTATATATTTATTTATCCACTTTTTTGCAGACAAGTTCATTTTGATCCTGGTCAAGCAAGAAATTGGCTTTTACTAAACCAGGGACAAGTGGAGAAAATCTGTTTTGACACCCCTGCTTATGAAAGGGGCCTTTACAAACCTGGCAGTTTATCCTCTCTGAGTTGAAGTATTTTAGTTTGTGCCGCATAAAGTTCATCTCCGACGGGGAAATCAGCATGACCTTGGAATGTTGGTACCCTGTCTACAAGGTCTATGAGTTCTTTCGTCTTCTCGATTATTTTCTGTGACTTCTCGCTTTTCATGTGTATGGGGAGTATTTTAGCCAGGTGACCATTTATTAGAATTGTCAGGGAGTCTGGATTTTGATTGATTCTCTCGAACTCAGATACCTGTGGGAAAATGATAGATACAATGATTTAAAGGATATAAAATAAGTGGTTATGAAATTATTCTATTTTTCAAATGAGTCATCTATAAACAGATAAAAACATGGCTTTGCCAAGTTTTTATCTGTTTTGGATGGCAAGTTTAATAAAGTCAGTAATTTAGGATCACTTATTTGATATTCTTTATATATATGACCCGCCCTTTTGCGATAAATTGAGAAAAGTTCATTAATTTAAATTTTTTCAAAAACATATTACACTGTTTATAAAAAAAAACATCGCAACAATCATTTTCACAGTAATGAAATAATGTTGCATTACACTCTTAGCTTGATTGCATAGTTATTTTACTAGTGTAATAACACCTATGAAATAGCAGAAATATTCAATGGGGTTACTTTACTCCCACAATGTAGGTAGTTATCATTTTGTAAAATACTTTTTTTAACAACAAGAGTATAGCATGAGGAGCTCAATAATTGGCTCTTAAAAATTTATGAAATAAAATGAGCATTGAAAATAGATACAATGTAATCCACTATTTTGATATTGGTCCATCATTAGGCTTCACCAAATCATTCTGTAACCATTTGATATGCTAGCATCAACAGAAGATGAGATAAATTTGTCATGGCAACACCTAAATATTAAGTGTTTAGCAGTCCTAAATTGTATGCAACGAGATCAATTGGGTAATCCTGACAGCAGATTGATTTCAAAATTATGCATTACAATGTTTCTACCCACAGTTTATAATTCAAAGTTCAAACAGATATCTTATGAAATACCGAGAGATTAGAAATTGCTTAACTTTCTTCACAACTAAGAGGAAAATATAATATTATATTGACACAGAAATTGCCTAAGATAACATTAAGTTTTCTTCAAATTTAGTGATTGTTATTGATTCATTTTTAAATTCAGTTGAAAATTTTGTCATTTTACACAAAATGTCTTGATAAAAAGTTAAATCAGATCACAAAATATAGCTCTAAAATCTAAATTAATCACACCATGCTTTTTATTAGGAACATTTTCAAGTCACAACATCCCATGCAACTTAAAATTAGACATTTTAGTATATCAATATCTTTCTGACAGAAATATTTAGTAATTAAGGTAGTGGACCCATAATAATTTGGCAACGTTTTGAAAGTAATGAACTTTAACAGTGGTAATCAAGGTTTCCTTTTCTTTAGGAGACCTTAGTTAACATTGTGGACGATCATGTGGTCCGAAATGTTGCGAAACTATTATGGGTCCACTACCTTAACTGCAACACATAAGGCATTGTATCTTGAATGGGCCTATTGGAAATGATAATCCTTCTCATGCTGTTCATTGCTGTAAACAGAGCGTTAGCACACTGTTTAGACTAAGATCAGCGTTTACAGATATACAGACTGATCTTTGCTTACACTATCTGTTGTCCACTTCATTATTGTGGGAAACATTTGAGCCAGTTTGCCCTGTGTTCAGGAAGACAAAACGATGCAAACTTTTTGCTAACTGTACCCTGCTTTGCTTGTAAGAGCATGTGCAAAGCGGGGCAAACAATTTGGGTTGGTTTTGTCATCTTGAATGCATGGCTTGTTAAAACGTCCCAAAAATAGGCATTTATAAAAAAAAGAAATAGTCAGCAGGATAAGGGTTAACATTTGGTCAATTTCCACAGAATGGCTGAGAACAAAGTTAAAACAATATCCTCTAAATCATATCAATGCATTGTAATGTAAATCAAGATGAATAACTTTTGCTCAAAATTGACCTTAAAGATACTCTGATAAAAGATTGCTTTTTGAGGATTTGTTTTTTATCACATATCATTTTCTAGTTTCAGGTACATTTTTCAAATTGACAGATTTACAATCACAAAGTAATATGCCCCCCTTTCTTCAAACGGTAGGCTTAAACAAGATTTATAACGAAGTAACCAAATTATGAATACAAAGTTAGGAGATAATCTAATACAATTCTATCTTTGATGGTCTTTACAACTTATAAAGCAAGTTTATATAAACTAAACACTACTGCATCTAAGTTTACCATGCAAAACCATCAATTACTAAACAATGTAGAAAACATAACTGAATCAATTAAGTCCTTATCTATTGAATAACAAACACATGCACTCTTGAATTTATTTTTCTTTTCTTTTCAGTTTTTGTTGTTGAAAATTTACCTAATTTAGATAACAACACAAAAATAGAAATCAACACCATTGCACTCAAACTAACCAATGAAAATAAATGAGGCTGTGCATGACATTTCCATTAATTCGAAAAGTTCAAACTGTATATATAAAGTTATCTTATGGTCTACAGATACTTTGAGCCTTATCTATCTACTAAGCTTATAGTAAGACCCTGGTCAGACTGTGCAGATGCACAAACTGTCCAGAGTCTTTGCTTTGGGCGTATTTGAATTTTTTGGAAATCTCAGGCACAGGCTCAAATGTAAGAATTACATATCAGGCACAATTTATATGAAATACCAAAGTAAGTTTCAAATTTGTAAGTATTAAATTACAAGAGGACCATGATGGTCCTAGATCGCTCACCTGACTCTCTTTGATCACTTGCACATCACATCAAGTAAAAAGGCAGATGTCATAAAGAAGATAATTTCTACATAAAACCAAGTTTCACTAAGTTTAATCCATTTTTGTGACCATTAGAGTTATTTCAAGTAAATTATCTTTAAGACTCCTTTTCCTGTGATATGGCATGAATCCTTCCCATTTTAAATAGAGTTCATTCTTGTGACCTGGCAAACATTTTGACCAAGTTTCATGAAGATTGGACCATATTTGTGGCGTCTAGAGCTCTTAAAAGAAAATTGTCATTATGGCCCCTTTTCCCATGATATGGCATGGATCCTTCCCATTTTCAAAAGAGCTCATCCTCATGACCTAACAAACATTCTGACCAAGTTTCATGAAGATTGGGCCAAATTTGTGGCCTCTAGAGTGTAAACAAGAAAATTGTCATTAAGGCCCCTTTTCCCATGATATGACATGGATCTTTCCAATTTTAAATAGGCTTCATCCTAGTGACCTAGCCATTATTCTGATCATGTTTCATGAAAATTGAATTGTATTTGTGGCTTCTAGAGCGTAAACAAGAAAATTGTCATTAAGGCCCCTTTTCCCATGATATGGCATGGATCCTTCCCATTTTCAACAGGGTTAATCCTTGTGACCTGGCCAACTTTCTGACCAAGTTTCATGAAGATTGTGCCATATTTGTGGCCTCTAGAGTGTGAACAAGAAAATTGTCATTAAGGCCCCTTTTCCCGTGATATGGCATGGATCCTTCCCATTTTCAATAGGATTAATCCTTGTGACCTGGCCAACATTCTGACCAAGTTTCATGAAGATTGGGCAATATTTGTAGCCTCTAGAGTGTAAACAAAAAATTGTCATTAAGGCCCCTTTTCCCGTGATATGGCACAGATCCTTCCCATTTTCGATAGGGATCATCCTTGTGGCTTGGCCAACCTTCTGACCAAATTTCATGAAGATTGGGCCATATTTGTGGCCTCTAGAGTGTAAACAAGAAAATTGTCATTATGGCCCCTTTTCCCATGATATGGCATGGATCCTTCCCATTTTCAATAGGGTTCATCCTTGTGACCTGGCCAACATTCTGACCAAGTTTCATGAAGATTGGGCCATATTTGTGGCCTCTAGAGTGTAAACACTAAGATTGTTGACGCCGGACGACGGACGACAGATGACGCACGACGGACGACGGACATTCAATGATCACAAAAGCTCACCTTGAGCACGATGTGCTCAGGTGAGCTAAAAATTCAAATGACACAAATCTGACCTTGACAAAAAAAAAAAAAAAATGGTGCACACTGGTCTGCTATTAATATTATGCATTTGATATATGAGACTATACCATTTTTTATTCAAAAGTAATGCCTTTGTTTAATGTATTGATCTTATATTAAGTTTAAGGGGAAAAGAAAAGGACCTTAACCTTGATTAATGAAAATGAACTTTGTTTTTACAGAAATAATATATTCCAGTAAAAACATACATTCATTTCATGGTGTTTTGTGTAATAGTGAAAAGTATTGTCCCTAGGTAAAGGGGATGATGTTTCAAACTGTTGCCAGATGTCAAAGGCAGAGATCAACAGTGCAGAATGTCATCCCCAGCATCGAGGGTAATAGTTTTTCACTGTTACACAAAACACCATTAAATAACTATCGTATTGCCTGATCATTAATGTTTAAATATGTTTTTCATCCCAAAATATATTACAAAAAGAGACAAAGAGAAAAGAAAAGTCCAAATTTGGGATAAAATGTCTAAGAGCGAGTTACTTTGCATGTTAACTACTTATTGATGTCATTTTTGCAAGTGGTTAATAGTTTGGCACTCAGTGCACATTGATGAAACAGTTCATACTGTTGCCCAGTCACGTGACAGATAGCACAATGAAACAGTTCATATTGTTGCCCAGTCACATGACAGATAGCACAATGAAACAGTTCATACTGTTGCCCAGTCACGTGACAGATAGCACAATGAAACAGTTCATATTGTTGCCCAGTCACATGACAGATAGCACAATGAAACAGTTCATACTGTTGCCCAGTCACGTGACAGATAGCACAATGAAACAGTTCATATTGTTGCCCAGTCACGTGACAGATAGCACAATGAAACAGTTCATACTGTTGCCCAGTCACGTGACAGATAGCACAATGAAACAGTTCATACTGTTGCCCAGTCACATGACAGATAGCACAATGAAACAGTTCATATTGTTGCCCAGTCACGTGACAGATAGCACAATGAAACAGTTGAAAATGGTTATAATATATATTTATAATAGAATATCAGCTGTGTTCAAGTGCAGTCTTACTAAAAATACAAATGTGAAATATGAAGACCCCAAGATCCTTCTCCATTACAAGAGAGCTAATGGCCCTACAGCGCTGACCTGAGGCTTAGTTGACTAACCTTAATTAAACTAAACTTTGTGTAGGAAATAGAATTACAGTCTTTATAGCCCTAATTTGAGAACTGACCCCTTGACTTAATTTGAACCCTGCTTGACTCAATTTTAAAACTTGACTAAGATACATGTATCATGCTGTTAAATATTTTGACTGAATTTCAAGACATTTAAGCAAAAAATGTGGCCTCTAGAATGCACACAAGGTTCTAAGATTTTCTACTATTACCTACTAAATACCCTACTTGACTCTAACTTTCTGAGATATCATGTTCACAAACAATCTGACTAAGGTTAAAAAAAATTTGAGCCAAAAAAGTGGTCTCTTGAATAGACACAAGGGTTGGGGTTTTTTTAAAGTTTGAGCCCTTTGCCTCATTTTTGTCCAAACTTGGCCAAATTTTCAACCAACCCAATATTTTGATGAAAGAAATATTTTGACCTAGTTTCAAGATATTTGAGCCAAAAATGTGGCCCCTAGAGTGCAAACAAAATGTTGACAAATGACAGATGGCGGATGACAGGTAATGGACGCACTTAGATCATAAAAGCTCACCATGAGCACTTTGTACTCAGTTGAGACTTTTTAAAGTGTTGGATATGAAAATAATCTAGGATAATACATAAAACTGTTAGATAAAGTTTAAAAATTGAACAAAACAGAAGAGTTAAAAAGAAACAAACTACAATACAACAATTAGAATACAGGTATTGTTATAACTTTCAGCCATATTCAGAGAAAAAAGGCTCAACTGATAAGTGCAAAGTAGGCATGAAATTGAACTACATTCCATCATATTTGTACAAACTAAACAATATAATTAGTACAAGTACAATAAATAATTTCATTATCACATCTTTTTGTGTCCAATCTCCTTTTTATCCATAATAATCAATAAGTAATTCAACTGGAAACTTGTTTTAGTTCTACGAGAAAGAATTTCAGCAATGATTATCAATGTATAAGTGTGAACAATATTTTAAATTTCTTTTTTCAATTGGTCAGTCTTAAGACTACTGTCAGTGCCACAAAAATTTCAGTAATTCATGATGAGATTGTTACACTGTTTAAATAATTGAATTTCATCAATGTCTCTTCTATTATCCATTTTAGCTTTACAGCTTAGAAGCCCATTTTCACAAAATGTGGCATTCTTCAGATACAACAGTTAATAACACTACAACTAAAACATCGTGCTCATATCTTACCAGTAATTTTGGGTAATCTTCTCAAAACACATCTTTGTTCCGCCCGAAGTTCATTTTTGACAAAGGATGTCATTTTTTCTCTGGATCTTTATGCATGTGACATATTACCATCAAAAATAATTTACTCATTGCTCTTCTAAAAATCTATTTCTTAAAAGTTACTGTTTTATACTACATTGTTGCAAAGTGGACTTATACCCCCCTACAAGTGCTTGTCAAAAATGAAAAGCCATTTCCATCCAAGGGTCATAACTCTATCAAAAGTCAATGGATCGTAACCAAAATATCACTTGCGCATCTCTGCCTGATACTGATCACATCTTGTTAGTTTCAATGAAATCCGCCCATTAGTTGCTGAGAAAACTTCCGGACAAATAAAAGATACAGACAGATGGACCGACCCTATGAAGGACCCTATAACCGATAAGCTGACTTCTATATACCCCCAATCTTTTTGGGGGGTATTATCATAATACCAGTAAATATTATTTATGATGTGAGATTTTTAAATAGTTACTGGTATGATAAATAAATTATGTCATACGGTCATTATCATAATGAAATTTTGAACCTATTGCCAAACACTTACATATTAATGGTTATCCAGGAACAACCCTTGTTGAACCTGCAATTTTTTTTACATTGAAATGCCACCTTGACCTTAGACCTACAGTCATCACCAGTTTAAATGGCACCTATACACCATGACGGGCATATCTGTGCAAAAAATTAATTGTAGCCCACTGACAAATAACAATATTTGACCTTGAGCTCCAGTGAGACCTTTAACTTTGAGAAAAAAAAAGGATTTTCTTCAAGTGGCCAACTCTACTAATTGTGGGAAACAATTGTGTGAAGTTATTTTGAAATCCATAATTTCATCAATTCATCATGATATTTTACCTTGAATTAGACCTTGGAGCTTTCCAAGAAATTACTTCAAAAAGCACATGATGATTGATAATTAAGTTTTTCTTTTAAAAAATTAAAGTTGGATTTATGCTCCAGTGAAATCTGATAGATAAATAGCCAGAAGGACTACACACATTCATCAACTAGCCAAAATGGCAACTGTCTTGCTAATTCCAAGTGGGATTGACAGTAAAAAAGAAATTGCTAATTATATTTCTTCCCTGCAGTGTTTCCAAAGAGTAGGTGGAAGCCTAACTTTGGTATAAGTTTTAAATAACAGAATTGTAAAGAAGCATTTTATAAAGCAAGAGATCTTTATTGCAATCAAAATAGTAAAACAATATCATGAAAACAAAAATCTTAACCATTCACTTAAAACAAATCAATTAAGTTCAATTAACTTCACTACTAATTTTTGCATGAAGGATAGTGCTTTAGAAAGTATCCTACTGGATATCATGCATTGATGAACAGAGACAATAAAGAGAATATTTAAGAGATGATGAGAGTATTGGTTGATTTCATTGAGGTATGAAACTAAAAACTATATCACACTGTATGAATATGAAAGTTGATTCATATATGAGTGTGATTAGATTTTTAGTTTCATACCTCTATGAAATCCACAAATGTTCATGTCTTATAATTTAATATATTAAAGTAAAAGTGTAAATATTTCTCCAAATAGGACAGATTTCTTTTGGGACTACTTTTCGCAAAAGCATAAAAAGTAGCGGTGTACTCAAAATTCTTTTCATTGAGGAATAAAAACAGTTTTTCAGCTAATCAGAATGCACATAACTTGATGGAAACAACTTAAATTAAATTTTAACAATCATCTATTGGATGTTGGATGAATTACCAAAGTCGATATAAGGCATAATTCTTACAAAATAGCATTCAAAGTTTCAAGTAAATTCTTTTAGTATTACAGGAGATGTCACAAGATGAGTAATTGTTTTTGCACGACAATAGCAAAAAGACTATAGCACTATCACAAGCTCTCTCCCCAAAAAGAAGAAGACAAAAGTTATAGCACTAGAAAGATAGGACAATCACACCTATTGAGTTGTTGTTCTTGTTTTGTAAACCTTATGTCTTGAGACTCAATGGAACTATCTTGATGAGATGATTCCAATTAGTCTATAAGACATTAGGTTTTGAATACTAAAATAAGCTTGTAATCAAATGATACCATTTAAAGCCACAGTCTGCGTTTAGAGTAAACAAAACACTATTTCGTGAATATTCTTTAAATTTTTTTTCTTGATTTAGTCTTATGAAAGATGAGTTACATAAAAACACTAATCAATCGACAAACGGCGGCTTTTTCGTGAAACGTAAGATCTGCAGTATAAAGTGAAAATATGTAAATGAGATTTTGGTCATGTGAAATACCCCCAAGTGCAGGAGTGGTATACGTGTGGTATTCAAATTTGAGTCCGAAATGTTGCAGTCATATATATTCATCAAGTTAGGCCTATATAAAGATCATTGCATCATAATCATTAGCATTACTGAATATTGGAATGACGAATTCAAGCCTATCTTTGAGAATAAAAGTCTAGTGTTTGTGTACATAGATTCAGAAATGTTCACGAAAACAGACAGGGGCTTTAATATCAAAAAGGTGTTTGTCAACTCTTCTCCTGCTGTTCAAGACATTAACCCTTGTCATGCTGAACCCAGAATATTCCTGCTTTGGCTGGAGATATATCAGCTTGCACATATGTGCAGTCTGATCTTAGTCTATACCACCTGGATTTGATTTTAAAATAAGAAAAGTTGGAAAATCATAATTTCAAAATGAATACCGACTCACAATTTAGACATCCAGTGCTCTCAGGCCTTTGATAAATTTCAATTTTGACAAGACTTTTATTCAGCATAAAGGGTTGACAAAGCTTTGGCAGACAGTTTAGACCAAGATCAGACTGCATAGATATGCAGTCTGATTCTAGTCTACACTGCCTGCTCTCTACTTATTTAGTGAAAATCTTAACCAGACTTATTCAAATTACCAAAATATTGGTGAATTATTTGAATCAAAATTCAAACTCTACAGCATAAAGGTTACCGGTAAATCCCATTTATAGATGCAGGGGAATAAAAATATTGTTCTATCCATTTTTTGTAATAGTAAAGAAGAAAGAGGGCTGTTATAATTTTGGCAAATTAGACAGACTTTCATACACAGGTGGTAAACGAGGGAACATATTCCATAAAGAGTCACCAATATTTTGTTACTTGATACATATGGGTACTTCCGAGTTAGCTGCATAAAGCTATGTTTATGTATATCAAATTGCTCAAAGGTACTTTCTCAATAATAAGCAACTGCTTCTACGTTGAGGAAACTTGCACTCGCCCAAATTTTGTGAAATTTGAACATTTAGGCATTTGAAAAAATCCAAATTCTTGACATTTATTAATTTTCTGGACTTGTAAGTTATAGACGTGATGTATTTGTAAGATACTTTGCTATATTTTGGGAGTACAGTGGGTAAATATTTGTGCTCAAATCTGCAAGTGACTGTTTTTGGAGCATATTCCCTCGTTGATGACCACCTGTGTCATTTAATTTTTATGATATAAGTTGAGAATAAAAGATTCAACAGAAAATGGATTTCCTTCAAAAAGCAATACTGACAAAACAGACACATAAGTGTTCAAATAAAGCTTAACCCTTTCCTGTTTTACAAAATTTTGGACCTGTCCAAATTCAAAGGTTTTGCAGACGAAAATTTAAAGTGGATTTAATTTGAAAAACAAGTGCATGTCGTATTGCGATGCAATACAGGAGTCCCCCACCGGATAACAAAAAATCCTCTCTTATAATATATCTCCTACTTACTAGATCTATAACTGTAAAAGTTTAAAGTTGCTAGCACTTATAGTTTAGGAGATATGATCCGGACAAGAATGTAAGACTAAAAACAATAAAGGGCAATAACTCAAAAAGTGGACATGGCAGAGTAACAGTTCTTGTACATGACACTTGTCCTTGATAAGATCTATCAGTGTACAAAGTTTAAAGTTGCTAGCACTTATGGTTTAGGAGATATGATCCGGACAAAAATGTAAGGGTAGAAAAAACAAAGGGCAATAACTTAAAAAGTGGGCGTGGCAGAATAACAGTTCTTGTACATGACACTTGTCCTCAATGAGATCTATAAGTGTAAAAAGTTTGAAGTTGCTGGTACTTTTAGTTTAGGAGATATGATCCGGACAAGAATGTAAGAGTAGAAACAACAAAGGGCAATAACTCAAAAAGTGGGCGTGGCAGAGTTATGGATCTTGAACATGACACTTGTCCTCAATGAGATCTATAAGTGTACCAAGTTTGATGTTGCTAGCACATATAGTTTAGGAGATATGTTCCGGACAAGAATGTAAGGGTAAACACAACAAAGGGCAATAACTCAAAAAGTGGGAGTGGCAGAGTAACAGTTCTTGAACATGACACTTCTCCTCAATGAGATCTATAAGTGTACAAATTTTGAAGTTGCTAGCACTTATAGTTTAGGAGATATGATCCGGACAAGAATGTAAGGGTCAAAACAACAAAGGGCAATAACTCAAAAAGTGGGCTTGGCAGAGTTATGGGTTTTGAACATGACACTTCGCCTCAATGAGATCTATAAGTGTGCAAAGTTTGAAGTTGCTAGCACACATACTTTAGGAGATATGTTCCGGACAAGAATGTAAGGGTAAAAACAACAAAGGGCAATAACTCAAAAAGTGGGCGTGGCAGAGTTATGGATCTTGAACATGACACTTGTCCTCAATGAGATCTATAAGTGTACAAAGTTTGAAGTTGCTAGCACTTATAGTTTAGGAGATATGATCCGGACAAGAATGTTAGGGTAAAAACAACAAAGGGCAATAACTCAAAAAGTGGGCGTGGCAGAGTTATGGATCTTGAACATGACAATTCGCCTGAATGAGATCTATAAGTGTACAAAGCTTGAAGTTGCTAGCACTTATAGTTTAAGAGATATATTCCGGACAAGAATGTAAGGGTAAAAACAACAAAGGGCAATAACTCAAAAAGTGGACGTGGCAGAGTTATGGATCTTGAACATGACACTTCTCCTCAATGAGATCTATAAGTGTACAAAGTTTGAAGTTGCTAGCACACATAGTTTAGGAGATATGATCCGGACAAGAATGTAAGGGTAAAAACAACAAAGGGCAATAACTCAAAAAGTGGGCGTGGCAGAGTAACGGTTCTTGAACATGACACTTCTCCCCAATGAGATCTATAAGTGTACCAAGTTTGAAGTTGCTAGCACATATGGTTTAGAAGATATAGCCCGGACAAAAGCGTGACGGACAGACGGACAGACGGACGGACAGACGGACGGACGGAATCTAGCAAACCTATAGTCCCCCAACCGGTAACCGGTGGGGGACTAATAACCATTCAGAAGGGTAGAAAATAGTGTGGAAAAAGATGAAATTGCTTGTCAGAAGCAATTTCTTCTTTTTTCACAATTTTTTCTCAATCATAAAATCACAGGCACGCAAAAAGCAGGGATTAAACAGAAAAGGGTTAAGTAAGAGTCTTCAAATAAAGCCTAGACCAGAATTGAGATCAATTCAATTGACTTCTGAGAAGTAATCAGGAACATGAATATCATAGATAATTATAAGTTACTGTCACTGATTTTAACAACTTTGAGGGTACAGCATAAAAACTATGTAAGTGCCTATTAATCTATAGGTACATAGACTGGAACAGCACAAAACTAATGAAATAGTCTACTACATGATGTTGCACTGATCCCTTGGATTATAATGGTTTTGTAATGTCATCACAATTTGTTGTGCTATTGATACAATCTAACAAGCCTGCATTGAATTTTTTATCTATTTTTCCTACAATTTTCTTGTATTACCAGTAAGTAAAGACTAAGATGATTCTATACAGGTGAACAGTATGATCTTTGTCTTTACAACCTGTTTTTTTTTTCTATTTTCATTTATGATTTAAGCCTTATCACTTCAAGACCATAGAATTTGAAAGTGTTTTGCAAAAGAGAATTTGTTTGGCTAAAAATTTACTTCAGCTAATCATAGGTTCCTTACTCTGTGCAAAAGTACAAATACAATTTCAATCCATGACATCATACTATCATTTATCACAAAGGACACACAAATTCAAAACACAAACAAATTCAAGAATTAGTGTGATATGTATCATAATAAGAGATTCAGATTTCTGAAAACATGCTTCAGATAAGGGGACACTTATGGCCCCTATTTCCCACCTGAGTTTCAAGTACTTTATGGACAATATCAATACCTCTTGAGAAAAAAAACTTTGAAAAACATTTTTAAAAGAGGAGATTTCCCCATAAAAATCAATTTCATTCACTTTTAACAATGTTTTCTGTCATAGGGGTCAAAGAATTCACCAGTTTTCATCTTGTATGCAAATAATGACAACGTGAGAGATGGACATTAGTCAATGATCACACCCAACCCCATCAAAGCAAACTTTGTGTTTGGATGAGCTAAAATATCAAAGAATAGCAAAATAACTATACATTTTACCGAACTCCTCAAAAATTGGGTTTCTGTAAAGTATAACACAGTTGGACTATTAGCCATTTCAAAACAAGAGATGTCTGTAAAACATTTAAGCCCCCCATAAAAGCAGGTCAATAGCCTACTCTTTGTCAATCAACAAAGTGCAATAACTCACAAATTATGAGTAGCGCTATGGTTCCTTGTGTACCGACCTTCTCCTCAATGAGATCTATCCATCTATGAAATGTCAAGATTCCACTTTGCACACTTTTTCAGATATGCTCCGGACAAAAACAGTCTACAGATGGACTGACCGACAGACAAGTGCAAAGCAATATACCCCCTCTTCTTTGAAGGGGGCATATTTAATAAAGAACCCTTCCTGTTTTCTAAATATTAAGACTGCTCCAAACTGAAAGAAGTTGCAGACGAAAATGTTATGTAGGTGCACATTGAAAAGAAATTATAACTTATGGTGGAAAAATAGGATGAAAAAAAAATGAAATCTTTTGCTGTTACAAGAAATTTCTTCTTTTCCCACAATATTAGTAGGAAATTGCTTGGATGTAAAATCCCTATGCTGTTAGGAAATTTTTAACCATTCATAATTTGACAAGAATCAATAATAATTCAATGACTCAGGATTGAAAGTTATAACTGCATTTAAAATTAAAAGCAGTTACCCGGTACAACTGTTTAGCTTAGCTTAGCTAACAAATTGTTTTTCCATATCATGTGAAAAAACAACTCCTTTTTCTGCTGAAAAGCAATTCTCAAAAGACAAAATTCAATCAAATTCAAAAATTATTATAAGCAAGCTTAGAAAACATTGTGACATAAGGGGGAAATTTAGTGTTCCTTATAAAATAGACACTTTCATAAATAGATATTAAATCTTTTTTTCATTGAGATTTCTCACATTTATTACCACACATACAGGTACTCGCATTGTGACATTTTGAGAAAATAAAGCAGGCAATTTCTCCCCATCTTGTTACACTGTCTATCTTTATTTGGCTTATTTTATTTCTTTTTTCTTCTGTATTTTATTTGATATTTTGGCATTTTGAGTTTGTCATCTGCAACCTCTTGCAAATTTTATAAGGAAAAAAATTGAATTATAATGAGAAAAGGAAAGTGCATTTGACAATTTTTTTTTCAACCATTTAGTTAAAAAATTCAATGTTAGGTCAAAATTTGAACCAATAGACAGTTTATGACATCACACTATAGAATTGTTAGTACTCAGCCGTACATCATATAGACACCCTCTTGGCCTCAACACATATTTCATATCAAAATTAGATATCAAATACAGACTTAATTAATTTCAGGCCATATTTTCAATGGATACCTAGATTTGAAAATAGTAAGAGACCCAAGGGGCACAGGCTCCCAGAGTTTTTCCCACAGTTTATTTGTTAATGACATTCATTACTTTTCCCCCCAACCCTGTAAAAATGTGTTTCTTTGAAAAAAAATTGTTTTGTTCACAGAAAATTTTGTAAAATAGATGACCACAAAATTTTTTACTGTTGCTCAGCAACAGATTAAACTTCCAATTGGACCCAAATTAACAGCTCACTCAGCCGGTTACCAGCGCTATTTTTATGGCTTCTCTTGAGGAGGAAACATTTTATCATCATAAAATTTGTATGTTTCTCGAAAAAAAGCCTATAATAAAAAGCTCTAAGACAAATGGATCTATCGTCAACAATTGGCAACAAAGTATATAAAATTTACAGGGACAATCAGGTGTCCATTGTCTCAGTTTTCTCTGGGGAAAAGCAAAATGATATTGCTTGTGCAGCTGAACTGTACACCTTCTTGAGCCATATATGGCTCCAAACACATTATAGCTCATAATGGTGATGCTGAAAAAAAAGAAGATTGACACTAACAACAACAACTACCAAACTACGGCTCCATCTTCAATCTTTAATGCGTAGATAGCCTGCAGGAGGGTGTACAACTCCCACCCCCCCAGAAAGCTTTGACCCCATTTTGTCATCCTATTTTAAATAAAAGGCCTGCTATGATCACATATCTGATCATTGTGGCAGACAATTTTGTAAGGTGACAGGTCAACTCAGATTTGAAATTGGAGGACAACAAGCAAATAGGGAGACTAAAGGATGAACATGGGATAGTGCAGCCCATATGTAAAGCATGCAAAGTGCAAAGAAATGCACTGAAGATTGAAAAAAGAAAATGACTCAATTAAAATCTGTTTCAAGTTTAGATAAAAATTTGTTTTAAGTTTAGAAGTAATACTGCAGTTGAAATTTAACAGAACTGTTTTGTTTCTATTCAGACTGTCATATGAGCAGGGTTATGAAAACACAGGCTTGTTGCTTTCAAATCTACACTCATCTTTTGTACCTCAACAGGGCTTCTTTTTTTTAGAAATTGGGAAGAGGCCTCAGCCTGTTCATTTTGGATTTTTTTTGTGCAGTTTTCAGTAGAAATGGGAACATAAGTTTTATAAAAGAAAGTAATTAAAGGTACTCTTTCACAGATTGGGAAAATGTGATTTTTGAAAATTTTCGTGAACTCAATCGCAAATAATGACCTCATCATGTCAAAGCCTTTGAAATAATAAGATTTAATCTGATAATGCATGGAAAGAAAGACTGATATTCCTGAATTAAGCATAATTCATTCAGAAAAAAATAAAGCAAATACTAACGCTTTAAAAATAATTCTTCAATTTGAGCCAACTGTTTACGTATGTGCATTCCGAATTATTGCCTTATTCAATCAAAGATTAAGGTAAAAGTAAAGTATTTGACAACTGGAAATTTCATATCAATACAAGCAAAAATGAAAGATTATTCACGGAAAGTAACGATTTTGTAATATATAGACTGGAAATACATAGACTGGATCCTTTACTGGTCTTGACGCTTCAATTAAATAATTTACAAAACTATTGAAATATGCTGTTTCAAGTGCCAATGACCTTGGGCCATTCTCAATTGTCTAAAAATACACACACATTTCCAAATCTAAGAACAAGTTTTGTATTTTTCTATGAAAAACTGTGAAAGAGCAGCTTTAAAGTAAGATTCATGCATCATTTTCAAGATGAAGTGATAACAAGAGGACCATGATGATCCTATATCGCTCACCTGAGTAGGTCAACTCATAACTTGTCAACCAAGTTATAAATACCAGAGATTGTTTGATGTACATTTGTACATTAAGGTTGGTTTTGAATTATCTTTTATGTCTATACATTTATATTAGTATTAAAACAGAAATAAGGCTTTAATCTCAAGATGAAATTTGAGAAATTTCATGCTAAAACTTGGTCGTTTTTTTCCTTGGATGAAGCTCTTCAAAGGTTGTTAAAAGCATTTAATTCTATAAATATCTCTCCTTGCCATGGTAACAGAATGGCTTAAAATTGCTGAAAATCTTAGAAAAAATTCTTCTTCTCCTAAACCACTCGGCCAATCATGCTGAAACTTGGCAGGGATGTTCTTTGGGTTTAGCTGTTCAAGAGTTGTTAAAAGAATTTCATCAAAAATTTTTAGACCTCAACCTTAAGAATATCCCTGCCAAGTTTAAGATATACCCAATAGTTATAATTATTTTATTGTTAAAATAATTTGTTTTATTTTCCTATCGAAAACTTATCGTCTGCCTGTAGAGTTAATGCGTAGTAAATTTCATCGATACCGTTCCATCTGAGTGCACAGAATTTTTCCCGCCGAGAGGGGGGGTATATAAATCGGTTCTCACGTGCGCCTTTCTCTCTTGCTTAACAAACGGTCGACGAGAAGGAAACGCTGTTTAATAGATAGAGAAACATGCCACGTGGAAGATCACAAGGAAAGAAAGTGCGAGGGCGGACGTCCCAGGCTGCAACTTCAACAGGCACTGTGAGGACGAGGGGCCAGAAAAGACAAGCTTCGGAGCCTCTTCAGGAGACGGTAGACGAATTGGTAGAATCTTCGGAATCGGGTAGGCATAATGTTATTGACTTTGGTATTGTCTCTAAAAATTCCGAGAATTCTAATGGCCAGACCGTTCCCACATCAAATAAAACAAATAGCCAAGCTCCGTCGACCGCTGATTGTTCACCCCCTGGGAACCCGGAGGTGAATATGCTGTCTTTGGCATACAACGCGTCCGTTTATTCTACGGCTCCATCGGCACCGGTTACTACTGCACCGACTTTAAATACCGGAAGCATCTCAGGCGAGGCCATGTCGGGCCAACAGGCGACGCAGGTTATACGCCTGGCAGACGACGATATTGCCGCGCACGTTCCGGCAGTCATCAAACAAAAAATTGGTAGAGGCGAATTTATTAATTTGGCATTACTTTTAAAGGGCGCTGTTGAATTATCGGAATACTGTCAGGGGTCCCTGTTTAGGTTGAATAGAGATGGTTTTGTGGAGACGGGTCCGAAAGAATGCAAAGATAAGATTTCTGCTATTGAACCTTGGACCGATGCTTTCACTATTTACCTGTCTACTCATTCGGATAAAATATATGAAATGTTACACTACATGTACAATATAAGGGAATGCGCCCGACGCCAAGATGGGTTGGCCTGGAGAAATTATGACGAGCAATTCCGTCTCAGACAAGCAATCTCTCCGGCACCATGGTCAAAAATTAATAATGACCTATGGTGGCGATGTATGCAGGTTAGATCGGCCACAAAATCGGTTTCTACAAATCTCCGGTTTACTTGTAACGATTTCAACAAAGGAAAATGTACATGGGCAAATTGCAAATTTGCGCACACCTGTTCAAAATGTGCAGGTCCTCACTCACAAGTGAATTGTTTGAATCATACTGCGGAAAGTATTCGGAACCAAGATATTTTTCGTGGTAGGGGATCGGGTTTTCGAAGCAGAGGGCAGTTCCGAGGTAATTTCAGACGATAAAGAAAGCGGGAGGGAGATTGGCTTAAAGGGAAGTAGGTTAAACGAGTGCATGTCGCTGGCAAAAACGCCGATAAATTTAGACATTTTGGAACAATATCTTACTTTTTATGATAAAAAGGAGGCTGCATTTTTGCTAAGCGGTTTTCGTGACGGTTTTTCTCTTGAATATACGGGCCCACGAGAGGCACGCGATTCAAAAAATCTCCGGTCTATAGCTTTAAACCCCGATATAGTTAAAAAGCAAATTCAAAAGGAGGTGGAGGCAGGCCGGGTTGCTGGTCCTTTTCACGAACGACCTCTGCCAAATTTGATAGTAAGTCCCATTGGTTTAGTACCAAAGAAAAGTCCTGGAGAATTTAGAATGATCCACCGCCTATCATATCCAGCAGGAGGGTCAGTAAATGATTTTATTGATCCATCAATCTGTTCGGTACAGTATACGAAATTTGACGAAGCTGTTAGGATGGTCCAAAATCTAGGCCAAAACTGCAAGTTATTCAAAACGGACATCAAAAGTGCATACCGTCTTATTCCTATTAAACCATCTGATTTCGAGCTATTAGGGTTTTTCTACGAGAATAAATACTACATCGAGAAATCGCTTCCATTTGGGGCATCTATAAGTCCAATCACCTTTGAGCGTTTTTCAAGATTTTTACAATTCTGTGTCGAATCGAGGTTGGATACGGCTGCGTTGTTACATTACTTAGACGATTTTCTCGGGGGGGATAAAACTTACGACTCATGTCTCGAAGCTTTACAGGTTTTTCAAAACGTTATGTCGGAATTGGGCGTTCCACTCGCTGACGAAAAAACGGAAGGCCCGTCGGAGGTTATCATTTTCCTAGGATTAGAAGTGGACACGCAAAAAATGGTTATTCGCATTCCAAAACAAAAAATTGACGAAGTAATCGTTAAGATTAAGGAAATTCTGAGAAAAGAGAAGGCGACACTCAAAATGATACAGTCACTGATAGGTTCTCTCCACTTTTGTTGTAGAGCAATCGCAATGGGCCGGCCCTTTATACGCCGCATAATTAATGCTATTTGTGGGCTTTCCAAACCGTTTCATCATGTACGTATAAACCGCGAAATTTGTCGTGATCTTAAAATGTGGCTCTTATTTCTGTCTAATTTCAATGGGGTGTCATGTTTTCACGACATGTACTGGACGGTTAATCACGAGGTAGAGTTGTTCACTGATAGCGCTGCAGGCAAGGACCTCGGATTTGGTATATATTTTCAGGGTCACTGGGCTCAGGGTAAATGGCCGAAGACGTGGTGTGAAAAAGGTTATACTGAAAATATTACTCTTTTAGAGCTGTTTCCTATCTTAGTAGCTCTCTTTATTTGGGGATCCAAGTTGAAAAACAAAAAAATCTTATTTCACTGTGATAACAAATCTGTTGTTGAAATAATAAATAAATTAACGTCAAAATCTGATCTTATCATGAGCATGATTCGTCTAGTTACTCTGTATTGCCTGCAACACAATATTCTCATCAAGGCTAGACATATAATGGGCTGTAAAAACCAAATCTGTGACGCTCTATCCCGTTTTCAGGAAACCAGGTTCAGACGATTAGCACCCCATGCGGACAAAACACCTCATCAAATACCGGAATTCCTTTGGAGCGTCTTCAGTGGAGATCTCGAGACCTCTTATGTAGAAGTGTAGCAGCAAATACGCGGCTAACATATGACGTAGCGTTAAGGGCTTTTAATCAATTCAGATCTTAGTTATAACTTGAACTCCGATTGGCCAATACCGTATTCTCAGGTAGCACTTTTTATTGCCCATTGCTATGAATCCGACAAATCTCCTAGAACAATTCTGACTTACATATCGGGTTTGAATTTTTTCCATAAATTGAATGGTTTCTCGGACTTGACCGATATCTTTGTGATAAAAAAGATGCTAGAGGGATGCCGTAGAACCCGGTTACGCGAGGATACGAGAACGCCATTAAGAAAACCCATCCTTGAAGCCGTGTGTTCGGCCTTACCGCTTGTGGCTTACAGCCATTATGAAGTGGTTTTATTCAAAGCCTTATTTAGTTTAGCGTATTTTGGGCTTTTCCGGGCAAGTGAACTAGTTATATCATGTAAATCTCAATGTCAAAGAGTGATTAACGCGTCCGGTGTAACCCTTGTGCCCAACAAGTTCATATTATTACAACTTCACTATTCCAAAACGAATCAATACGGCAAACCAGTGACAATAAAACTCCCAAAAGTTGAAGGGAGAATATGTCCCGTGCATGTAACAGAGGATTTTCTGGCACGTCGACCATCGGTAAGCGGTCCGTTTTTTGTACATAACGATGGGTCGCCGGTTACAAGAACACAATTCTCGGCAGTTCTTGAAAAATGCATCGCAACCGCTGGCTTAAGCGCTTCGGGTCGATACCGAACACACAGCTTCAGGATAGGCAGAGCAACCGATTTGGCTATTGAAGGCGTTCCTTCGGAAGTAATAAAGTACTTGGGACGATGGAGTTCTGGCTGTTTTAAAGGATATATACGGTTATAAGGCTTTTTATTCAGGTTGTAGTTACAACGTTTTAATTGTTTTCTCCATTTAAGCTGTCTGGGTTATTGGAGACTCGATCCCTTACTGGGCTGGTGTTCGGGCAAAGGAGAGAGGAACGCCGGATCTATGCCTGCCCGAAGGTTCCATCGAATGGCTTGGTGTTAGAGGGTTGGGTTGGCTACGGCTACGGAAGACTATCGAGGCAAAAGTGCTATTTTCAAATAGCCCAAACCTTATCATTATCAATTTGGGTGGTAATGACTTAAGCAACTTAACTAATTTGCAAATAAAGGATGCTATACGTTCAGAGGTGTCGTATCTCCGCGATGCCTTCCCCGACTGTGTCTTGGTATGGATGGACATACTACAAAGGCAGGTTTGGAGGGGAGCTTTGGGGGGATACGATGCCATCGAGCGTAAGCGGAGGCGTGTTAATAGACTTGGCCGCGAGATTATCGGTAAATCGGGTAAAAGTGACGTCATTACACCCGATATTGACAGTGCTACGTCATTTTATCGCCCAGATGGTGTTCATCTAAATCTGGTGGGCTTAGAATTTTACCTGGATTACGTCAGGGATATGATTTTAAAGTACATGTCATAGATCTAGGCTAAAATTTGAATTTATCAATTCGATATCGGCTGTTCATTAAAAAAAAAAAAAAAAAAAGATTCAAGATAGGCGAACAAACGGTGGTTATTTTTTATTGGGGGATAAATTCTCGAATTTATTTGTGGCGGTAATAAAAAATATGTTGCGCATTTATATCGAGTAATGGTTTACAGTGTACTCGGTAATTTCAGTAGTTTCTAATAATTGCATATTGCTTGCGTATTGTATGCCTTTACAGTCGGTGGATCATCATTGCAATACAAGTGAAGTAACTCCGAGTTCAGATTTAGAGCGGCCAAGACTATACCACGCCTTTTACAATTAATAAATTTAGTACCTAATAAACAGTGTATAGGGAATTATTAAAATATGGTATTGGTGGCTGTAGTTGTTTTTGTTTATTCGATTAAGGAAAATAATTATAATTATTTTATTGTTAAAATAATTTGTTTTATTTTCCTATCGAAAACTTATCGTCTGCCTGTAGAGTTAATGCGTAGTAAATTTCATCGATACCGTTCCATCTGAGTGCACAGAATTTTTCCCGCCGAGAGGGGGGGTATATAAATCGGTTCTCACGTGCGCCTTTCTCTCTTGCTTAACAAACGGTCGACGAGAAGGAAACGCTGTTTAATAGATTCCCGCCCCCCACTCCCAAATTTGCAAAAATAATAATAAAAAAAAAAAAAAAATTAAAAAATTTAAAAATGCTTTATTTCAGTGACAATAATATAAGTAATAGTAATAATCTAAATACACTTGGCGTGGCAGCAAGAACAATGATTTTGGTACTTCAATAGTCGCAAATTGATATAGTGCTAGTACATGTATTTGTTGAACTTTGTTTAACGTCATTAGTTCTGTCTTATATAGTATAATAACTAGAAAACCATTGCAACTACGCCAGGTGTATTCAGATATATGGTTCAATGTAGAACATGGATGCTCGGCTTTCTTTTTCATTGCAGAAGGTCTTTGTCTGAGATCGATATAACTGGGACAGTCTGTTAGTGGTATAACCCGGAATGTTCTTGGTGGTTTAATATGGAGATTATTGGAAGCTCGTCCACCGTTTAGAGACAATCATGGTTAAATGGTGAAACGTGTATTTAACAGCCGGGTAGCGTTTAGTTCCGATTCAAGGACAATGTGGTAACAAGATTGGACCATCGTACAGTGGAATAATTACAAATGTGAAGCCAGGAACTTTTGTCGGATCCATCATATCATTAGTTCATTATGTTAGTTTTAAATATCTCCCATTTATAAGTCGCTCAAGTATTTGAAGATCCACTGACTGTAGGTTTTGACGATTGTACTAAGTCATATAACGAGAGGTACATCATTTTTACAACTTCTGTCTACCAACACATTGCTCCGATCTGTAGGGCACCCACGGTGAAGAGCTATGTTTTGGTAGATTGCTAATTGCAGTCTAGTACCAATAATTAAATGTAAGTTTGCGCTTTACCGCTGTTGTTGCTGAATGGTGTAAGGTTTCGCCCTAGTACTTGGCGATTCCTGAAGTATTGCTGTTGGTTTTGCGTTTAGGGGCTTATACACAAACAGTTGGAAGCTGAAACATTCAGCCGAGGTCGCTTATACTTGAGAATGCATTAACTAGTTTGGTTTAAAGGGAAAATGTGGCCTAATTTAGCAGTGCAGGAAAAATCATAGAACGTATTTGTCTCGTTTGAATAATTTGGTTTTTGAAGTTCTACATCAATAGGAGTCATGATCGGATAATTGTCATTTGGGTGTAAAATCATGTATGTGCACAGCAAACGGTCAGAGGTTTGCAAACGTAGATCAGTCTAAAAAAAAAATCAAATGGTATAAGCCCTACATTGCTCGGTTGATAATGGTGCAGTACTTTAGTTACTGAGGTTGCATGGTTTATTTGTGGCGGTAATAAAAAATATGTTGCGCATTTATATCGAGTAATGGTTTACAGTGTACTCGGTAATTTCAGTAGTTTCTAATAATTGCATATTGCTTGCGTATTGTATGCCTTTACAGTCGGTGGATCATCATTGCAATACAAGTGAAGTAACTCCGAGTTCAGATTTAGAGCGGCCAAGACTATACCACGCCTTTTACAATTAATAAATTTAGTACCTAATAAACAGTGTATAGGGAATTATTAAAATATGGTATTGGTAGCTGTAGTTGTTTTTGTTTATTCGATTAAGGAAAATAATTTAGGCAAAGATTAACATTTTCTGAGATTTTCTGCAATATTTTGACATTTCCAATACCATGGAAACCAGAGACTTTGATTGAATACGATTAATTTTTTTTAAATTAATTTTTACAGTTTCCAGGGACCATATGTGTATGGTCGTATGGTGGTTTTGTGCATCAGACTGTTACTTACAGTATTTTCATATGACACTGTTTATATGTTTATGTATACATGAATATATGTGTATCTATGTGTGTATATGTGAGCACATAAACAATTAAATTTTAGAATATTATAAAAGATAATACCATTTATGCTCATTTTGGAATTAAACCTTGGATTGTTACATTTATCTGACAAATACATTATGCCAGTTCTTTTGGCCTGTACACATTATGATAATGAGTTTACTGATTTCAGCCAATCAGTATAAAGCATTTAGTCACGAGACAATCTTTGTTTATTGTAAAAAAGGTAAATTTTTTTACAAAAGTCAAATAAAATATCGTAGAAATCTGGTATTTTCTTGATCTCGAAGGGTGGGGATTTCAGATATTTATCACAATAGCATTAGAAAAGTGTTCTGGAACAATAAGGGACAAACAACTGTGAGTTTTTACTTTTCCTGTCTAACAAGGTGTAAAAGTTGACAACTTGTGTGACCCTATTTCACAAAGGACCCCTATGTTGTTGAAATCAGACATTCATACAAGGGCCATTTAGAGAGTAGTATTATCGGTAATCCGGGGTTTAACAACTTGCAATTAGACCCGCTGTGGTAACTATTATTTTCTGGGGGCAGGGAGGACCAAAGGTTCGCGTGTGGGCAAGTTGGTTGAATCAACACATTTCAACAGTGCTCAGATATTTGTTTCATACAAATTGAAGGGAACTATTTCACCAGAAGGGCCAGTCAGGACATTGCAAAGGACATAATGGCCTATGCCCGTTTTCTGTGAATCAGACTCCGCATTAAGTTGATAGGATAGGACAAGTGTTATGTTGCCACCCTGGTTTGTTCCCTGCGGGGTTCAACCAGGAGGTTTTGAAATTGAATCGTGATGTAGAACACCAGATAGAAACTGTAGAGGGACTGAAATTCTGGAAACAGAGGGGCTTTTGGCAAGGCCTAAACTATCTTGGACTTGGGTACATGTAGAGACTCAAGTATTCAATCCCTCCCTGCTTCAATGATAAAATAATTGAGTGGTGTTAAATATGCAATACACAGGATATGCAAATATCTAAGGTCAGAATAAGTTTCTTTGCTAATAGAACGGTGAATTAATTTTAAACTTGCTTAAGGAATGAACCTGTGCAAATGCTAGTTTTAATAATACAGTCAACTCTCGTTACAACGACCACATTTGCTCCCAGAAAATATGTCGTTGTAATGAAAATGTCGGCCTATTGAATGAACATTAAAGTCAATTGATGCGGGATTGTCAAAAAGCAGCGTACATTATATAATATACTATGTATAGTACATGTACAAATTAACGGAAACTCTTTTTTCCCAGTTATATTACTAATAATTTTGAATATCTTTATTGAACTGATCTTTTAATACTTTATTTGCCATTTGCATTTCTATCAAAATTTAAATACCATGATCTTAAAACTTACATTTTCTATATAGCCAAAAAAGAGAAAAGCTTAACAAACAAATTAAGACCTAATCTTATTGAAGTGTATTGCAAAGGTGAATGCGTTCAAGGTGCTAATTACACATTGCCATTTTCTGCATGTCAAACATTTTCACACATTTCAAAGTTAAAGACTTGTCAATTATCAACTAATTTTATGTGTTTATCTGTCATGCATATTGATCTGATGAACGATTTTGTTCAAGGCATATGAATAAAACTTATGTTATGTTATTCTATGTGTAATAAACCATCACGACCAAAATTTTTGTGTCGTTGTAATGAACAAGCTTATATAGGGAATATGCACTTTCGTTACCTGAAAATCAGTGTCGGTGTCGGAAAACGAGAATTCCGTTATAACGAATGAAAAATGCACTGCGCAAATCGGTTCCCAACAAATTTGTGTCGTTTAGTGAAAATGTCGTTGTATTGAGTGTCGTTAAAACGGGAGTTGGCTGTATCTTGGAATATTAAGTTTTCATTTTTGAATGTAGTTCATCAATGTTAACAAAATATAAGAACAAAATTCAATTTTCATTTTTGATAAGGACAGAGTGAACTTGGGTCTCACAAGGTCATAATTCATGTTTACATGAATTTGTTTCTTTATGACCAATATATAGTCTTTGCTTTTATTTGGCAAGTCCATATGCAAATCTTTATTCATTAATTGGCTTCTGATTTCCAGAAGGGGGCATGAATACACAAAGTTCACTAGATATCTAATGTTTCTGACTCAAATTGTCAAATTGCTTTATACCTCGCTTGAGTCGCTACATGCCTTCCATCAGTTCCGATTTGTGGGTAAATCTATGACAAAATGTAATTAAAAAATTAAGATCTGTATTGTTATATTTACCTATATAATGATTAATGTAAACATATGACGACATATCCTTTCCTATGTTATCAACAATCAACCTCAAAGTGAGATAGTTACTCCAGTTCAAATTGGCAAACTAGCTCCATTTTTAAAAGGCAATTAGTGGTCAGACTACCTCATTCAAGGTTTTACCCATAATTTAAGCATTGGTTATAATGGCCCCAGTTCCAGAACTTCTTGCCCCATCTCAAGTAAAGGGTGACCCTCTACTAGTCCAACAGAAACTCCAAAAAGAATTTGACACCGGTCATATCTAGAGACCCTTCATTCAGAGACACTTTCTTCCCTTTCTTCTAAGCCCAATCAGCCTAGTTTACCAGCTTAGCTTGGTACTTTTGGAATATCCGGAGCTATGGTTGATTGAATTGCTGGTAACTTGGACATGGTAACGGAAGTTGAAGCTCATCTGGTACTTATGTTTCTTGGGACAAACGACAAGTACAAGGATACCCTTACACCAGAACAAGAAGCCAGGAATATTTTGGACTCAGTCAACACAATGGTCAAGGACTATGGGGTACAATCTGTAGTGTCATTTCGCATATTCTACAAGTCTCAACCATCTAGACCGAGCCGATGGCCAGTCAATATAGAATGGTTCAAAAGCAGTGTGGACCAGCTTAATAGACACTTACAAGGTATGACACAAGGTATTCCCCACTACACATTTTGGTGATGTTATTGATTTTGGTCACCAACAGCTGAAGCAAGGGTCCTTAGAGAGGATGATGTACATTTGTCACACAAAGATCTACGACGCCTGTACTTCAATGTCCCTGCCTCGGTGGTAGCCTCAAGAAGGGCAGCAATAGCTGGAATTTGTTAATGACAGGCTGTTCCATTTGTGATGCTGTCACCTATCAAGACTATTTTTTGACCCCTGTTTTGGGTTGTTTTTACATTATTACTTAACATGTCTTTGCAATTATGATGTTCCTATATGTGTTGCCAACATGCAAGATGGGCACAGATTATCAAGTGAGATCTCTATGTTTTGATTTTTTATTAATTTATTGTTTTTAATTTATTCTTTTTTCTTCCAGTTCAACATTCGGTGCTATGGCATGGTTTGTGGGAGTTACACCTTTATGAAGCTGAAACAGATTTTTATGGGGAATTTACATTCCATTTTTCTTTTGTAGATGAAGCAAAACACACAGCTACAACAACATGTAAACAGAGCTGTTGTTCCTCCGCTGCCTCAATACTGAATGAAACAACTGCACAGGGATCGAAGGCTAAACAAATGTCAGTACAAAGTACTGCCATACAACTACCTGAAGACCAGAATTTCAGAGAGGAACAAATTCCTGGACCCTCAGCTCCCACTGCTGCACCAGATAAAGCCAAAAAAAAGACTATTAGGTCAACTCAATGGTAAAGCTGTTAGAAATTCAGTTCAGTTTGAAGCACAAGACACTCCATGGATGGTGGATGAGATTAATCAAGTGGCATCTGACCAGAAATCATCCAATTATGAGGACTTGGATGATATCATCTAGGAGCAAAGTGATGAAATAATGGGAGGTGTCATTGTTGACTCAAATGAGTACTTCAATCGAGTCTCAAATTACTACCTCGTTAAAAAAAGGAAATCCTCTCTAACAAATATGAGGATTTTGTATCACATGTAAATTCGGCCACGCCAACCTTGTCTCAGCCAAAATATAACCATGTTTCTGGTGGTCAAAAATTGAAGCCACATACTGCCGTTAAACCTATTTCTACTATCAAGCAGTGAACAACAGATTATCTGAGATTTGCTGCTGTTTACACTGCTTAATTTCAAATAGACACACTGAAATTAATAAAGTACACGGAAAATGTTAGGAATTTAGCCTTGCATACACAAAGCGTTAGCTGGGTAACCTATGATTCCAAGTTCGTGCTCTTTCCTGAACACTATGACTTGCCATGGGATCATATTCATACTGAATTCTGGTTAATGGCTACCACACTGCTGCAGACTCATGTCATGCCTGTGTCCAACACTCCTTTTTTATCCCCAAAGACCAAAGCCATACAAAGCCAGACAATTTCCTATCAGGTCCCAGTCCTTTCTCCAGTCTTTCCTGCCAAACACATGCTGGAATTTAAAAAGACAATGGGAATACAGATTTCCACACTGTGTCCACACCAACATCTGTGGTCTCTGCAGAGGCAACCGTTTTGTGTGAGCCTGTCCTTCAGCCAAAGGCTCATTTCAAGTCCAGCTGCCAAACACTAACGTCTTCCAAAATAACACCACAAAGGCAAACAAATAGATAGAGACAATTATATGGCCAAGAACAGTGAAGGTTGTACATTCTATACCCGTAACTTTGACCAAAGTGATAAAACAAAAATTCCTATTATGCATGGATTTGTCAAAGGAAAGGACAAACAGAGAATGCTCATATTAAATAGCTTTACATTTAGCAAGAAAGAAGTGTCAGAAGATGGAAATCAGGTGCAAGCTTCATAATTTCTGAAATTTCATAATATCGATGCAATAAAGATTCATATCTATGCAATTAGCAAAAATGACCAAGGAAATCAAAAGGCAAGTCGAGATATAAATAATATTTCTTAACAACAAAGCAAGTGGAATCAAAACTAAGCTGTAACAGCTGTGTTGTGAAAATAACTTGAAATAGTGATATAACTCATACGGAATGCTTTTGAGGGTCATCTTCTTTGAAAGTATGGATTGATTTTTGATGGTGTACATTACATTTTACATACAAGTAAAAATTTCATGGAAATCCAATAAAATTTATGGATTTTATGGTATAGAAAATAATATCTTTAGAGCAAATCTAAAAGACCCTTTTCCTATGTTTTTGGTCCTATTTACAAAAAGAACCTTCCATATGACCCTACACTTATTTTCGCAAGTTTCAAGGTAGACTAATGATATTTGTTCACTGAATGCATATACAAGAATATTTCAATCAAAAGCCCATTCGGCTCTTTTTCCTGTGTGCGACAGATCAGCAAGATTTTTGAGGACCTTCTTCATGACCCTACAATCATACTGTGAAAGTTTCAAGGAATTCCAATAAAATTTGTGGAATTAAATGCATAAACAATAATTGTTTTCAGGAAGAAAGACAGACAGATAGACAGACAGGTGTTAAGTACCCCATTGCTATAGCTCTTCTGGCCCTTGGGTAGCAGAGCTAATAGCCTGGTTGGAAAACAAAAGATTCAAGGAAACTGATTCCTCCTGAAACATGCATTGAACACCTTGCAGTTTTGGTTTCTTATCAAATACAAGACTTGAACACATCATGTTTGAAAAAGAAATTACTCTCTCTCTGTCTCTCTGTCTCTCTCTGTCTCTCTCTGTCTCTCTGTCTGTCTGTCTGTCTCTCTGTCTGTCTGTCTGTCTGTCTGTCTGTCTGTCTGTCTCTCTCTCTCTCTCTCTCTCTCTCTCTCTCTCTCTCTCTCTCTCTCTCTCTCTCTCTCTCTCTCTCTCTCTCTCTCTCCCCCCCCCCCTCCCTCCCTCCCTCCTCTCCTCTTCTCTCCCCCTCTCCTCTCTGAACAAAACATTCCTATTGTTCCTTGATTTGTCAAAGGAAAGGACAAACAGGAAAATAACAACTTTTTTTGGATCTGCTTAAAAAAAAGGTATTCAAACAAATGAATTGGAATGAAAACTTATTTTATGTATGTGTGGAAATGACTTAAAAGAGATTCTCTTTTCTCTTTAAGATAACAACTGAGAAGTCTTTGTAGACCTCATTAAGACACTGTGCTACCCAAAGGACTTAATTTGCAATTACCTTTGGAACAGATAAGGACTTTTACTATTTGGAAAACAGAGGATAGTACAAACAACAAAAAGTAATGGGAGATTTAGATATTAAGCCAGGCAAAATTATCTTACACAGGTGGCGCAATGGTAGTAAGAGGTATATCAATTAAGTATGAATAAATAAATAAATAAATATCCTTTCTTCGGACATCATACTAAGTAACCTCAAAAAAGTCATATAGTCCCGCCCACAGACTTACTTGTTTTTGCCATCCACTAATCAATACACATGCATCCCATTGCCCATGATTTATCTTACCCCAAAATGGCTTCCAGTAAACAGTCTAGGCTATTTGGGTTGTGGAACCTGAAAAGTGGCCAGGATTCTGACCAGCCAGCTCAACCAGAGGCCGTGACAGATACAAGCGCTAGTGAGGCTAACGGTACCGATGGTATTAAAAGGAGAAAAGTAGCTGAAAAGAAGTTTCAGCAAGATTGGCTAATGCTGTTCTCGTGGCTTCGTTTTGATCCTGATAAAAAGATAATGCACTGTAAAATATGTGAATCTGCAGAAGAACACTTGCCGTACTCAAAAAAGTCTCAGTTTGTAACAGGGTCAACAAACTTTCAAAAGTCAACCCTTGACAGGCACCAAAACAGTGATGATCACTGTTTAGCAATAAAACAGAGCAAGGATTCATGGATGCGGCTAAAATAACGTTGGAAAGTCAAGAGCACCGCAAGCGGGTGCCAGCGCTTGGCTGTTAATTATTTCTTAGGCAAATGCAAATATATGAACTAGGTACCTACAGAAAGGTCTTGTACCAAGCAATGATCATTTGAAATATGAAGGCTCTTTGACTAACCATTCAAAAATTATGACCAAGGTCAAACAAATTTGACGTTGAAAATGACCTTGACCTTGACTGATGACCTAGAACTTAGTACCTAGAACTTAGTACCTATAGAAAGGTCTTTTCCCAAGCAATGATCAATTAAAATATGAAGGCTCTATAACCTACCATTGAAAATTTATGAACAAGGTTAAATTCTTTAAAGAAATTTGACCTTGAAAAATGACCTTGACTGATGACCTTGAACTTGGTACCAATCGATAGGTCTTGTCCAAGGCAATGATCATGTGAAATATGAAGGCTCTATGACTTACCATTGAAAAGTTATGACCAAGGTTAAATTTTAATAGAGATCTGACCTTAAAAAATGACCTTGACTTTGATTGATGACCTTGAATTTGGTACCTACAGAAAGGTCTCTTCCCGAGCAAAAATCATGTGAAATATGAAGGCTCTATGACTAACCATTCAAAAGTAATGACAAAGGTTAAAGTTTGTCACGCCAATGCCAACGCACCCGCCAACAACAACAACGACAACGGGAACGACGCCAAGGTGATCATAATACCTCGGGTTTTCTTCGAAAACAGCCGAGCTAAAAATGGAGCCTGTGGTAGAGATGTAACTCCGGACTGCTCTCTGGGTGGCTAGAGAAAATGTTGCAGACAGAAAATTTCTGAGTCTTATTGACTTACAAGTTAGTATCAAATTAAAAAAGTATATCCCCCCACACACACACCAAAAAAATAACAGACGGAGACGGATGGACAACGATGGACGGGCCATGAGTGATCTCAATAGCTCACCTTGAGCACTTTGTGCTCAGGTGAGCTAACAATCTATGTGTTTGAGGGCTTCGTATATTTGTACAGTGTGATAAGGTTTTTAATTTCAATGTAACACAATGGGGAATGATTATCAATTGTTAGAAGGCGTGCCCAAGGGTTTTGTATAACCAGTTGCTGGGTATAAAAATGGCTGATAACTGCCCATCAGACAAGCATGGGCAAAAAAACAGGTGTAAAACTTGCAGTTGGTTGTTTATGGTTGTACATAATCGAATACCATGTAGCCGTTAACAGACTGTCAGTTTATTATTTTTTACCTCCGCCACCTTGGCTTTTCACTGTACTACACCATTCATCCATGAAATCAACAAATACTCTCTTCCTCTCCTAAATACTGTAAGCGGCTTTATATTGGTGGTGTCCACATTTGGCGGTTTTTTGATTACGATTTATTGGCGGTGATTTATTTTGGCGCATCTTAATTTAACGCCAAAATTAAACGCTTTATCTATATTTTACATTTTTTCCTAGTTTAAAACAACATAAGTAAAAGAAAGACAATTTCTAGAGTAATGTCTACAGACTTGACAATAGTTTATTTTCACACCTTTTTTTATAGTTATAACGCATGTAAAAGTTGTTCACACTTTTTCGGTGTGATTTCATAACAATGTATCAGCCAACTTGGATCTGGAATCTTGGAATTGAGGTATCAGTGCAATACTATTGTAGGTGCCTATAATTTATAGGCACTTAAAATAGTATTGCGCTGATCCATCGAAATGTCAACGTTGTCAGCATAATAATAAGTATGGTCTGCATATCATTGACATTTCTAAAAATATATAGATTTCATATCTATCATAATAAAGAAATTTCTTATTTAATAATGACAAATATTGGCGGTGGATTAATTTTGGCGCATTTTAGCTTGACCGCCAATATAGCCAAAATAAAACCACCGCCAAAATTACCCCGATTACAGTACTCTTGTGAAATTATCAAGAACAAGAGGACCATAATGGTCCTAGATCGCTCACCTGTGTCTCTTTGACCCCTGGGACATTACATTCATTGAATAGGCAGATGTCAAAAAGGAGATAATCTCTACATAAGATCAATACCATATGGAATGTTTTCAGCCAAGAGCAAGAAAGATATGTCTTTTCACTCTTTGATTCTAAATAAAGAAGATGAATTTGGAAGGTTTTCCTATTTTCACCCATCATGCTCAGATGAGCTAAAAGGGATGCGCCAGGGTAGAGCCAAAATATGACTCCAGGGTCTTGATATGAACAAAATTGGTAGGGGCCCACTAAGTGATGCTACATACCAAATATGAAAGTTGTGTGCACTCTGGTTTCAGAAAAGAAGATTTTATAAGATTTTAGCTCTTTTATTCTATGTAAAAAGGGTTGCGCCCGGGTGGAGCCCAAATATGATCCTAGGGTCTTGATATGAACAAACTTGGTGGAGGCCCACTAGATAATGCTACATATCAAATATGAAAGCTGTCTGCCTTCTGGTTTCAGAGAAGAAGATTTTTGAAGATTTTCATATTTTCACCCTTTTTGTTCAGGGAATGTTAAGGGTGGATTTCATTTATTTGAACAAACTTTGTAGAGCTTGACCCAAGGAACATCCCTGCAAAGTTTCATCAAGATTGGCCCACTGGTTTAGGAGGAGATGTTTAAAGAAATTGTGGACGACGGACAACTCACAACGCACGACAGACATTGTACGATCACAATAGCTCACCTTAAGCACTTCGTGCTCAGGTGTGCTAAAAATCAAAATTTTACAAACTGTATCTGATAAAACCAGAATATTTAGAGTGAAAATCTAAAAGGCTACTTTTCAGCATGAAAATAGTTAAAAGGGGGGGGGGGATTCTAGTAAGCCATATCTTCAAAGTTAGATTTTTTTTTCTCAAGATTGGTTGAGTAATATTAAACAAGAGGACCCTGAGGGCCCTAAATCGCTCACCTGATATTTCAAGTAAATTATCATTAAGACTCCATTTCCTATGATATGGCATGAACCTTCCCATTTTCAACAGAGTTCATTCTTGTGACCTGGCAAACATTTTGATCAAGTTTCATGAAGATTGGACTATATTTGTGGCGTTTGGAGCTCTTGCGAGAAAATTGTCATTAAGGCCCCTTTTTCCGTGATATGGCACGTATACTTCCCATTTTCAAATGAGTTCATCCTCATGACATAACAAACATTCTGACAAAGTTTCATGATGATTGGACCATATTTGTGGCTTCTAGAGAGGAAACAAAAAAATTGTCATTAAGACACCTTTTCCTGTGATATGGCACCAATCCTTCCCATTTTCAATAGACTTCATCCTCATGACCTAACAAACATTCTGACCAAGTTTCATGAAGATTGGACCATATTTGTGGCTTCTAGAGTGAAAACAAGAAATTTGTCATTAAGGCCCCTTTTCCCGTGATATGGCACGGATCCTTTCCATTTGAGCAATTTTCATAAGGAACCACCCAAGGAATATTTCTGCTAAGTTTGGTTGATTTTGACCCATAAGTTTAGGAGGAGATGTCGTTTAAAGAAAAAGTTGACGCCGTGATGGACAGACGGACAGACTGACGCCTGACAACTATCGATCACAATAGCTCCCTTGAGCACTTCGTGCTCAGGTGAGCTAAAAAGTCAAAGCATTTTCCTTTTCTCTTTTTCTTTAAATGAGATTCTACATGTCTAGTATATAATCCTCAATGGGCTTCTTCTTTTTTGGCGGAAAATGTTAATTCTTTTAACTGGCATTGTCAAGCTAGAGAGGAAATAGCAGGAGTGAAGTATTAGGCTTGTAATGTGCATTATATGAAATACTTTTAACAAATAATGATTTTTTTCCCTTTAACAAACTGAAAGAGGATGCCGATAATTTAGTTATTTGAATTGTAAAATCAGTGCCAACTAAGTAAGAAAACATTGTGAGAACAGAGGAAATATCTAGTTCAATCAAATTACTCCTTTTACCACAATATTTTCAAAACTGTTTCTTCAAAATGACAAAAATACAAGATAGGTTGATTGCATTATAATGTTGAAAACTTAACTATCACATTGAAGACCCAATTACAGATTGTTCCTAGTCATGCAAATAAAGACAATCCAGGAACTCCATAAAATAATGATTCAGAAACAAGATTTAGTCAATCAGAGGTCAATTGTAGACAGTATTTAGAAAATCAATATGACACCATGTAGAAACATTGTTCTAGATGAAACAAGATGTGTTTGTGAAACATGAATGCCCCGAAAATGACAATTTTTTAAAAATTTGACAGATAACTTTAACCTTGACACATGAACTTTACCTTGATATCTATAGATGCACATCATTGAGATCTATCATCATATTAAATATGAGCATTGTATCTTGAATTGCCTTGAAGAAATTGGCAATGGTAAACTTTTTGGTTAAATTTTGAAGGCAGACTGACAGTCAGACAGATAGACAGACAACGGTAAAACAATATGCCCCAGATCTTTTTATGCAGGGGTATAAAAATCTACAATGAGCAGAGTTACAGGTAGAGGGGGTTAAAGCCGGTCTTAAATCTTTATTTCACAATGAAACCCTATGTTGTGGGTACTCATTTGAATCGTCTCGCTGAGACGTTTCAAATGAGTACCAACAGGTTTTAGATAGAAAGAATGAAAAATTTAAATTTGAAAACCAAAATACCCCCTCTATCTATATCACAGACGATGAGTGAAAAGTTTTGATCCTGGTCATCCTGCTCAATTCAAGCAGTCTTGCAATGATCAAAACTTCACACTTAACCGGATGGCCCTTTTTTGCATGACCTGTCACAATTGGTTATTTTATTTGGATTTATTGGTTGGATTTCACTAACAAAGGACAAATCTCTGCTTATGCAAGCATATGCAAAATACTTATAGGAATAGCCCTAATCCAGGTACAGAGGAGACTAGCCAACTATCACCCGTTGCTGAGTTTACTCACATAGTCTTTATATTCAGGACGCGAACAACCCGAAGTTTTTGTTCCGTCGTTGAAAATAACACACTCGTCAGGCTCCACCGTGACTTCATTTTGTGATTGAGAAAAAATGAGCTTCTGATGTAACACGCCTTTGATGTGTTCTAACTTTATATGAGGTTGTTTGCCATTTTGCTGAAATAAAGATGGATGCTGGGAGCTATAGATAGAAGGGTATTTGGTATTTTAGGTTCAAATATTTTGACAAGACTTACAAACCCTATGTTGTAGGCATCCACTCTGAGTGCCCACAATGTAAGGTTTCATTGAAAAATAAAGATTTTTGCCTAGAAATTATACCCTTTTCTTGGTACTTCAGGGTCCAAGGTTATATAACTTTTCTCATTCTCAACACAAAATTTTATCAAATTTCAACTTGAGATTAAAGCCTTAATTCTGTTAAATACTTATATAGATGTTTAAACATAGAAGATAATTTTTAATAAGTTGTTTTATATATCAGCTTATTAATAACATCTTTTATGTTCATACTTTTATTTGAATTCTAAGTTTTTAGAAAGTTCTTAGTTGAGCACCAAAAAAGTTTTATAACCTCTGGCCCTGAGATGTGTTTGCAAATTATGACCAAGAATAGATTTCTTTTTTTAATAGATTGACTATGATAGAAGATATTGACCGTTGATGATCTTGACCACAGTTTATTTGTGCATTTTCTGCTGTATTTTCTATTTAGAAACATCATTTCATTTGAATTTCTAAAGTTTTACAAAAACTTTAAGTCAAGGCAAAACTTATCTTCCAATTGGATTTTGGCAAGTTTATATAGCAAAAATTTGTCATTCTGCAACAACTTGGCTTCATAAACTGATTTGCACATGTCCTGTGATAATTAAATTACGGGAAATTAGCCTCAAATTTGAATAAGGTAGCAAATTGTCACAAGATACGTCTGTTACACTTCTGCATGTCAAAGGACGAAAAACAAAAAAGGAACATAACTAAAATTAAGCTAGCTAGGTTTATGGTTCTTTCATGAGAGGAACATTATTTTCAAGTTACCAGTAATTCGGACATAAGCTGACAGAATAATGCTTCGAACAAAGAAGAGGACGCTGTCTGCCCACCGGACCCTGCAGGTGATCATATAATATGTTCCGTCTTTTGACGGGTGTATGTAAATGACTCATTTAGTGAAACAGGGGTGGAGATGTTTCTTGATATTCCACTCAGTCTGTCAATGATGGAAATGAAGCTATTACTTAGAGATACATATAGAGGGTGGGATGATTTCAACTAAAATTGAATAAATTCTATGTTATGGGTACTCATTGGAATTGACTCCTCAAGATGATTCAAATGAGTACCCACAACATAGGGTTTCAACAAGAAATAAAGATTTTAGACTGGCATTATCCCCTCTTATCTGTACCTCTGATAACTTTGGAAGTCACATTTATCGGAGGAAATTTGGTACCTGAATTTTAATTTGACTGCATTCTTCTCCGTCACAGAAACCTGTCCTCTCTAAATGTTCTGTGACTTCATCCAGATTTCCTACAAAATCTTTGCTAACTGAAAAATAAGATATAGATGATATTCAATGAGTGGTCATTGAATACCGAATTAATTAAACAAAGTACTATATACAGATACCAAGAGGCCCAAGAGGGCCTGTATCGCTCCACTGGATTAAAAATCTCAAGATTTGAAAGAGAGATATTGAAAATAGAAGGAAATGAAAGTGAACAGCATTCAAAAGGAACTCTGACTTTTTCTAAGTTGAAACTAACTTATGAAGAAATGAAATTATTCAACTAATATGTAAAATTACAAGGAAGAAAACTATATAGATATCACTTTGAAACAAGAGGACCAGAATGGCCATAAACCGCTGACCTAAATTTTATTGATGCAGTGGATCTCATCCAATCCAAATTTCTTGAACAACTTTAGAAGAGGGTCACCAAAGGAACATTCTGGTAAAGTTTCATTGAAATAAGCCTAATGGTTCAGGAAGAGATATCGTTCAAAGATTTCGTGGTCAAAAAAAGCCCCGCCCTGCCACGCCCATATTTGGGGGTCAATCCAAATTTCTAGAACAACTTTAGAAGAGGGTCACACAAGGAACATCTGGTAAAGTTTCATTAAAATTGGCCTAATGGTTCAGGAGGAGATGTCGTTCAAAGATTTTGGGGTCAAAATAAGCCCTGCCCTGCCACGCCCATTTTTGGGGGTCAATCCAAATTTCTTGAACAACTTTAGAAGAGGGTCACCCAAGGAACATTCTGGTAAAGTTTCAATGAAATCGGCCCAATGGTTCAGGAGGAGATGAGGTTCAAAGAATTTGGGGTAAAAATAAGGCCCTCCCTGCCACGCCCATATTTGGGGGTCAATCCAAATTTCTTGAACAACTTTAGAAGAGGGTCACCAAAGGAACATTCTGGTAAAGTTTCATTAAAATTGTCCTAATGGTTCAGGAGGAGATGTTGTTCAAAGATTTCGGGGTCAAAATAAGCCCCACCCTGCCACGCCCATATTTGGGGGTCAATCCAAATTTCTTGAACAACTTTAGAAGAAGGTCACTCAAGGAACATTCTGGTAAAGTTTCATTGAAATTGGCTCAATGGTTCAGGAGGAGATGTCGTTCAAAGATTTTGGGGTCAAAATATGCCCTGCCCAGCCATGCCCATATTTGGGGGTCAATCCAAATTTCTTGAACAACTTTAGAAGAGGGTCACCCAAGGAACATTCTGGTAAAGTTTCATTGAAATTGGCCTAATGGTTCAGGAGGAGATTTCGTTCAAAGATTTAGGGGTCAAAATAAGGCCCGCCCTGCCACGCCCATATTTGGGGGTCAATCCAAATTTCTTGAACAACTTTAAAAGAGGGTCACCCAAGGAACATTCTGGTAAAGTTTCATTGAAATTGGCTGAATGGTTCAGGAGGAGATGTCCTTCAAAGATTTTGGGGTCAAAATATGCCCCGCCCTGCCACGCCCATAGTTAGGGGTCAATCCAAATTTCTTGAACAACTTTAGAAGAGGGTCACCCAAGGAACATTCTGGTGAAGTTTCATCAAAATCCACCAAATGGTTCAGGAGGAGAAGATGTTTAAAGAAAAGTTTACGCACGGACGCACGACGGACACCTCGCCATAACAATAGCTCGCTGGCCTTCGGCCAGTGGAGCTAAAAATGAGGCTGCGCCAAGTTTCTATCTGTTTTAGATGACAAGTCTAATAAATTCTGTATTTTATTAGCACAAATTATATATTCTATCTATAATATGAGCCGAATTTTTGCCGAAATCGTCAAAATTCTTCAAATTCCACATTTCAATTTTACCATCACTAATAACACCATTTAAAACTGAAGTCACAACATAAACATTATGATGCCATTTTGCGGTTACAAAATAGCTATTCTCTCTGAGCTCATTTGCATATTTATTCCACTAGTGTTATAACACCTGTGTAATATAAAAAATATTCAACGGAATTATTTCACTTCCGCGACATAGGTCATATTATAATTTCAATTATACATCAGATGCATAAAACTCAAGAATAATCCAGACTGATGGGTTAGTGCAAAAATATTGCCAGTGCCTATATCTATAGACACATACAATAGTTTCATACTGACACTTAAATATGTAGAGGTTGCAAGTGACTAATAATATGCTGGCAAATCATCATAGTTCATATTGATAAGGGTATAATACAAACAAGATGTGTTTGTGAAACACGAATGCCCCCATAACGGCATTTTTTTCAAAGTTTGACCTTGACAGATGACCTTGTCCCATGACCTTGACTTTGGTACCAGCGGATGCAGATCATTGAGATCTATCATCATGCCAAATATTAGCTTTATATCTTGAATAGGCTTGAAGATATTGGCAAGGTTAAGTTTTTTGGTTAAGTTTTTGGACAGACGGACGGGCAGACAGACAGACGGACATGAGTAAAACAATATGCCCCTGATCTATCGATGCGGGGGCATAAAAAGGTACAAGCAAAAAGGAGGGAAAATTAAATTTTAACTTACAGTATAATTAAGTTGCAATTTTGAAGTATTCATTTGACTGGTCAATTCTATTTTTTTAACTAAATATGTTTGAGCTCTAAAACACATTTTTAAGGTGGTAGCACTAGGGAATAAGGCTCCAATTTCACCTAATATCTTGGTCAATAATTTACACTGTTAAAGTTCATTACTCCCGAAACGTTGCAGAACTATTACCTGTCCACTACCTTAAATGCAATCTTTTAAACATTTCAATTGCTAATCCAAATCATCAAAAGGGTCACCCTGCAAGCCATATATAATTATTTATGTTTATAATAGTTTTGCTCTGATAGCTCCATGCACCAAAGGAGGGGATAGATATTCAATAATTCTACATACACATGATTTCTTCCGTTCTTGCCCCTGTTACTGGGTCTTTATTGGCCTTTGGTTGTTGACAGGAATTTGTGTGTCCCCCAGGACCTATAATGAGAAAATAAATATATATCCTCAACTTATCTAAATCTCAAAATACTTATTATACGATTATATACAATTCATTTAACTTCCCATGATATGTCATTAAGTACTTTTATTTCTCATCTAAACAATTTAGACTAATGACATTGCTTATTTTGCATCACATTAAAGTGAAAAATCTAGATCCATATTGTACAACCAGAACAAGACTACTGTGCAATACAAATTTTATTCCATAAAGAGACAACCTATATTGTATGATGAAAGGGAGGCAAGCTATATTATACATTTAAAGCAAGGGTGAGACCCAAATATTAAAATCACCACTTTCCACAGCTTTTTCAAGGTAGCAAACCCTCTGTTCCGAGGTATTGAGAAAAAATTGATCTTGAGAAGATTCTTGATTTCTTCATTTGCTACATTGTTTAGAGAGTAAAAGAAGAATGCAAGTAGAGACACAAAATTGTTGTTGTTTCTAGATTTTAGAATATCATTTGTTCACATAAAAATGTACATTTCAAGCGATGGCTGTAGTCAATCAGTTTTATGTTAAATACATCCATGTTTTATAATCAGTAAGCACTAACTGACTTTGCAGGTGATATAAACATTTCACATGGATTCACATGGATTCCTACTATTAGAACAAATATTTGTTTCAATCTCATCATGTTCATAAAGACTTGCATTTGAGGCCCTTTTCCGGATCATTTTGGATCTATTCCTTTTGTCTCTCTAAAATGTTGAAAAATCATTAATTTCGGAACTTTCCGTGTATGGTGTGAAATAAAAAGGTCATTTAATATGATGGAGTACAATACTGAATTCATTGGATTTGTACCCTGCAGAACTACTGTTGCTTCGTCAAATCATCCAAAAGAACTCTTGATAATGTAGAATAACCTCTTATACCTTGAGTAGTTTTGAAAAACAAGAGGGCCATAGTGGCCCTAAATCGCTCACCTGAATGAACTGTCAAAAATTGTTTAAAGTAGATTTAGAAAGGATAATGAATTCTTACCAAATTTCAGGTCGATTGGGCAAAAAATGATGCCTCTACACTCATTACAAGGTTTTTCTAAGATATGACCCTGTGACCTCATTTTTGATCCCACTTGACCCAATTTCAAACTTGACCTAGATTTCATCAAGATGATCATTCTGACCAATTTTCAGGTTGATCCGGCAAAAAATATGGCTTCTAGAGTGTCTACAAGGTTTTTCTAATATTTGACCCTGTGACCTCATATTTGACCCCACTTGACCCAATTTCGAACTTGTCCAAGATTTCATCAAGACAATCATTCTGATCAAATTTCGGGTTGATTGGGCAATAAATTTGGCTTCTAGAGTGTCTACAAGGTTTTTCTAATATTTGACCCCGTGACCTCATTTTTGACCCAACTTGACCCAATTTTAAACTTGTCTGAGATTTTATCAAGACAATCATTCGGACCAAATTTCGGGGTGATTGGGCAATAAATATGGCTTCTAGAGTGCATACAAGGTTTTTCTAAGATTTGACCCTGTGACCTAGTTTTTGACCCCACTTGACCCAATTTCGAACTTGTCCGAGATTTTATCAAGACAATCATTCAGGCTAAATTTCAGGTTGATTGGGCAAAAAATATGGCCTCTAGAGTGCATACAAGGTTTTTCTAAGATTTGACCCTGTGACCTAGTTTTTGACCCCACTTGACCAAATTTCGAACTCGTCCGAGATTTTATCAACACAATTATTTTGACCAAATTTCAGGTCGATTGAGCAAAAAAAGTGGCCTCTAGGGTGCATACAAGGTTTTTCTAAGATTTGACCCCATGACCAAGTTTGTGACCCCACTTGACCTAATTTTAAACTTGTCCAAGATTTTATCAAGACAATCATTCTGACCAATTTTCAGGTTGATTGGGCAAAAAATGTGGCCTCTAGGGTGCATACAAGGTTTTTCTAATATTTGACCCTGTGACCTAGTTTTTGACCCCACTTGACCCAATTTCAAAGTTGTCCGAGATTTTATCAAAACAATCATTCAGGCTAAATTTCAGGTTGATTGGGCAAAAAATATGGCCTCTAGAGTGCATACAAGGTTTTTCTAAGATTTGACCCTGTGACCTAGTTTTTGACCCCACTTGACCCAATTTCGAACTCGTCCGAGATTTTATCAAGACATTCATTCTGACCAAATTTTAGATTGATTGGGCAAAAAATGTGGCCTCTAGAGTGCATACAAGGTTTTTCTAAGATTTGACCCTGTGACCTAGTTTTTGACCCCACTTGACCCAATTTCGAACTTGTCCGAGATTTTATCAAGACAATCATTCTGACCAAATTTCAGGTTGATTGGGCAAAAAATGTGGCCTCTAGAGTGCATACAAGGTAAATGTTGACGACACACGACGGACGACACACGACACACGACGGACGACGAACGACGGACGACGGACATCCACCTAACCACAAAAGCTCACCTTGAGCACTTCGTGCTCAGGTGAGCTAAAAATGTGATAGGAAGTTCAAATGTTAATTATTGATACACAGACACACAGATAAACTAAAGTAAAGCAAAATAAATTGTATCCTCAAGTCTTGTATAAAAGCAAGGATATAAAAAGGTTGGAAAAACTCTGTTCAATTCTAGGTAAGCTTTCAGTGAAGATTAGCTGCAAAATTAATGTGTAACAGTCTACAGCAAAAAAGTCCAAAGAAGTTTAAACTTTTTTAAATGACAGCATAAGAGGTGAGGCTGTAATCTGAAAACTAATTTAAAGCAGTTTGTCTTTAAAGGTAATTTGTGATCTATCACATTTGTGAAATATTAGAAACCTTTATCTTTTAGAAAGGAAAACATTGTGAATAATCGTTGGCTCAGTGCAAAACAGTTGTAACTCCCTATAAATATATAGGGAGTTACAACTGTTTTGCCCTGAGCCATCGAAATGAGAAAATTCCTTGAAACAAGCATTTATTTTTTCATTTTTCACAAATCATATCAAAACTTTCATCTTCAGGGGTGTTAAAAGGTGGGATTGAATAAGAATGTGTTAGACTACAACATATGGTTGACCAGTGCTTCATCCTATCTTACTACAACAACACAGCATTTCTGCCATACAGAGAAGACTTCTAAATGAAAACATAATGGGGAAAGAACAAATCATAACTGTTTTCAGAAAATCTTCTCACTGTTACAAATGTTTAGAGAAATTAAGGGGCCAATGCAAAACTATTTTAAATGCCTATATTTCTATAGGTACTTACACTAGTTATGCATTGATTCCTTAATATAATTTCCAAGAATTTTTGTTTTCCAAAAAAGTCCTTGTTGGTCTCTTTTTCTTTGTGTTGTGTCTTATTTTTTCAAAAAAAAAAGCAATGGAAAAGGGAAAAGTCAAACAAGAGCAAATACTAGTACATTATATGTTTACTCATTATTAAGATCTATTCATGATTGATTTAACATCAATCCTCAGTCAGAAATTTTATTAAACATGGCAAAAGTGGCAGATCCAGTGGGGTTCAAGGGGGATGTGAAAAAAAAAAAAACTCTGTATCTAAATTATTTCATCCTAGTGGACAAGTTTAGTCAAAATTTTGTAAGAAAAGGAAAACAATTCCCTTTTTGTAGCACCAGGGGATATCAAAAAGTTTTGAGACTTTATTCATATTTACTATCGTAGATGTCTGACGAGTAAGAAAATTGCATGAGTTGAATTGAATGCCTTCTGACTACAAATTCACCAAGTTTGAATAGAATAGCATGAGTACACTCAATTCAAGTTGGAATTGAATCGAATTGGGTTCGGCGTCTCGGGGCAAAAAAAATGATGACCCACTCTTGATTGCTTCTGTCATCAATGCTTTATATGCTATAAACTGTGAACTCCTATCGAGTCCTATCAATTAAATCTTCCCAAAAGGCCAGTGCAAATCTTAACAAGTGCACACAGCTATTTCAGGTAAAATTTGTTAAAAAGATGGATGTTTGAGTTTTGTGATAATGTTTATAAGAGACAATTTGATTTCCACTCTAACTGCATTAAATATTTCAAACAGGAGAAAACAGTAATCAATCTTTGATAACATTTAAATCAAACAACCCAAGAATTGATGCTGAAGAATTTCAGTCTGATCTTTATTGTTCAATTTGAGATGCAATATGAGTGCAATAAACTCTTTCTATTAAAACAATAACCCATATTAGTTGTAAGAACCATTTCAACTGGCCCAACGATATGTTCTTTCAAAAAAAACAAGCAAATTTATTGAATTGATATCCCCCGCCGAACAAATTTTCATTGTCAATGAAGTTAATATCAAACTTAGGTACAGGTTATCTTTTATCTACATCAACCTATAGTTTTCAAGAAATAGCGCAGAAACAAATATCACAATGTATGTATATGGCTTAAACAGTCAGGGGGCAGTAACTCTAAATTCGGCGGTCGAACCTGGTAACCCTGACAATATGCACATGTCCTCTTTGTAGTGAAGCTGTGTGCCAAGTTTTTATTAAAATCCAGTCTACAGTTTTCAAGAAATAGCGCAGAGAGGAATATCACTCTGTATGTATATGGCTTAAACAGTCAGGGGGCAGTAACTCTAAAATTCACAGTAGAACCAGGTAACCACGACGATATGCACATGTCCTCATTGTAGTGAAGCTGTGTGCCAAGTTTCATTAAAATCCAGTCTACAGGTTTCAAGAAATAGCGTGGAAACGAATATCACTATGTATGTATATGGCTTAAACAGTCAGGGGCAGTAACTCTTAATTTGACGGTCAAACCGATTAACCCCAACGATATGCGCATGTCCTCATTGTTGTGAAGCTGTGTGCCAAGTTTCATTGAAATCGGGTCTATAGTTTTCAAGAAATAGCGCGGAAACGAATATCACTATGTATGTATATGGCTTAAACAGTCAGGGGCAGAAACTCTAAATTTGACCGTCGAACCAGGTAACCCCGACGATATGCGCATGTCCTCATTGTAGTGAAGCTGTGTATTAAGTTTCATTGAAATCCAGTCTATAGTTTTCAAGAAATAGCGCGGAAACGAATATCACTATGTATGTATATGGCTTAAACAGTCAGGGGCAGTAACTCTAAATTCGACCGTCGAACCCGGTAACCCCGACGATATGTGCATGTCCTGATTGTAGTGAAGCTGTGTGCCAAGTTTCATTGAAATCTGGTCTATAGGTTTCAAGAAATAGCGCTGAAACGAATATCACTATGTATGTATATGGCTTAAACAGTTAGGGGCAGTAACTCTAAATTCGATTGTTGAATCGGGTAACCCCGACGATATGCACATGTCCTCATTGTAGTGAAGCTGTTTGCCAAGTTTCATTGAAATTGGGTCTATAGTTCTAAAGAAATAGCGCGGAAACGAATATCACTATGTATGTATATGGCTTAAACAGTCAGGGGCAGTAACTCTAAATTTGACCGTCGAACCAGGTAACCCCGACGATATGCGCATGTCCTCATTGTAGTGAAGCTGTGTGCCAAGTTTCATTGAAATCGGGTCTATAGGTTTCAAGAAATAGCGCGGAAACGAAAAACACTATGTATGTATATGGCTTAAACAGTTAGGGGCAGTAACTCTAAATTTGACAGTCGAACCGGGTAACCCCGATGATATGCACATGTCCTCATTGTAGTGAAGCTGTTTGCCAAGTTTCATTGAAATCGGGTCTATAGTTTTCAAGAAATAGCGCGGAAACGAATATCACTATGTATGTATATGGCTTAAACAGTCAGGGGCAGTAACTCTAAATTTGACCGTCGAACCAGGTAACCCCGACGATATGCGCATGTCCTTATTGTAGTGAAGCTATGTGCCAAGTTTCATTGAAATCGGGTCTATAGGTTTCAAGAAATAGCGCGGAAACGAAAAACACTATGTATGTATATGGCTTAAATAGTCAGGGGCAGTAACTCTAAATTTGACCGTCGAACCGGGTAACCCCGACGATATGCGCATGTCCTGATTGTAGTGAAGCTGTGTGCCAAGTTTCATTGAAATCGGGTCTATAGTTTTCAAGAAATAGCGCGGAAACGAAAAACACTATGTATGTATATGGCTTAAACAGTCAGGGGCAGTAACTCTAAATTTGACCGTCGAACCGGGTAACCCCGACGATATGCGCATGTCCTCATTGTAGTGAAGCTGTGTGCCAAGTTTCATTGAAATCGGGTCTATAGTTTTCAAGAAATAGCGCGGAAACGAATGTCGGACGAACGGAAGGACGGACGGACGGAAGGACGGACGGACGGACGGACATGGCAAAAACAATACCCCCCCCCCCCCCCCCCCCCCCCCCGAAAAATTTTTTCGGCGGGGGATAAAAAAATGTTGTCTTGGTTGATTGGACCTCTTCCAGCATCAAACCTTTTTAAGTTAACCTCATGGTTGCAAGTACACTTGTTGTGCATTCGATGCTTATTTCAACACCATTTGAATTTTTTGTGGATTGAGCGTTTTGTGGGAATTTTTTTCTCAACAGTGAGTTTAAAACACAAAGAGCCCCGAAAGCGTGTCATTCGGTTTCCATAGCAACAGTTCGCATAGTCATATTTGGCTGCCTGTTTGTATAATTAGCACTCACATACATATGAATCATTCTTGACAGTTTCATCAAAATCTGATGAGGATAAAGAATATATTACAATTTTCTCAGAACTTTTTGATACCCCCTCGTAATCAAACCACAGTACCTTGAAATTATACAAGTGAAAGATATCTGATGTTAACAGAATTTGAGCAATTAGTTCAATGGTATCCCTATCTATATAGATAGGGATACTATGGAACTAATTACTCGACCGGTACGGAACCTCCTCCCTGGATTCGCCGCTGGGCAAGGAATAATGAACAAGAAATTTCTTACCACAACCAAAACAAGTAGAAAATATAAAAAAAATCTACTACATGTACTTGCAATAAGGAGATCAAAAGCTGATAAAGCTTTTTTCACAAATGCAGGCATTTGCATATCAAAGCATGCACTTTTAATTGATGAAATCAAGCAATATTATTTATCAAGGCGAGCTTGGTTATTTCTTTTTTTAAAGCCAGTCTTCCAACAGTGATTTAGTTACTAGATTTTGCAAAATTGTGCAAAATACAAAGTTTGGACATTCTACATGCTCTGACACTTAACTTATGCAAACTTTAGATTATGTCTGCACATCTAGAAAATTTTGTTATGGTAACATTCCATAAAATTAACAGCAGTTGCATTGTGTCAGTCCTTTATTGAAAGAATACATATGCAGAGGGTCTAACATAATTCTCAATGCAAGATACAGGATTTGTCATGAGACTTTCTTTGACACAAACTGATCCTAACTGAGTCTTGGATAGAAATCTTTAAGCAGATCTATTACATAATCAAAAGCAAAACATGCAGATGCCTGAATCTCAACTGCTTTTTTGTTTGTTCTAAAAAGCCAAAAGAATCTAATTTCTATTGCTCTTTCAAAGTTAACATATATTGTAAGTTTCAAGTAAATATCTTTTAGGCAATAACAGCTATCAAAATCCACTGTTAACATTTTTCAAGATATGTGCATTTCGAAAAGATGCCACAAATAAAATGCTTACAGTTTCTTCTTTTGTTTTTGCATAATCAGAGCAATCTATGTTTTAAAAGTTGATTTTCTAAAATTAAAACAACAAATCAATTGCCAGGTATATAAAAAGGTCCAAAAAGGGGCATTATTCTTGCAAATTCTATCAAGAGTTGCATCTCTTGATAGTGCAGGTCTGACTTTTGATGGTGATAGTATATTCCAAGCTTTAAGAGAAAGCTTTAAATTTTAAAGAGAAAACTGCAAAAGATTTATCAAATCAATAATGATTCAAAATATGACGCCAAGACTATGCTAAAACACTGCAAAATTTCTTTGAAAATATCCAAAGTTTAAATACCATGATCTGAAAATCTATGTTATAAATAAGAAATAAAAGCATAAATGATGATGCGTCAAAGCAAAGCAGCTGTAAAGTAAGTAAGAAGTTCTATACAGTGTTATAATCTATTCATACCACTACATCGCTGACATTGATTGCAACAATTCGGGCATTGCCCACATTTGTCATGCTTCCTGCCTGCAAACATTTTCAGTATACAACATGAGCCTTTACAAGAAAAGAGGGTCTTAATTTACAAGACATGTACTTTGATAAGAAATTTAGAATGATTCTACTAGTTTGTAGACTGATCTACATTTAACTTTGGTTGGCTACGACAATGAAATGTGCAACTTTCTTAATAATAATGAATAATTGATGGCTCAGAGCAAAACAGTTCTAACTGCCTATAAGTTTATAGCCAGTTACAACTTTTTCTTGCTGAGCCATCACTATGTTGTGGGAAAACTTTGTGGGAATAGAAGAAATGACTTGCACCATAACATCTTATCAAGTATCAAATTTAAAGACACAAAACAAAAGAACTTTAAAGGAAAGGATTAAACAAATACATTTGTATAAAAGCTATATACTATTTAAATTGGCATACAAAAACACTACTTTACCTGCTTCATATCAAAATACATTATAAAAGCCCCTTCAATCAAGCTAGGGTTATATCTTCATATATGATACGTGTACATATGGTTATACTTAATATTTTATTTCATATTTATGGATTTTTTTAATAATGAGGGTATTCAAACTCAAAAAAGAACAACGCTGTGCATGGCATTATACGCCAAAACTCAGAAATAAATGGGTGATGTTTTGAACTTTAAATTGATCCTTAGGATGTATTTTCTAACAAACACTATAGTATATTGTATTCATTATGATGGTAGTGTTTGTTTTGTTTTGTTTTCCTATTTGTCTTTGGGAAAAAGTGTTCTTAGGCAATTAAAGAACTGTGGATTACTTACGGATATCATCACTATTCTTCAAGTAATTATATGTACCTGAGTATTACTACAATATTCACAAATTCAATCAGATTGAGATAATGTAATCAAACACCCTAGCTATGAGTTCTACATACATGTGAAGTTTCAACATCGTAGTCCTTGTATTTTGAAATTATGGACCGGACACGAATTTGCAAACTGAATCAAACAAAGGGCAATAACTCAAAAATTATAAATGGTAGAGTTAGGGTTATTGCGCTCTGCACATCCTAGCTATGAGATCTATACACCTGTGAAGTCTCTAGACGATAGGCCTTATAATTTCAAAGTTATGGACCGGCCACAAATTTGCTAACTGAATCAAACAAAGGGTAATAACTCAAAAATTACAAATGGTAAAGTTTGGTTCTTGCACTCTGCACACCCTAGCTATGAGATCTATACACCTGTGTTGTTTCAAGACCATAGGCCTTATACTTTCAAAGTTTTGGACCAGACACAAATTTTCTAACGGACAGACAGACAGACAGACGATGCAGACGATAACATAATACGACCCTTCAGGCGTATAAAAATGATACCTTGTTCTCCCTATTAACACAACAAGAGTCTTGTTGGACCTAAAATCTTTGCCCTTTCAATGACTATGAATTGCTGAAATGCTTAAGACCTAGTTTTTCAATAGTTGTCTGTCAACGGGATTTAAATGGACTTTGGTGAATTGATACAAAAATAAGGTGTCTGTAAAACATAAATGCACCCAAAAAAGCATATTCAGCAGCTTGACCAAAATAGATGACTTCGACCTTGGCAGTCAACATATCAACAGATACATATTTTATTGACCTATCGTCATGCAAAATATGACCACTTTATCATGAAGAGGCTCGAGTTAATTTGAAATGTTAATGTTTTCAGAGAAATTTTGGCTCGTTGACCTGAACAGTTGACCTTGAACCTTATAAAATGCTTTTGATATTGGTATCATTTGATCTTTATAAATAAAATCTATTATCATACAAAACATGAACATTATAATTGTTCCATAGGTAAAAAGAAATTTGAAATGGATGTCAAATCGTTTATAATTTAGATGAATTCAAATGAATAAAGGGTGAAATGTACTTATGATGTTCAAAATAAGAAGGGAATAAAACAGTAAATTCAAATGAGTTTCATATAGACATGAGATTACAAAATCAAATAGGCAGTGATTTATTTTAACTTAACCCTTGTCATACAGAACCCAGAATATTCCTGCTTCTGCTGGAAGTACAGACAAAGATGATCATAATCTATACCACCTGATTGTCCTTTAACTATTAAACAGAAAAGCTTCAAGATTATGTTTAAAAATTAAATAGCCATAATGAATGCATTCCGTTTCATTAGCACTTATATTTATAAATCTTACCAAGGTTTTGATTAAGCATGACAAGGGTTAACATTAATGTATTATACATGATTTTTGACCTAGCATGGTGGAGCTAAAGAAATCGATCTCAGCATTTAAGAAAGAAGTAGGGGTAAAGCAGCTACAGTTCATCTTGCTAGAGCGGCCAAGTCTATTAAGCGACTGTTTTTATCAAGCGAATGTTTTCAAAATCAAGTTATCTTAAGAAATAGATATTTTTGGTGTAAAATTATTGTAAATGAATCACATATTGTTAAACTTAATAGAATTGTCGATAAGACAATTCTTTTGAGTTTTCACAACATTATAGGATTATTGAGAAATTCGAAAATACATACAAATTCAATTGATATGATGTTTCTAATTTGTCAATTCTCTTAATCGACCAATTTTTGATGGTCCCAAAAGTGTTCACCTTATACAAGGTTTACTGTATTCGGGATATAAACTCAACTGGGTTTTGTAAAAATTTTATGTTTATATCTTTTTTCTGCCATCTCATTTAACTGAACTGATAATATCTATTTGACAAATGCTCCAGTTCAGATTTAAGCGTTTTGAAATATTACACTCACCCACTCGAAATAATTCTAAATCTTACGAAGTATTCCTTTTCATAGTATCCCAAACTCACAATTAAATCGTTCAAAACACTCCGCAACTTTGTTTGAATCACCCAAATATTTTTTCACCAATATTGAACAGGCCTAAATGGATTTAGAAGTTTCTTTTAGACCAAAGAAGACACACAAATCTATTTTTAGATTCTTATACATGTCAGGCTCAAGTTGCTTAATTAATAAACACTTGTTGAAAATAATACTGCGAGTGGGATAATGCTCAAAAAAGCAAATTCAACTTATATTTTTTTAAATTAACTCACTATTTATCACTGTCAATAGATGTAATTAAAATCCTCGTAACTTTAGCTTAGTCAAGTCTTGGAAACCTGAAGACGAAATGTGTTCACTGTTGCTTAGCATGTTTATCCTTTTGTGAAAAAGGTGTTATCTCATCATAATTGCAGACAAACTTTCACCAGACTTCCAACATATTGTAAAACAAGAGCTGTCGGAGGACAACGAAGCTCAACTATTCCTAGTGCTGGATAGTAACAGCAAATCAATATCACCATTGGAAATTTAATAAAATGAAAGTCAAGAGAAAAGAATCTTTGTCTAGAGGCTGATATTATGGTCACAGGGTCACAGAAACATGTGCAGAGTTTCAAAGCAATAGCTTTAGTAGGAACAGAGATACAACTAACATAAAACAGTTGCACATAAAAACATAACCAAGATTTTTAAGGCCGAAAAGGGTTAAAATCTTTTTCTGTGGGCTAATATTATGGTCAAAAAAGCATGTGTAAAGTTTCCAAGCAACAGCTATAATAGAAAAGAGATATTACAGATAAACAACATTTGCACGTAAAAATATAACCAAGAATTTCTAAGTCCAAAAAGGGTTAAAAATCCACCAAATTCTATACCAGAGAATTGAATTTTATCAAGAGGCTGTTGTTATGATCATTGAAGCATGTGCAAAGTTTCAAAGCAATAGCTTTACTAGAATTAGAGATATAACTGATGTACAACATTTGCACGTAAAAACTTAACCAAGAATTTCTGAGTCTGAAAAAGGTTAAAATTTCACTAAATTCAATATCAGAGTTATAAATCTTTGTCAAGAGGCTGATATCATGGTAATAGAAGCATGTGTAGAGTTTCCAAGCAAAAGCCTAAGTAGAAATAGAGCCATTACAGAAAAACAACATTTGCACGTCAAAACTTAACCAAGATTTCTAAGTCCAAAAAGGGTTAAAATTCAACTTAATTCAATATCAGAATAATGAATCTTTGTCAAGAGGCTGATATTTTGGTCATAGAAGCATGTGCAAAGTTTGAAAGCAACAGCTTCAGTAGAAATAGAGATATTACAGAAATACAACATTTGCACGTAAAAACTTAACCAAGAATTACTATGTCCGAAAGGGTTAAAATTCAACTAAATTCAATATCAGAGTAAAGAATATTTGTCTAGATGCTGATATTATGGCCACAGAAGCATGTGTAAAGTTTCAAAGCAATTGCTTTTATAGAAACAGAAATATTACAGCTAAACATCATTTGCACGTAAAAACTTAACCAAGATTTCTAAGTCTGAAAAGGGTTAAAATTCAACTAAATTCAATATCAGAGTAAAGAATCTTTGTCTAGATGCTGATATTATGGCCACAGAAGCATGTGTAAAGTTTCAAAGCAATTGCTTTTATAGAAACAGAAATATTACAGATAAACAACATTTGCACGTAAAAACTTAACCAAGATTTCTAAGTCTGAAAAGGGTTAAAATTCAACTAAATTCAATATCAGAGTAATGAATCTTTGTCTAGATGCTGATGTTATGGTCACAGAAGCATGTGCAAAGTTTCAAAGCAATAGCTTTAATAGAAACAGAGATTTTAAACACTTGCACATAAAAACTTAACCAAAGCATTACGCCGACGCCGACACCTGGTGACTAGAATAGCCCCCCTATTCTTTGAATAGTCAAGCTTAAAATGACACCCCATTTATACCAAATCCTATCAGGTCAAAAATCATGCACATTAGATATAATACAACAGTTGCTGGGAGTTTACATAAATACAGGCTGTCTACCAGGTCTTCAAAAAAATATAGGAGTTTTAATAGGAATATTTTTTTAAAAAAATAGGAGTTTTTAGCTCATTTAGAGTAAAAATATAGGAGTTTTTCCAGTGAAAATTGTTTATCCTACGCTCTTATACTAACAATCCTTACCTCCACTCTTGCTTTTTCTATGTTAATTAATGTCTAGATAAAGTAACCTTTCAGTTCCATAGCATCACAGTCCAGACAGGAGGCTGCTGTAGAGCATCATCATGATCATCATCACCTGAATTGGCACCCTAAAGGCTGGTGTCCTATTCAACTGCCTTGTAGGTGACCAAACAGGTGACGAGGAACAGACGAAGTGCACCAAAGCATTATACAGGATGGTGATGCTATGGAAGACATAGAGATTCTCTTACCTGAAGAATAAAGAAGCAAAAAGCAGTATCAAAGCAATATTTGCTATCTGATCATATATCGGCAATACATTTTCCTAACAAGAGGGCCTTTGGCCCTGGTCCGCCCACCTGAGTCAAAGCACCTAAGGGTAACTTGCATTTCTTTTGAAAAATTGAACTGTAACAAATTTATGTGTAAAGGAAAATAATCTTATGGTTAGACCAGTAAGATTCCACAGTCTCAGTTTTACTATTGCTGTTTGAAAATACAAGATCCAATATTGAACTGTTATCATTCTGGTTTTTTTTGCATGATCATTTTACAAGAGAGTATCTGGGATAACTTTAGTAATGGGCACCTGGTGGCCCAACAGTTATAATTTTAGCTCTCATAATTCAGGTCTATGAATTGATCATCCAAGGCAAATTCCAAAGCTGTAGGGCTTCTCATTCATCAGAAGAAGAATTTATAAGATTCTCTTAAATTTCAACTTTGGTTGCCATAGCAACCAAAGTTTTTCATAGAAAATGTAAAATTTGGAGTAAATTGGCCCAGTAGTTTAGGACAAGATTTCATTTAAAGAAATTGTTGATGGACAGAGATGACAACCAAAGGACCGAAGCTGGACTTTGTGCTAAGGTGAGCTTAAAAAAAGTTCAAATGTTAAATTGACCTGAAGTACTACCCTCTCCCCCCTGTTTCTCCCCTCCTTGTGGCCCAACAATAATAATAGCTTTTTAAATTAAGTTCTATGAGCTGATTATTCTATATCAAATGAAAAAGCTATAGGAATTCTGGTTCAGTAGAATTTCTAACAATTGTTAAATTTACCACAAAGCACTAGCCCTCCTCTTGGGGTCTCTGCCCCTGGTGATAAAACAATCATGTCTATATCTTTTTTGATTAAAGTATATGAGTTGATGACTCATGCCAAATTTAGAGCCTGTAAGATTCCTACTTCATCATGAGAAGAAGGTTTAAAATTTCAAAATTGACCCGAAATACTACCCTCTCCCCCAATGCTCTTTGCATGTCAGCCAAACATTCATGGTTATAGCTTTGTAAAATAGGGTCTATGAGCTGATCATCTGTGTCAAATATAAAGGTTGTAGGGATTCTGGTTCAGAAGAAGAAGAAGAATATGGATTTAATTTTTTTTTTACAAAGTACTACCCCCCTCCCCCTCCCCGGTGGCTCCGCACCTGGTGGCCCAACAGTTATGATTTAAGCTATTCTAACTATGGTCCATATGCTGATCATCCTTGCCATTTTTCAAGTATGTAGGGCACATGGTTTATCAGAAGAAGAAGGTTAAATATTTAAGAATTGCTCTGAAAAGCTACCCTCCTGCCCCCTGGTGCTCTGCGACCGGTGGCCAAACATTCATGATTTTAGCTTTTTCAGATAAGGTCATTCATGTCAAAAATATAGGCTTCAGGGATTCTGGTACATCAGAAGAAGACAGTCAAAGATTTCAAAATTTTCAACAAAGCACTACCCTCTCCCCCAGATGATCTGCACCTGGTGATCCAACAGTCATGATTTAAGCTATTTTAATTAAGGTTTACAAGCTGATCATCCATGCCAATTTTCAAGTCTGTAGGGCTCCTGGGTCCGAAGAAGAAGAAGGTTAAAGATTTCAAAATTTACCCAAAGTACTACCCCCCTCCCCCTGGTGCTCCGCACCTGATGGCCAAACAGATATGATTTTAGCTATTTTCATTCAGGTCTATGAACTGATCATCCATGCCTATTTTCAAGTCTGTTAGGCTCCTGGTTCCGAAGAGAAGTAGGTTTAAGATTATAAAATTTACCCTTAATTACCACCGCCTCCCCCCTGGTGCTCCGCACCTGGTGGCCCAACAGATATGATTTAGCTATTGTAATTCAGGTCTATGAACTGATCATCCATGCCAATTTTCAAGTCTGTAGGGCTCCTGGTTCCGAAGAAGAAGAAGGTTTAAGATTACAAAATTTACCAAAAGTACTAACCCCTCCCCCCCTGGTGCTCCGCACCTGGTGGCCCAACAGAAATGATTTTAGCTATTTTAATTCAGGTCTATGAACTGATCATCCATGCCAATTTTGAAGTCTGTAGGGATCCAGGTTCCAAAGAAGAAGAAGGTTGAAGATTACAAAATTTATGAAAAGTTCTACCCCCTCCCCCCTGGTGCTCCGCCCCTGGTGGCCCAACAGATATGATTTTAGCTATTCTAATTCAGGTCTATGAACTGATCATCCATACCAAATTTTAAGTCTCTAGGACTCCTGGTTGAGGAGAAGAAGAATTTTTAAGATTTTCTAAAAATTTCACCTTTGGTTGCTATACCAACCAGGGTTTTTCATGGATTTCAATTCTTTTAGCTATTTTTGAAGGGGACCACCTAAGCAACATTTCTGTAAAATTTGGTGTTAATTGGCCCAGTAGTTTAGGGGGAGAGGAAATTGTTGACGGACGCCAGACGACGGACGACGACCGACAACCGAACGCTGGACGAAAGGTGATCACAATAGCTCACATGAGCACTTCATGCTCAGGTAAGCTAAAATATAGGAAATATTTTCAAAATATAGGAGTTTTATAGGAATATAGGAGGTGCTTAAAAATATAGGATTTGGACCCAAAATATAGGAGTTTAATGGGAATATAGGAATCGGTAGACAGCCTGTAAATAACAAATCTAAGAAATAAAACAAGTCCTTACCCTCAGGTCCTTCCACCCCTGGGGTCCCGTGACAGGCGTCAGAGGGACCTAACGAGCATGTCTGGGTACACGACTCCCCACAATCCCCCTTGTTTCTGGTCCTAGTCTCAATAATACACTTTTCTTCACCTCCCTCCTGTAAGCAAGCACCAAGAAGATTAACCCTTGTTCGGTCGAATAAAACCTTGTTCAAAAATTGCAGTAAAATGAAAGGACTCAACAGGGATCCACACTAACTTCTTTGAGAAAGGAGACCATTGGGCTCTCATCTTACAAAATCAATGAGTCCAAGTCAAACTTTTACTAATGGGAGAACACTGTGGAAAAGAAGAAATTGCTTATTATGAGCAATTTCTTCACTTCAACAAGTTTCTCCCCCAAAATAACAATATTTTTTTCAAATACTACTAGATGCAAGCTAATGTTATCTTCAACAACTTGTGTAGTTAACAATCTACAATTTTTACAAGAAATGAAAGGGAAAATACCCTATGCATTCGCTTTTTAAAATATTCTCACATTATACTGGGAGTCCATCGGACTCCTTGCTTGCAAAAAGAAGGAGTCCAAAATGATAAACAAGGAGTCTTGGATTCCCAGACTCCATTTATTGTCCAACCCTATTTAAAGCACTTAAAGTCCTAAATATTGGTCAATATTTCATTTGAAAAACTAATTCTATAAACAAATCTGCTTTGAAAATGACAAATAGCACAAAAGCACAATTTTTTTTGAAATTCATGTTAGGAAAACCTTTCTTAAAGTTCCTGTTTTTCACTCATACACAGCATTTGAAAAGGTTGTGAAATCATTAAATATTTATTTTGCTTGCTCTTCATAACTTTATGTTAGTTATAATAATGTTCATGTCATGACAAAACTTAGATTAAGCTTACTTTTAGAATAGTAATTAAATCACATTACAGGAAAAAGATAACATAGATATAGTGAAAGTACAATATCTTAAAATATTACTACCAAATCCACATTTTATTGTTCTCAAGAACTATCATTGAGCAAAATAATGCGGCAAAAGGAAACATTGTCTGCCATAACCATTTTTACCTTTTGCCAGGATGACTTCATTCCTGTTTTGCTCTAAATTTTAGTCTGCAATATCTTACACTTAGTTATAGTTGATGTTGACCAATGTTAACAAAAAAAATAAAACCTAGGCTTTATAAACAAATCTGTATTTATGAAGAAATTAAGGTGCTTTTTAATTTATAGTAATGTACTTATATTTTTTGATTTATGATACAAAGAAATGAACTAAGAAGGACATTTTGTCCTTGTTGCAAAATCTTAATGACTGCTTAACAAAGGCTCTTTCACGATTTAGTGTACAATTCAGCTATGTTCAGGATTACAAAAGGTTTGCACATGGGCAAATGCAAATCAGTTTACCATTTTTTGTAACATTTTGCTAATATTTTGAACCTAAGGAAAAATTATGGGTAACAGCAATTGACAATAGAAAACTAATTGCTACTTCACCACAATAATCAACATACCCCATACTTCACAACAGGAAAAACAAAATTGAAATCAAAGCTGACTAATCCCCAAATATTTTATAAAATATACTTTCTATAATACTAAAAACATAACTGGTTGACAAGGTTTAAATATTTCTACAGTAAATTAATTCCAATTCTTCTTTTTATCCAAGAAAAATATCAATAAGTTCGAATTCAGAGTCAATATTCAGCAACCACTCAAATTTACTCCAATTCAGAAACCTATATCAAAGGCTCGAATTGGGTAATATAATAGCCATTCAGAGACCTTCGTATGAAATCCAAAGGCAATGTGTTTTTTGTCTTCCATTTAATGTCTTAATCCAAGACTGAAAATGAAGAATAGTTGAATAAGAAAGTTCTAATTTGAAGGAACAAAAATTGCCATTCTTTGACAGAAATATATTTTACAAAATTGAAATAACAAAGTAATGAACTTCTTTTGTAAGCTGTTATTCATAAAATCAAACATTTACAAGTTTCCAGCTAATTTTTTCTTCATCTCAAAATCAAGTAATAAAAGAAGAAAATACCTTTCCACATACTTATACCACAATATTTAACAACAATGAAAAGTCAAATTTACCCCTTGCAGATAGTTTCCATACATTACAAAATATGAAAATACTTGTAGAATGTTTTTTTCAAAGATTTACAAAAACTCATTAAATTGAGACAGAAAATTTTCTAAAATATATATCAATTTTTTAACATTTAATACAGAAGGTCCTTTTATTGAGAAGAAAATGGTTGATCGAATGATTATACAGAGGAATCTGCTTAATAGCAACTCCTATTTGTCTGAAGAAAAGTTGCTATTAAGTGGATGTTTCTATTATCCAATAATCGCGTTTCAGTCAGTATACCAATCTCAGAAGTGTATGAGTACGTCATCGGCATTAGAATCAACACTAACATGTATAAAAGACGTGTACATTTTGCCAGTCTGATCGATTGCTTATTTCTGTGTCCCCTTTTAATTGTATGAACTTTGAAAACAAGAGTTGTCCGCGGACAACGTAGCTCGCCCAAACAGCTGCTTGTCACAAACAGCGCTTGACCGAAGACCGAAGTTCAAAGTGGTTTCTTTCAATGTTAAAGTCCATGATCTAATATATATCTGTTTGAGTAGTAATTAAGAAATATAAAAACTTTTTTGCTTTAATTGCTCGATAAGGTTAGGGTAAAGTGAAAGCCTACAAGCAAATGAGGTTACCAATGTAATTTCTTTGTATCAAACAAGAAGTTTTTCTTTAAAATTTTTCTAAGTCAACAAAAGGTCAAGATCAAGGTCAAATTGTGAAGGACCTTGGTCTCTGTAGAAGCCTATCACCTAGTGAGTATGTGTATGAAGTAATAATGTCCCTGAGTAAAGCATTTAGAAAACATAAGCAAGGTTAAATTTTTGGTTAAAGTTTTTCAGTTAAAGTTTTCCAAGTCCATAAAAGGTCAAGGGCAAATTGTCAAGGCCCTTGGTTTCTGTTGAAAGTCTTTCATCTGGTGACTATGTATATGAAGCAATGATGTCCCTAGGTTAAAGGATTTAGAAAATATAAGCAAGGTTAAAGTTTTTGGTAAAAGAATTTAGGTTAAAGTATTTTTAAGTTCATAAAAGGTCAAGGTCAAATTATCAAGGACCTTGATCTCTCACAAAAGCCTATCACCTAATGAGTATGTATATGAAGTAATGATGTCCCTAGGTTAAAGCATTCAGAAAATAATAAGCGAGGTTAAAGTTTTTGGTTAAAGTTTTCAGTTAAAGTTTTTCTAAGTCCACAAATGGTAATGATCAAGGTCAAATTGTGAAGGACCTTGGTCTCTGGTGAAAGCCTATCACCTGGTGAGTATATATATGCAGCTATGATGTCCCTAGGTTAGAGCATTAAAAAATATATGCAAGGTTAAAGTTTTTGGTTAAAGTTTTTTGGTAAAAGTTTTTTAAGTCCACAAAGGGTCAAGGTCAAATTGTCAAGGACCTTTGTCTATGGTGAAAGCCTATCACCTATTGATTGTGCATATGAAGTAATGATGTCTCTAGTTTAAAGCTTACAGAAAATAAAAGCAAGGTTAAAGTTTTTTGTGTTAAAGTTTTTGGATAAAGTTTTTGGTTGAAGTTTTTTTGAGAGGGTCAAGGTCACAGTCTAAAGGTCATTTCAACATGGATGTTGGTCTCAAATGAAAGCCTATGCCCTAATAAGTGTTTCTGTAAAAAATAAAGCCTCTAGGATAAATATTGATAGAAATAAAAAACTTTAACCTAATGCAGGCGCCAACACCGACGCCGACGCCGACACTGATGCCGACGTTGACGCCAACATCCAAGGGGATGACAATAGCTCTTCCGAGACTTTCGCCCCGGGCGAGCTAAAAAGTAGTTTTGATATTTATTTATGTCTTTATAATTAATCATCCAGAGGACCAACGGCTTTCAAATCTCAAGGTTGCCGATCGGTAAGATCAGAAAATTCTGACGTGAATATGGTTTGGGAAAACAAATTAGATCTACCCTTTTAAAGAACGCCAGCTATATCTTAAATTCCTCTATTTATGCGATTTAACAAGGCTGTCAAGTACACACAAGAGAAAAGTGTGTTGTTGTGAAAACACAGACGCCCTCGATTGAGCCAGGAATTTGGCGGTGCTTTTGAAGTAGGCTCATACCCTGAGAAATTTATAGAGTGACGTCATATTGAGATGGATCAGACAAGAAAGCTTATGATTTTCTCACATCTTTATTACTCGGAAAACTTGATATGGATTATAATTTTAAATAGTAATATTCCAGTAATGATTTCCGAAAGTAAGTAATATTCCAGCGCTATGAAATGACTTGTGATTTTTTTTTCTAATCACGGCGATATTTGCAGGCGCTATTTGCTTTTATCCAAAAGATTGAAAAAAATAGAATAAGATCACAGGCGCGATGACATCGGTCGTCTAAATAACTGTCGGCAACACACTCGAAAAATTAAAGAAAATGCAAAGCAGAGCATTAGTTTAAACACTTAATCAACACGATCAAATAACAATTACGAATTGTGTAAAGGTGCGATCAACAACTTGACATGGTGACGTGTCTATGTGTACTTTCGGACTCGCAGCAACACCAGGAAATCAAAGTCAAGCTCGTTAATTTGCATGTAAAGATTTCTATGTCCCGATGTAAACTCCCGATATTTTCTTTCATCAGATAAAAAAGGGTCCTGGTGCAAATAATTTGTTTCTATTATTCGGGAGTTTCTATTATCCGAGTTCCAATTATCTGACGAATTTAACATAAGCTAAAGAACAAATGGTTTTGTGCAGGAGGAAAAGTTGCTAATAACCAAAATTCCCCATTATCTGAGTTGCTAATAAAAGAATTCTACTGTGCTGAATTTTATGCCAATCAGTGGAGTTGATGTAGATAGTTCCCAAATATTTTTTTAAAAAAATATAGATGTACCATGGTTTATACTAATTGGTGAAAATGAAGTCAGGGTGTGTGTAAGGGTATCTTAAGGACCAAATTAAGGACTTGCATTTCTAAGTGTATGCACAAATGCAATGCTACCCTTTATGAAATTGAATTGTATCTTTATCTTCTGAGATGAATTAGATAAACACTTCATTTCTGCAAGTTATAAAACAACAGTAAGCTTTTTATAAGCTTCCTATGTTTTTACTTCAATCTGATATTAAAATTATCTCTTTAGAGTATTTTACAGATCTTAAGTAGTTTTTAATAAGACATTTTAAAGGCAATTATCAAATTCAAGAGTTTTTAAAGACTTGTGAAAACCTTGTATACATTAAGCCTCCATGAAAATCAGGAAAACTACAATGTACTTGTCAAAGTACAAAATCAATTCATTGTGTCTCTTAATGAAAATAAGAGAAGCTTAATTTATTAGTTCAATCTTTTGTGTGTGTTTGTTTTCTTTATACTCTCTTTATTTCCTTTTCACACATTTCCCTAGTATAATGAAACATGGAGAATGAAAGCCAGCATACCAACAACCAGGAAAAGAGGTGAGCAAAAATGTGCAGAAGAATAAAAATTTTAGCTTGAGAAATATGACTTAAAGGTCTCGTTTAACAATACAAAGAAGCAAAAGGGAACACTGACATGGCCAAATAAGCCTTAATTTACCCTTTCCTGAATAATTCTGTAAAAAGAAACTGCATTTAACATGCAATTTCTCCTTTCTCACAATAATTTCTATCACAGGCAATGTTATATTTTTAAATTGCATCCACCTTTCATTTTCATCTGCAACGCCTTTCATTTTGGACCACTCTTCAATATCCAGAAACAGGTTAGATTATAATCTGATGTATCAGTCCATTCCCGGAGAGAGTAATTTCAAAGGACATTAAAAAGATATTTCAGATTTTCTTCTTTCAGCGAAAAGAAGTTTAAAGTTAGATTGTTAGCATACCTTATTCTACAAGAGAAATTTTAGGAAGCAAAAATGCCTTCTCCCTTACCACCATATTGGAAACTGAAGCATTGTGGGAAACCATCTGCAGGTGCTTGACTGGTTACTGATTTTTACATTTACATACTCACATTTCTACAGATAACCCTACTCTCAGACTGCATCAAATCATTTTGTGCAGTAAGCCTTGGTACGCAGTTTGACAGTACCTTAGCTTCGTGCTCTACTGGTGCAGCGGACTGAGCTGCCTGGTGGTATTTCAGGAAACATTTCAACGCTCTCAGTGTATTCAGCACATCTTTGTCATGTGGATCAGCTTCTAAAGCTAGTTGGTATCTCCATATTGCTCCTGTATAATTCTTCTGGGCCCATAAAATGTTACCATAGAGAAAATTTGTTGCTGGCTGAAGTAAAGATATAGGGAAAACTTTATGTGACCATTACTTCTTAAGGTAGTGGACCTGTAATAATTCTGCAATGTTTCAGAAGTAATGAACTTTAACAGTTTTTACCGATGTTTCCTAATGATTTCATTAGGAGACCTCAGACAACATTGTGAAAATTCATGAGTTCTGAAATGTTTCGAAACTATTACAGGTCCACTACCGTAAGGGACGGAATCTAACCCATTCTCCAAAGCAAATATATTTAGTGATGAACCAGCCCTGCATTCAGGATGATAAAACAGTGCAAACTGTTTGCTCCATTTTGCCATCCTGAACACAGGGCTAGCTAGCCTGCAACTGATTCTATCCAACTCAACTAAGTTCACATTTGAAAACTATCAAACCTAACTGACCCGTGTTGGATACAATCTCTTTTTTCTAAAACATTTCCTCCAATTAATCCATTATTATAGAGCACAAAAATAAATATAGGAAGCCAAACTGAACATTTCAATCTATTGTCTTGTCAACTATGTTTTTCACTAAGCTTTCCAAATGAAATTTCTAAGAAAAACAAGAGCCGTCATGCTCCCCGAATAAGGCATTGTCACAAAAACAAGAGCCATGTTGGACATGGCCATCCCCCGCCTCAAAAGCTTGATAGTAAACTGAAGCATAATAGATTAAAGAATCTTTTGCCCTGTCAGAGATTTACCTCCTATAAAATCTAAGTAATAAAAATAACAAACTCCAAAATTATGCAAGCAAGAGCTGTAGTTCTTGCGCATAGCACTTCTCCTCCATGAGATCTATCAACCAATAAAGGTTCAAGTTGATAGCTATAATATTTATGAGATATGCTCCAGACAAAATCTAAGTATCAAAAATAACAAATGACAATAACTCCAAAGTTATGCAAGCAAGAGTTGTAGTTCTTGTGCATAGCACTTCTCCTCCATGAAATCTATCCACCCATAAAGTTTCAAGTTGATAGCTATTATAATTTAAGAGATATGCTCCGTGGTCAGATTGCAAGGATTCAAATAAGGTGTTATCTTATACAGCTAACATACAGGTATCAAACATTTAACCCCCTTTTTGCATGACATAATTTTAGACACAAATTTCAAATAGTTTATGTTAAAGGGCATCTGATTTGCTACTCAAATGTGAAATTTCATCAAATACTGAACATAAGACTAGGAGAAATGAAAGAATTACTGTATTTTACAAGCTAAGGTAAAGGTAACAAACATTTAGCCCCCTTTTTCCATGATATATTTTTTGTTCGAAAATTTCAAATAGTTTGTAGTAAAGGGCATCTGATTTGTTACTCAAATATGAAATTTCAAGAAATTCTGACCATTAGACTAGGAGAAATTTGACAAAATCTGTATTTTACCCTAGGTCCCCTTTTCCTGTGGCGAGGTCTCAAATCCAAAAACCGTCACAGATGCATCAACACTATATCATAGGAAGTATTATTTGATTTGGCCCAAGGGTTATGGAGAAATCACTGGGCACAGACAGACAAATGGTCAGACGGATGGATGGACAGACAGACAAACAAAGCGGCGGCTATATGCTCTCCCTTCGGGGGGCATAAAAAAATAGTTCTCAAGGGATATAAATATAAACAGCCAATAACAATATAAAGATAGAGCTAAAAGAAACAACTCACGTCAGATAGCACTGAGTTAGCATCTCTTCAGATATTCAAAGTCTGTGCTTAATGTACATGTTAATTTGTTAAAAATTTCAAACGCACACTCAAATCTAAAATTCATTACACACCTCATATTGATTTAACTTCATGGACTCTCGAATCAATTCTTTCGCATCGTCATATCTTCCCCAACGATATAAAATATTTGCTAGGTTGACCTCAGGGACATCCTGGACATCATCGGGTGCCGTGTAAACTGACCGCCGGAAACATTCAATACCATGGTAATTATTGCCTATGATACGCCAGTATAGGCCAGCAAGATTGAATAATATCCATTTTGGACCAACATTCTGTAATAAAGGAATAAAAATTTACAAATTTGATATTTCCTGAACAAATCCTGAATTTTACATCCCTTATTATTTTATACTCCTTGTCTGTTATATATATGATATTAGCTTGTGCATGACTTTTTCAACAGTTTCAAATGTGGGCAAAGCAAAGACTCTGGCCAGCATGTAAATCTGCACAGGCAGACCAGAGTCTTCACTTTGTGGTAAATCGATAGACAGTCTTTGTAGATAGATAAGCTGTGAGCCCCTCTTAAGGTAGTCATTGAATATTCTGATTGCATTGTGTGGTTGTCTAGCCTGCACGATGTATCAGGGAAAATGACTAACAATTTGAACTTGGGGGCTCAGACTTCAAAAATCAAATATTTTACATTAGAAGTATAGGCATTTTCCCAAATAAATCTAGGGGCCCAGCCCAAAAACGAGGGGCCATGGGCAACTGGGCCCCTGCTAGTCTTTTTCCCTGTGTATGTCCATCACACACTCATGAAATTAGTGGATATATCACACACAGGTTCATATAATTGCAGAGCTATATATTTCACATTTAATTATTTCAGTAATACTTGCTCATATCCTTAATTGTGGGAAATCATTGGAATTGTCTTGACAAGACTAAGTTTTGCCGCTTTAATTAGAATTTCTATAGAAGAGTACAATTTGTTTAAAACAAATTATTTAATAAAATACATAGTTTATCTGAAAAGAGAAGCACATATGAATTAATGAATAATTTTTACAATAAGGATGTTGTCCTAAGAATATTAAACTTTTCTCATCCTAAGCTGAGAATATTCTTTAACTTATGATTTAAATGAATGTTTAAACATAAAATATTATATTTATAAGTTGTTATTCATAACAATATACATACATTTAGCATAGTATTACAAAAGAATAAAAGCTTAATTAAAATTCTCAGCAAAGCATGAGAAAAGTTATATAATCTATGGCCATTGTAAAATATCTAATAAGTGTTCTATTAACTGATCATTTCAATCATTCAAATATACCTGTTTAAGTCCTGTAAGTATTCTCTGTCCTATCTCTTCAATAGTCACCTTACCATTGTTGACATGCTTTAATAGAACCTGTAATTATATTGTTATATGAATATCATTTAAAGATAAATGAGCCTGTGTGTGACATTTCCAACAATTTCAAATGTGCACAAAGCAAAGACACTGGCCATCCTGTGCAGCTGCATAGTCTGTCCAGAGTCTTTACTGTGTGATTTGTAGATAGATCAGGTTTCAAAGAGCATTTGGACAGTCAGGTAATCTTGTTAATCCATTTCGTAGATTCAAGACTGTTCAATGTTTCTGCTTCACGCATATGGCAAATTGTTTGAAATGCCATGCACAGGCTCAAATATATGTATCATTTCATAGATACATTAATCCATTTCCCAATTTGTTGTTCTTGAGAATACTTTCTGTTTAGCCATTTTTTCCTATAAAACATCAGAACATCATAAAACCCTTTTAATATGCAAAAGATAACATGAGGACAAGCTGAAAACTTCCAGTAAATTCATTGAAAATTATCAGATATGATTGGAATTGCATCCACATTCAGTGAAGCAAAAGAAATCGAGAAATTCTGACATAATTGGTATGTGTATAAAATCCTTTTTGCCGGGAAAGTCAAATGTCTAAGGTTGAGTGATTTATTCAATGGGGTTTAACACCTATGCAAATATATCACAGTTGCTGGTGCACCTACCCATGGTTTCCAATGTTTCACCAGGGTATGTCAAAAACATTTCACCTCAGTCATCAACAGCTCATATTTCTAAGGTAGGGGAAGTAACTTTCATAAGAAATGCGCACATTTACAGAGAGTCATATGGAGTATTTGAAACCAAAATATTGATCAACCTTCAGTATTGTATCATAAAAAGATACCATATTTCTCCTAATAAACACTCCCGGGAACTGTGCATAGCATGGTCAGGGAGCTTTTATTTATTTTCTATTCTGATTTAAAAAATCATTAAAATTGATGTCTGTTAAGCCCTTTTCCCTTTAATTTGAGGTGAATGTCCTCTATACAATCATATAAATGATTGTTTAGAGGAAATTCATCTCAAATAAGCGAAGAATTTTCAAGAAGTTCTTAAAATTTAGGTATTTGAAGTGGGTTTTCTAGGTAAAAAATGTAGGTGTGCTATTGTAATGGAGGGCGCTATCATTAGAGGAAATACGGTAGATGTAGGACATATTTAGTGGAGAAGATGATGAATATAATCAAAATCCATGTGTGAAGAACACTTACTTCTGTTTGGAATCTGTCATAAAGTTTAAGAGGTATTTTGGTCCGCTGTTCATATGATATGGAATGTATATCGTCATGTGATTTGGTGTTGCCTTCTGGAATGTCAAGTAACGTCACACACACCGGGGGATACCACGGTAACGGATGCTCGTCCCCGTCCTTCAAACCTAGCGCTTCAGTGAGCAGAGCTTTAACCCTGAAATTAAGGAGTATGTCTTAATGACCCTCAGTATTTAAACAAACCGGTCAGAACAAACTGTAGACCAGATCAAACTAGTCCTCCGAGAACAGTTTGATCAGGGGCTACAATGTTGATCTTTCATTTAGCCTTAAGCTAGTGGACCCAAATAGTTCCGCAACATTTTGGACCACATGTTCTTTCACAATGCTAACCGAGGTTTCCTAATGAAAATCATTAGGAAACCTCGATTACGGGTACACTACCTTAATTTGATGGGCAAACAAGTTTCAGTTCCAATATTTCTAGAACAATAATTGTCTATCTAAAGATGACATAGGGTGATTACAGTAATTATTTCAGATTCATCAATTCATTTTCATATTAAGTGTTCAACAAAAGCATGTTTTAACTCATAGTTTAAATTGCTCTCAAAATGAAGTAAGACCACAAGGGCCATGTAAAGCTCCAATGGAAATCTTTTCCAAGGACTCACCAGAATATAGGCCAATTTACATGAGTTATATCTTAGAAAGTGAAAATCTAAATTTTAAGCAAAGTTTGAACTTGAAGGATTACCTTGAACTACTCAGACGCCCTTGACCTTGGTATCAAGAGATACGTATTTATGAGATCTATCATCATAACAAATGTAAGTCTTGTTATCTTAAATAGTCCTGAAGTTATTAGCAATGTTTATTGGCTCAAAATATCAGACAGACATCAATATTACAGATGAACAGACAGACAATGGTAAACTATATGCCCTCAATCTAATTACTATCAAGGCATAAATATTCACAATATTACCCACAGAGCAACAGAAAGAGGGGAAATTTTGGATTTCAAATTGTAATATTTCACTAGTTTGTGCTCATACCATATTTTGAGGGTACTCATTGGAATTGTCTCATTGAGACAATTCAAATAAGTACCCACAACATAGGGTTTCATTTAGAAATAAAGATTTAAGACTGCTGTTACCCCCTTGTATTTATTTTTCTGACTTACTCATATCCTTTATTTTCTGGTGACAGATAGGTGGAGGTTAAATTGTCCGAGTCTGGAACTTTTTGGACATGAGTATCACATTCTTTACTTACTCATATTTGTATTTCTGATTGACTCATATCCTTTATTTTCTGGTGACAGATAGGTTGAGGTTAAATTGTCTGAGTCTGGAACTTTTTGGACATGAGTATCACATTCTTTACTTACTCATATTTGTATTTCTGACTTACTCATATCCTTTATTTTCTGGTGACAGATAGGTGGAGGTTAAATTGTCCGAGTCTGGAACTTTTTGGACATGAGTATCACATTCTTTACTTACTCATATTTGTATTTCTGACTTACTCATATCCTTTATTTTCTGGGGACAGATAGGTGGAGGTTAAATTGTCCGAGTCTGGAACTTTTTGGACATGAGTATCACATTCTTCTTTTGATGGCCATTCATCATTAAGATATACTTGAGATCCGTGAAACTGTAAATATAGATAAATAAGGATTGGCCCATAAAAACAATAAATATTAATCCTAAAGCCGTCACCTCAAATCAAACTAGACTTTCACAAAGCATACTATGATGAAAAGCTATTTTCCATCAAAGGGCAATATCTATTTAGGATCATAACCAAAATTTCACTTGCACATCTCTGCTTGATACTCATCACATCTGTAAAGTATGAATAAAATCCGCCCCTAAGTAGGTATTTACTTTTTTAATTTCACATTAAACAAGTGAAATATCAAAAGATTTCACTCTGCTTTCTTTTAATTAACCATATTTTTGTCTTCATCTGAGGGGGGCCTATAATACTGATAATGCCTTCAAAATGACACCATGCAGAGAATGTATGCTAAACTATCACATTTGACCCATTTTTGCATTAACAAAATATAATAATTATCTGATTTTGGGGAATATTAATTAATCTTGTACAACAAAAATTTGTGAAATTAGTATGTGTTTTTCACTTATTTAAAGATAATTTAATGATACACCAAAACGAACAAATATCCTTTATCTACTTACTCTTGGAACTTTCACAGTTTCATAAGTGAATTTCTGACCTCTCAGAGGTTTACTGTAATCCATAGATTTTACATCATTTTTTGCTTTGTCTATTTTCTCTAGAATCTGAAATAAACAGACACTACATTAGGTCACAGAGTAAGTAAGTTATCAGAAATACAGTTCTAAAATATTCTCTTATTCTCTGTAGTGTACAGCCATCAGAGGTGTGTTTTTTAGAGCAAGATGAAAAATCCCTCTAAATAAGATTATTAAGACGTCATAAGAAACGATTTGCAGTATTGTGAGTGAAAACATTCCCGTTGTCAAGGCTACTTGTTTTAAGCCAATGCAAAATCATCTTCGTTTCCTCATTAAGATATCTTAAGATTCTTAATAAGCCACTTAAAAATCTTAATCTAAAAAATACTACATCTTAAGAATCTTAATAAGATTCTTAAAGTTCTTAATCTAAGAAACGCACCTCTGATATTGTTATTTACTACAGAATTTGATCCGCCATCCTTTATATAAACATGAGGACCATGATGGTCCTATATCACCTACCTGAGGAGCTTTATATAAATAGGGTGTGCTAGATCAGGTAAAGAAAAGAAACCCATAGATTTTTTTTCACATTGGTCTTTCTGTTACCATGGCAACCTGAATTAAAGATTAATTCAATTCTTTTAATTGCTTTGGTAGAGCTTCACACTAGAAATGTCCATTCCAAGTTTTCTCTTGATTAGCCAAGTGCTTAAGGAGGAGTTGTTGAGGAGGAGAATATATTAAAACAAGAGGACCGTTGGCCCTGGGTCGCTCACCTGAGAAAAAAGCTTCATTACCTAGGTATGTCCATGCAACCACAGAAAAAGAGATTTTCACTTATTCAATCAGATAACATTTGAAATAATCCTCCCCCCACTCTGCTCCTCCCCTGGACATTATTTATTTAAGCTTTATTCATATGGGTCTGTGAACAGCTAATCTATGCCAGATATACAGGCTGAGTGTGAGACTTTTAACATTTTCTTCAATGAGTTGATCAATCCATGTCAAATATAAAGGCTGTAGGGATATAAAATTCTCAACAAAACACTCCCCCCCTCCCCCAAGATGCTCTGCACCTGGTGAATGTACAGTCATGATTTTAACTAATTCAATTAATGTCCATATGCTGATCATCCATACCAATTTTTTTCAAGTCTGTAGGACTCCTGGTTCATTAGAAGAAGTTTAAAGATTTCAAAAATGATCCAAAGTACTACCCCCTCGCCAAGATACTCAGCACCTTGAGACCCTACAGTCATGAATTTAGTTATTTTTATTAATGTCAATATATTGATCACCCATTACAATTTTCAAGTCTGTAGGGCTCCTGATCTAGGAGAAGAATAAGGTTAAAGATTTCAAAATTGATCCAAAGTACTACCCCCTCCCCCCTAATGCTCTGCATCTGGTGGCCCTATATTCATGTTTTTAGCTATTTTATTTCAGATCCATATGCTTATCATCCATGCCAATATTGAAGTCTGTAGGGCTCCTGGTTCATTAGAAGATGAAGGTGAAAGTTACAAAATTTTCAAAAAAGTACTACCCCCTTCCCCCTGGTGCTCCGCACCTGGTGGCATTACAGTCATGATTTTAGCTATAATTAAGGTCTATGAGCTGATCCTCCATGCCAATTTTCAAGTCTGTAGGGCTTGTGGTTCAAAAGAAGAACATTACAGTCATGACTTTAGCTATAATTAAGGTCTATGAGCTGATCCTCCATGCTGATTTTCAAGTCTGTAGGGCTTGTGGTTCAGAAGAAGAAGAAGGTTAAAGATTACAAAATTTTCACAAAAGTACCACCCCCTCCCCCCTGGCGCTCCGCACCTGGTGAATCTACAGTCATGATTTTAGCTATTTTTATAAAGGTCCATATGCTGATCATCCATGCCAATATTCAAATCTGTCGGGCTCCTGGTTCAGAAGAAGAAGAAGGTTAAAGATTACAAAATTTTCACAAAAGTACTACCCCCTCCCCCCTGGTGCTCCGCACCTGGTGAATCTACAGTCATGATTTTAGCTTTTTTTATAAAGGTCCATATGCTGATCATCCATGCCAATATTCAAATCTGGTGGGTTCCTGGTTCATCAGAAGAAGAAGGTTAAAGATTACAAAATTTTCACAAAAGTACTACCCCCTCCCCCCTGGTGCTCCGCACCTGGCAGCCCAACAGATATGATTTATCTATTTTTATTTAGGTCTAAGAGCTGATCCTCCATGCCAAATTTGAAGGCTGTACGGCTTCTTATTCAGAAGAAGAAGAAGGTTAAAGACAAGAGCCGTCAGAGACGGATTATGCTCCCCAAATAAGGCATTGTCACAAAAACAAGAGCCATGTTGGACATGGACATCCCCCGCCACAAAAGCTTGATAGTAAACTGGAGCCTAATAGATTAAAGATTCTTTTGTACTGTCAGAGATTTACCTCCTATTAAATCTAAGTATTAAAAATAACAAAGGGCAATAACTCCAAAATTATGCAAGCAAGAGTTATAGTTCTGGTGTATTGCACTTCTGCTCCATGAGATCTATCCACCCATAAAGTTTCAAGTTGATAGCTATTATACTTTAGGAGATATGCTCCAGACAAAATCTAAGTATCAAAAATAACAAAGGGCAATAACTCCTAAACTATGCAAGTAAGAGTTGTAGTTCTTGTGCACTGCACTTCTCCTCCATGAGATCTATCCACCCATAAAGTTTCAAGTTGATAGCTACTATACTTTAGGAGATATGCTCCAGACATAATCTAAGTAACAAAAATAACAAAGGGCAATAACTCCAAAATTATGCAAGCAAGAGTTGTAGTTCTTGTGCACTGCACTTCTCCTCCATAAGATCTATATACCCATAAAGTTTCAAGTTGATAGCTATTATACTTCAGGAGATATGCTTGTGGTCAGATTTCAAAGACTCAAATAAGCTGTTATCTTATACAGCTAACATAAAGGTAACAAACATTAACCCCCCTTTTTGCATGACATATTTTTAGACACAAATTTCAAATAGTTTAGGTTAAAGAGCATCTGATTTGCTACTCAAATGTGAAATTTCATCAAATTCTGAGCATAAGACTAGGAGAAATAAAAGAATAACTGTATTTTACGTGCTAATGTAAAGGTAACAAACATTAAGCCCCCTTTTTCCATGATATATATCTTTTTACGTTAATTTCAAATTATTTATAGTAAAGGGCATCTGATTTGCTACTCAAATATGAAATTTCACTAAATTCTGACTGTTAGACTAGGAGAAATTTGGGAAAAACTGTTTTTTACCCTAAGTCCCCTTTTCCCGTGACGATGCCTCAAATCCAAAAATCGTCACAGATGCATCATCACTATATCATAGGGAGTCCACATGGTAAGTTTCATTCAATTTGGGCCAGGGGTTAAGGAGAAATAGGTGGGGACAGACGGACGGACGGACGGATGGACGGACAGACAGACAAAGCGGCGGCTATATGCTCTCCCTTCAGGGAGCATAATTACAAAATTTACCCAAAATACTACCCCCTCCCCCCTGGTGCTCCGCACCTGGTGGTCCAACAGATATGATTTTAGCTATTTTCATACAGGTCTATGAGCTGATCATCCATGCCAAATTTCAAGGCTGTAGGGCTGCTTGTTCAGAAGAAGAAGAATTTTAAAGATTTTTTTTAAAATTTTAAATTTGGTTGCCATAGCAACCAGAGTTTTTTGCACCCATTTCAATTCTTTTTGAAATTCTTAAAGGGGATCACCTAAGGAACATTTCTGCCAAGTTTGGTTAGTTTAGGGGGAGATGTCATTTAAAGAAATTGTTGACGGATGACTGACAACGGACGACGCACAGACGCCAGACAAAAGGTGATCACAATAGCTCACATGAGCACATAGTGCTCAGGTGAGCTAAAAAAATAATTGATTGTTAGACAGGCAAATTGGCGATGATCAAGATAGCTCAGCCTCAGAACTTTGTGCTCAGATGAACTAGAAACCTTTCGCTTGCAGTTAGGAAATATCATCTCTTTGTGATTATATACTTTAGAAAATCTTATGGAATCAGGGTTAAAAGAAGACTGTAAAGTTACTTACTGAAGGATTTGATCCTCCACCTTTGTTATTGATAGAGAGAAGATCTAGACTCAAAGCAGGATCATTTTTCTGTCCCCATGAACACATCAACACCTGTTTACCATCTTTATCCCCCATTTTACAATATTCACCTGTGAACATAACCACTTCTTCAGTGACAAATTAGACAGGAACAGAGATACACATAAGCTTGTCTAAAATCTTTATTTCTCAACAAAACCTTATGTTGTTGGTACTCATTTGAATTGTCTGCATTAGACAATTCAAATGAGTACAAACAACAAAGGATTCATTTTATAATTCTAAAATACTTAAATTTAAATTTGAAATAACCCCATTTTTTAGCTGTGCCAGAAAATATTTATGAATATTTTTAAAAATAGGTCAGAATCCATTAGTGACACATTCTAATAATCATTAAAATATTCCTTCTAGTAAGAATAAAGGTCCTTAACTTTATCTTTTCATAGAAAGATACCATATTTCTCTCAATAAACGCACTCATGAGCTATTCAAAACATGGTCAAGGAGCATTTATTCATTATCTATTTTCTGAATTCAAATTGATGTCTTTTAGGCCCTTTTACCATTAATTTGAGGTGAATTTCCCCTAAACGATTGTTTAGAGGAAATCCATCTCAAATTAGAGAAGAAGTCTCAAAAAGTGCCTTAAATTTAGGCATTTGAAATGGGTGTTCTTAGTAAAAAATGTATGGGTGCTACTATTAGGGAGGGCACTATTATAAGAGGAAATATGGTAAAGGTTTTTAAAATTTTATTTAATGGAAGTGCCATCAGCAATTTTGAATTTGTTTTCTATATTCATGTTTTCCATTAATGGGTGTATATTCTCACCTATTTCTGTTGATAATTCCCGTATTTTAATTTCCTCATATGACACATGCTGGGCCAGTTTAACTTCCACAGGGACTTGTTCAGCCTGTAGTTTATCATTTTGTTGTTGCCAGAAGTCATGTTTTTTCTGATAATCTTTTAAATCATTGAGAGTCCTTTGTAAAGATCTGTAAATATATGGTGCATCAATTGGCATGCAGTTTTCAAGAGGTAAATATAGATAGGGTGATAATTATTGTACATAACTTGAGTTACACAGCAAAAATTAATATAAAGATATAAGACTTGTATTCATAGTGATCCAAACCAAAAGATATTAAAGACCAAAGAAACCTTTTATGCCAAGAAAAACAAACATTTTTTTAAAACAAAACAACAAGGGCAAGTAAGAATTGCTTGTGTCAGGAAAGTATCCTTTTTTACCCAATTTTTGGATAAAAGATAGCAGCAGCTTGTGCGAAAATTATTTTCTTTCAGGAAAAGATAGTGTATACAATACTTTACCGAGGTAGACCTACACATTTTATTCTGTATTAATCCTTGTCATAATGATCCCAGAATATTCTTGCTTTGACAAGAGGTATGGACAAAGATCAGTCTGCACTTATGTGCAGTCTGATCTTAGTCTATACCACATGATTGTCTTTTCAAAGCCAGAAAAGTGTAAAAAAAAAAAAAAAGTATGTTCAAAATTAAACACTGACTCGTATCTAGGACAAGCTATGCCTTCAGCACTTTGACCTTGATATAATTTTGCCGAAATTTTCATACAGCATGACAAGGGTTCAAGGGCTAATGAAAACTATAAACACCTGGTAAAAATTTTAAGAATGTTATTCAGTCTTTTAAAACAAATGTAGGACATATAATTCTGTTGTTTGCTTGAGTTGAAGAAGTTTCTTACCTATGTTGAGCTTCTAATGCACTTTCTAATTTAGCATGACAGAGCACTGCATGTTTCCTTTTGGCTGCAGCCTCAAAATCTGGCTGTATTTTTAATGTGTTTTCAAAACATATCACAGATTTGTTGTATTCACCCAAAACCTGCAACATAAAACAGTACATATTTCATTAAATTTACTTCAGCTTCATAAAATTTTATGGAAAATGAAGCAACTTATTTAATTGTCTACAATGGTTCACCCCCCCCCCCCCCAAAAAAAAATAAAAATAAAACAAGCATTTGGAAGTATTGCATGGCAATACCAAGTCCCCTACCGGATATATATATATCCCTAGAGCAGTATCTTTTTTGGTGGTAAAGGTATAACTACCTCTCCAAAATATTAGTTGTATCAGATTTTATGTATCAGCTCAATATCTCTGAGGATAAAGAAAAAAAGTCCGGAAAATCCTAATAATTTTCTAAGTCAAGCACCTGTATCTTCCACAAAAATCAATGGACTGGAACCAAACTCAAACTCATTCTGTAACTCATTGATGCGGACTCACATACCAAAAATCAGCTCAATATCTCCAAGGGTTAAGAAAAAAAGTCCGGAAACATGAAATTTCCTGGTAATTTTCTAAGACAAGCATCCGTACCTTCCACAAAAATCAATGGACCAGAACCAAACTCAAACTCATTCTGTAACTCATTAATGCAGACTCGCATAACTTAAACCAGCTCAATATCTCCTAGGGTTAAGAAAAAATGTCCGGAAAACTGAAATTTCCTGGTAATTTCTAAGTTCAACATCCGTTTCTTCCACAAAAATCAATGGACCGGAACCAAACTCAAACTCGTTCTGTAACTCATTGATGCGGACTCACATACCAAAAATCAGCTCAATATCTCCGAGGGTAAAGAAAAAAAGTCCGGAAAACTGAATTTTCCTGGTAATTTCTAAGTCCAGCATCCGTATCTTCCTCAAAAATCAATGGACCGGAACCAAACTCAAACTCGTTCTGTAACTCATTGATGCGGACTCACATACCAAAAATCAGCTCAATATCTCCAAGGGTTAAGAAAAAAAGTCCGGAAAACTGAATTTTCCTGGTAATTTCTAAGTCCAGCATCCGTATCTTCCACAAAAATCAATGGACTGGAACCAAACTCAAACTCGTTCTGTAACTCATTGATGCGAACTCACATACCAAAAATCAGCTCAATATCTCCAAGGGTTAAGAAAAAAAGTCCGGAAAACTGAATTTTCCTGGTAATTTCTAAGTCCAGCATCCGTATCTTCCTCAAAAATCAATGGACCGGAACCAAACTCAAACTCGTTCTGTAACTCATTGATGCGGACTCACATACCAAAAATCAGCTCAATATCTCCAAGGGTTAAGAAAAAAAGTCCGGAAAACTGAAATCCGGACTGACAGACGGACGGACAGACGGACAGACGGACGGAGTGCAAACCTGTAGTCCCCTTCGGCTTTCGCCGGTAGGGGACTAAAAATAAACACACACCCCAACAAAAAAGAATTTTTTTTTTTTCAAATTTGGTGTCTGGAATTGGGTTAAAAGGAACTGGTGTTTTGGGCTAATTCTTTCCATCTGCTTTCTAAAATGTGAAATATTTTCCTAAATGCTATCTAAAGCATGAAATTATTTCCTTACTAAGATAATGATCTCCAGAGTTACAGATAGAGGGATAGTTTTAGATTCTAGATCAAAATATTTTGTTTAATTCATATTTGTCTCCGAACCAATGTGTTGATACCTATGACGGATAGCAGTTGGGGGGCTAGAAAAGGATGTAATTGTAGTTCTAGTGTGAGGTATACCGGAATCCATTGTTAGGTACTCCAGCCACTGTGATATAACTGAAAGATTGTTGAAAACTAGAAAGCCATGACTGGCTTGAGCTGCTCCACAGGCTTGAAATTCTTGTAATAACAAATCACAGTTTTGACAAGATTTTTAGATATTTTGGGTTCTACTGATGTTGAAAATGATTTTTTAAGTTTCCACTATATAACATATAGAGAAATGACCTCCACCCATAAAGAAATATTTTTCGTCGAATCACAGTTATCTTTTGCTGCATGACAATGGGTTACCCAAGGATCATACCAATGAAGTTTGATTGGTATCCATCAGTTACATCCTGATATACCACTATAACACAAAGAGAAATGACCTCCGCCCATAAATACATATTTTTCATCTGATCACTATAATTTTTGGTAGACTGGAAAGGGTCACTCAAGGATCATTCCAGTGAAATTTGGTTGATATCCATCAGTTACATTCTGAGAAAATGATTTTCAAAGTTTCCACTATAAAACATATAGGGAAATGACCTCGTCATATAAAATACATATTTTTCATCTGATCACAATAATTATTGGTAGACTGATTAAGGGTCACTCAAGTATCATTCCAGTGAAATTTGGTTGAAATCCATTAGTTACATTCTAAGAAAATGATTTTCAAATTTCCACTATATAGCATATAAAAAAATGAACTCCGCCCATAAGATACATATTTTTCATCTGATCACATTTTTTTTTGTAGACTTATAAAGGGTCACCCAATGATCATTCATGTAAAATTTAATTGGTATCCATCAATTAGAATCTGAAGACTCACTTTTTACCATATTTGCAATTAGCCACGCCCATTCAATCCATGTTTTTCATTGGATCAAAATTTTTTGAACAACTTTGAAAGAGGGTCACCCAAGGATCATTCCTGTGAAGTTTGGTTGAAATTCATCCAGTAGTTTATGTGGAGAAGATTTTTAAAGAAAAAGTTTACGACCAGACACAAGGACGCACGCATGACAGACACAACGCCATGACAATAGCCCCAGTGGCAAGTGGAGCTAACAACATGAAACACAATTCATACAAACAAAAAAACAAACCACAACTAAGCTTGACAAATTGTACTTACAGCATAAATATTGCCAAGTGTAAAATGGTTTACATTCAGTTCTCTTGAAATGTCTAGGGCAGCATGCACCACAATGGCTGCCTCATTAGAGTATCTGGCTCGATGTAAAACATTTGCTAAACTTATCAGGGCTACATCTTTGTGGAGTCTGGAATTTCGAAAAAACTTTTTAATCCTTATCTTGCTAAAATAAAATCTGGCAAAGTAGAACTAAAATCAAAGAGCTGCAAGAACTGGATGCACTGATCAAAAGTTGTTATTTATTTTGAAAATATCATTTTTTGCGCTTTTTCTGTTTAAAAGATAAAAATCAGGTGGTATGGAAACAGATCAGACTGCACATATGTGCAGACTGATCTTTGTCTATACCTCCTGCCAAAGCATGTTTAAGCACCTTCAGCTTGCATTCTTCCAATAGATAGGACCTACACAATACTAAAAGATGGATTATTCAACAAGCTGTGCTTGAGGAATACTAATGCCCCCATAACGACCATATGTTTTTTTTAATAAGAAGTTTGACCTTAATAATAGCCAAGGCCCTTGTCTGATGACCTTGACCTTCAAAAAAGCATGAGAGCAAACTATATGCAAGATGAGAGAATTGTAGTTTGAATACTTATGAAGTTATAGGAAATTGATTATTTGGCAGGTTAAGTTCTTGTAGACAGACAGTCAGATAGTCAGATGAATCGACAGGACAGACATCATAAACTAATACAGGGTTTTCCTTGACGCAAAAAATGCGCGTCTTTGTCGCAATTTCAACTCAAATGACCCGCAAAAAAATTACCTGTGCGACATTTGTGACGCAAGTTTCAAAATACAGCTCTGTGCTATGAACATGTATGATTGGAGATCTTTTTTCATAGATTTTCAGTTGGGTTAAAAACTGACATAACTCGTTTGTTAACAAGCATCAGATACAATATTTCCGTGACCTCTGTAACTAGCCAGGTTTTCCAATATTGATAAAATCAGTGCACTATTCTATTTTTAGGTACCAGATAAAATATGCAGACGGGTTATCGTGATTTAAACCACATCAGACCCAATTTCCGGTCGTAAAATTAACTGTAAACCAGACACCGGATCTTACATAATGCAACAACAAATATAAGTGTGTAAACTTCCATCGTCTGCATTTGGGCCATTCTTTCAAAGGAACAACAAAATAGAGTTGTTTTAGCGAGTATGATGATGATTACTATGGTCCATCTACCAAAGGAGTCATTCGTCATTAAATCTGAATTTGTTCGATACATGTATTTTTATTTATAGCTTGAATTCTCCGAGGGTTAAAATGTTTTTGACCTGTTCCAAAATAGGAGGAATGAACAACCAAACCCCGAAAAATATGAAATGTATATGGCTCTGAAGATGTTACAGTCTACTTTATTTTGTTTTTTATATGCTCCCTAAGCTTCTTTAAAGTTGTCCCCCAAAATTGCGGAAATGACCCTCAATTCTAAAGGTATGGGGGTCACAATGACCCCCAAATTCTGAGGCCCAGGGAAAACCCTGCTAATATTCCTTTTGCTTAGATATAGTTTGTCTTGGCTTGCAATTCCTTCTTAATTACTTCATTATAAATCACCTTAGATTGGCATTCTTCTAATAGAGAAGACTGACACAATATTGATAGATGGATACCCATTCAAACATCAATTTCACATTCCACCTTACTATGTCCAAATTTTCAATCACCCACTGCTGCACCCGATCTTGATTCAAAAATTTGTCTTAAGAAGTTCTCAGATGGTCCCTTTATATGTGATTGGTCAAAACATTTGTGACCATCGGGTAAAAAGGGACCCTCTGGGAACTCTGTACAGTAGATGTTTGAAGAAATGATTCCGTCATAGGAAGCTAGATTGATCATTCTAGATTCAGAAAACTAGTAAAGTGTGAAAAGTTTTGATCATAGTCAATCTGCGCAGTCAGTACAGTCTGACAAGGGTCAACAATTTATAAATTACTAAATGGTCCCTTTTTGTGTGACGGGTCACATTTAAACAAGTCTCACCTTGGTGAGTAATGAAGTGCCCTTCTCACACATTCTATCACATTGAATGGATCTCCTTTTATCCTCCAGTAAAATGCAGCCATATTGTACAGCACCCAGGAGGTCTTATTCTGAAATAATACATAGAGGATAATAACTTGTGTAAAATAGATTTTTATTCTAATTGAGTGAATAACAAAAGCTATATATTCACGAAAATATAGCTTTTGATGTTCACAAACTGAAATATCAACCAATCTTACTCGAAAAAAACAAACAAAAATTCTATTTCTTCAATGCAAAAGTGAAACAAAAATGCAAATTTTGGGACAAATTTTCTTAAAGCAAATCTTTTTGCATTTAATTACTATGCAACATTCATGATGACGGCACTTTTTGTGCTACGCTTTGATAACAACAGATAGGGTGAAATTGGTTGAAAGTGGGGTACAAGCTTTTGATAATTTTCACTGGTGAAAGGTGAGTTTATCAAGTGGTAATCTACTGTTATTTCTCAATAATCCACCAAGAAGCATTTAAGAAAGAGATACCCTTCAAGCACTCTACAAAATTTCAAAATAATGTTTGAAAAGAAAGCTGTAAGTAATTCTGAATATCACAGTATGTCTACAGGTTTTTTCCAATGACAATCATGAAGTTAAACTCAACACTAAGGCTCAAGTTTCTCCAAAAGCAGCCAACGTAAATTGTAGCTGAATTCTTATTCCAGTTTGGATTGGACTTAACATAAAGCACATCTAATATGCAAAAATATGCAAATTTTCAAACAACCTTTTGATTTTCCCTAAAACGTGGGTAAGGAGATTAGTAGAAACATCACAAGAGATCAGCACAAAACCATCATTGGTGCCTATTTATTCCCCCTTGACCATGTGAAGATTTATGCAACAGCCCTGTGTTCAGGATGTTAAAGTGTTTCGCGAGAGCTTTTAAATGATACCCTGCTTTTCATGTGCACATATATGCAAAGCAAGGTATCATTTCCAAAGCGCTTCGCTAACGTTTTCATCTTAAACGCAGGGCTGGTTATCATTGAGATTGAACATCCATAACAACTTACATTTTGTATTGCCTCATTTATCCTGTGACCATACTCATCCTCATTGTCTTGATATGTGATGGCATTTTTAAGTCCGAGTTCTGGCGTTCCCGGGAGTTTGTGTCTATCTTTCATCCCTTCAAGATGTTCAAATGTATAGGGACTGTACGGGAGGTCCGTATACAGAGTACAGTCAGGCTGCATCAAGAAGGAACCAGGGTGGTACTCAGGTAAATGATCCTCTGGTCTGTAATATCAAATGCATTTGAGCATGTGCATGACATTTCCAACAATTTATAATTCAAGCCAAGCAAGGACTCTGACCAGCCTGTGCATCCACACAGTCTGACCAGAGTCTTCACTGTTTCGCTCTGTAGATAGAGAGGGTCTCAAGGTATCTTTAGACAGCCAGGCAACCTAAAATTGCATTGTGTTGCTCTCTGAGCTGCGCAGTGTTCACATTTGATACACATGTCAAATTGTTGGAACCGCCACACACATGCTTATTTGAAATGTTATAAATGTACTGTGTAGACCCTAAGTAATCTGACAGACAGGCCCATACAAACATTATAAAGACTAAGACCTCCTGGAGAAGAAGTTAGATCAGAAGTTCAGGCATTAAAGTAATTAAGGTGCAAAATTATAAAAGTTTAATAATCAAAAGGGAAGATTCATGCATTTGAAGTCTGATCTTAGTCTACAGCATCTAATTGTCCCTATTTGGCCAGAGTTGTTTATCAAATTAGTTTCAGAGCTACAGATAGAGGGGGTATTTTGGATTTCAAATTTAAATATTTCACTAGTACTTGCTTAAACCCTATCTTGTTGGTACTCATTGGAATTTTCTCCACGAGCATCCACAACAAAGAGTTTCATTGAGAAATAAAAGATTTTAGACTGGAGTTACGCCCTCTTAACTGTATCCCTGAGTTTTCAAGAGTAATCCTTAACCACAAAAGTTTATGAAATTCTTGTTAAGGGTTTTATTTTGCACAAGGATAAATTTCAAAAACTAACCTGATGCCTTTATTTTCCAGTGGTAGAACTGTGCTAATATAGAGATCTAAGTCTGGTAAATGTTTCCCTGCAGACAGACAATCTAGATCTGTCTTGTAAAACTTTTCTTCTAGCCCTGTACAAAAAAGGTTTAGAAAAATAGTGTGGCTGTCCAAGTAGAACTTGTGTCTAGAATATCTAGCGCTCATGTTTGAACCCTAAACCAGTGTTTCCACTCAGATTTTTATTTGGGTTTTTTGTACCTGAATTTCTTCTTTAACTCATAGCACGGTTTAATTGACAAATACTTGACCCCAGTCATCTAGATTAATCAAAACGTAATATTTCCTCCCAGACTGATCAAAACCTGGTAACTCCATATAAACTTTGCATATGCTTTCATGTGAATAAAGTATGAAAAGTATAAACCATTGAATTCAAAATATGTCTGTAATTGTATTCAAGCATTTCTAGACAATGAGTGTTTTTTGCAAAACTGTTCACACTTTATACAATAAAATTACAATTCCATTCTTAACTAGGAAAACTCTACCAACCATTTGTTTTGAAAGCATTTTTTTGAAACAGGACTTTGTTCTGCAGAATGCGATAACTGGGGTTGATCTTTATCAGAGACAATCTCGACACTTTCCCGTTGATTGGCTTTTTTAAAGGGAAAGGGCCGATGTTTTTAGCCCAATGTTTCAATGAATAACTCGCATATAAAACGCCCATATAAAGGTCTGCTTTGATCATTATTCTATTCTGTTTGCTGACAAAGATGTACCAGTCTACTTTTCTATCAAAGCTTAACAATAAAGACCCAGTGTATTGATTCTCTACTGGAAATGCTCTAAAAATAGTTTTCATGGATTTTCCTAGCGCAGGAAAAGGGCGAAAATTGTTCATTTTGATTTTTTAGTTACTTTTGTTGCTTTGCAAGGGAAGATGCCGAGATGTGGTGCAAATTTTTATGTGTGAAATTACATATTGGGTCATAATTCTGCATGTTATTTTCTTCAAATACACATGTTTCACGCACAATTTAGCATGAATGAAAACTCTGCCCTAAACCCAACTACAACTGCCACCACAGGCTTAGCTGGCAAAAGTAATGCCTTGCATTTTCTCTGATAACAATAAAGATAAAGACCAGGGGCCTGTTTTACTAAACTTCTTACGAAAAAATTAATCGCAAGTCAAAATCACAAATCATACCCGTTGTTTTCATTCTTTGTTAGATTCTGCTTTGAAATATCTAAGGACGATTCCAATGAGATAATGCATGGCAGAATCCCATATATAGTTACTACTGTAGAAGCAACGTTAATTTAGGACTTGCACAAAAAATTATCATAAGATGTTACTAAAATAGGCCCCAGCCCTGTGTTTAGGATAACAAAACAGTGCAAACTGTTTACCTTGCTTTGAATGTGCACCTGTGTGCAAAGCAGTATATAATTTACAAACAGTTTTCACTGTTTTGCCTTCCTAAACGCAGGGCATAAAGGAATTACCGGCAATAGTCGATAAAGAGCTCTAATTTAACACATTTAACATTACCTACCAGTATCACCATCCTCCGTTTTATCTATTTCATCTTTCCTCGACAAAAGTTCTTTCTTCAGCTTTTCCAACATAGATGCTCTCTCCTCCTGTTTGAGGAAGGCGACCAAATCGTACGGTCTCTTCATGTTGAACACGGAGTCCATCTGAAAACAGTTATATCAAACACTATGCAGGGTGTTTAAAGGACGCAAGTTTTGCGAGTCTGAAACTCTCATATAAGTAGCCAGGACCCTAAAACTATCTAATGTGAGTCAAGATGCTTTGGGAATTAGCTTCAGAAAAGAATACTGTATAAAACAGTCTAATCTTCTTTCCTGAATTGAGCCCAATATAGTCAATATATATTGAATTCAAATATTACCTTTAACCACAGAATAGCTCTTAATTCATATAAATACAGCCCTAAAATCAATGAAATAGGCTTTATCTTAGATAGGGACCCCAAACATTAAGAAAGGCCCCTTGAGATCATAATTATGGATTCCTTCGGACTTTGTTTTGTTGAAGTCAGACTAAAACCCTTAACTTTGACCTGACTTTTCAATTGTGAAAACAAAGATAGAGAAGACAGGATTAATGCCAATCTAAAATCTTTATTGCTCAAAACCATATATAAATACCCGAGGGGGAAGTTATCGTAATAAATCGGAGCATAGTAGACTAATTTAGATAAATATATTGGTCTGAAACATGTTTATGGTGGCCAGTGTGATAAATTTTTTTACAATAATAAAGCGAATATGTGTTTGTGAGTTGTAATTAACTGCTCTGTTAAAATCCAACCAAAACAAATTACCAAGGATGTGGTGTAATTTAGTCACGCTCCCTTACAATTTGTATGAATGGGTTTAACAACGCTTTCAACAATCTTGCAGTTATATCGCGGCGGCCGGAGCACCTAATAATGGATTCCTGGTATTTCTTTCACATGTACTACCATTACACCCTTTCCTAGCCTCCGACTGCTATCTCACATAGGTTTACAATTATCTACCCATTGGTGAGAGACAAACGTCGGAAAGGATATTTGCTGCCACCGGGGATCGAACCCACGACTTCCAGATTGGAAGTCTAATGCCTAACCAACTGCGCTATGGTAGCGGCTCCCGCTCCCTTATGAAAATTCATACGGGCAATGATCCAAAGGGCTGCTCCTTTACTAAATACAATTGAGTAAGCTGTCAATTAAAACTTTTATTGGATAAGGAAATGTGTTTGTCATGTGTCAGACTTGAACCTTAATTGACAATTGATAAACAACACTTGACTCCTAGATTATATTTGGAGGAAAATCAGGTCTGTCTCAATAGAAATGGATTTTTTTTGGCACCATGTATTTTTGCACAATGAAAAAAAAATTAGCACCATAATTAACTTTTATTCACCATTTGCGAAAATGGCGATCTGCAGTGTGACGTTGGGGGAAAAAAAACATGGCAAAACTGCCTTTAAAATCAAAGTGCTGAAAGCACTGGAAGCCCTTCTCATGAAGCAGTATTTATTTCCAAAATATTATTTACATCTTTTTTTGCTTAAGAAGGAAGCTCAGATGGTATAGAGTAGACTAAGATTAAATAGTACATATGTGCAGCCTGATCTTTGCTTATAAATCCTGTCACCACAGAAATATACAGGTCCAGCATGACAAGGGTTAAGACTAGAATGGTTTTCCAACTAAGCCTAATCTATAACTATCTTCAAATTCATCATAAATTTCCTCTTAATTCACAAAATTATATAGGATAATAGGAAATTAATAACAATCTTTGATTGCATCCTTTAAACTTGACAAATTTCCTTCCTGTCGAAGAGATTGTGTACCTAATCACTAGACAACAGAAGACCCCCACTGGGCCAGGGTACTTACAAAAAAAATTAGTGAGCAAATTTCCTTCATGGAAAAATGACTTTTTGTCCAAGGACAAGAAGTTGGTGCAAAACTATTGTAAGTGCTTGAATAATTAAAGCCATTTGCAATTGTTTTGGACTGATCCTTCAAAATGGGAATAATATGGAACTAAATACCCATGCTTCCAAGGCCTAAACTTTAACTTGTAGTTAATCTTTGGATTCAGAATAGGAGAGGGGGCAGGGCTTGACAATTCCACTCATCCTTTTGTCATGGCATGTTAGCTCTGTTCAAGGACGAGTGATAATTGTTCAGTGGTTGTAGAGCCTGACGAGCTAAAATTTGTGTCAGTTCTTTTTTCGCTTCCTCTTAGTTATAAATCTTTTATGATATAGGGACTGCAAAAGTCAGCGGGAAAAATTGAAATTGTTAATGTTCATACTAGTAACAAAACCATGACAGAATCCATTTCTAAAATTCATTTTGATTGGTTTTGAATCTTTCTCAAAATTTGGATGCTTTAAATAAAATGGGCCGGATCATACAGCGGTTTTTCTCCTAGCTTTGGGAATGGGTCCGAGCAGGGTTTTCACTAGCATCAAAAAGCCAAGAGTCAATGACCCTTGAGTCAAAATTTCCAAAAGTCAAAGTGAAAATCTCGAGAGTCAAACTGTGTCTGAAAAGTGAATTACGCCCCCCCCCCCCAAAAAAAATGATCAAAAAGTATCAAATTTAAAATAGGAAAAAAATATTTATAAAAGTAGTGAATACTTTTCCATTATCATAATACTTTTGTCCAAGGGTGCCTTAAAATAAACTGTCAATAATTTTTTCACTCTCACAGTTCATTAGTTTCTCATCATGAAATAATTACTAAGGAGCTTTATTTCAGACAAATGGTTAGTATTGTCTTTGCTTCTGTGAAAGGGAAAGGATTTTGAGGTTGCAAATGCCAGTGAGAGTTTTTATTATTTTTATATTTCCTATAAAGAAGTTGAGTTGAACCACGAAAACCAATGACAATTCACAAATGATCCTCCTTTTGAAATAATTGACTTTCTTTTTACAATTTCTTTGCTTTATGGTGAATTTTGTAAGTAATGAGGTGATCTGAGTTAAAGCAAAGGGGTTTGAGCTGCAATTTAACAGGTGTCAACAAACTGTTACCTATGCCCACGCGTATCGATCACCAGAATGTGTTAATTGCCAATCAAGCTAGGTGTTTTCAGACCATCAATTAACTGTTTTCCAATATTATGACACACTTCTTGTGACCCTTGACGCATGATTGCTAATTTTCAAGAGTCAAAATGACGCACTAGCTCAAATTTCCAAGAGTCAAAATTGCATCATTTTGATTTCTCGAGCGTCAAAACCCGGGGTCCCGGGTCAAACGAAAACCCTGGGTCCGAGACCGGACCAATTGGGGAAAATGCGTTGTTTTCTCAAAAATTGGGAATTTCAACGTTTCTTTCATTTATATCATTACAATATGTATAATTGAAGTTCCTTTACCTCTATAATCATATCTTAATTGAAAAGCAAACCATAGTCCCCTAAAACAAGGAATCTGACAAAAACAATGACAAACAATTAGTCTGACTACTCTGGAATAATCATTTTAAACTAAATCCAGAAATGTCACTGAGTTTTATCTTAAAAAAAAATCATGGTTTTACCTGAAATATAGATAAACCAAGTTTTATAATATATTCATGGGTTGAACATTCTTGGGTACGAATCAACAGAAACAAATATATTTGCAATCCTAGTGTTTTTTTAAACAGCTAAACATGAATGTTTCTACTAAAATCATAGAAAATACTAAAAAATATTTTCAAAAAAGATCGTATACTCATATGTTCTGCCTGCTGTAGAATGTTTGAAAGACAATTCAGGTTAGTTCTGAGAGGTGCCGAGATCGTGAATAAACAGTCAACTTTGTTTACAAAAATTTAACAAAAATGTAATCAGTTCTATTTTGGGGTATATATTGGGGAAATAATTTGCTTCAACCATGACCAAAAGTCCTTTTTCCTATTAAGTATCTTCTTTAAATTCATCTTTCTTCAGTTGATAAATAAATGCAAAAGATCGTCTACTGCAAATCAGATCCAAAAATCACAATTTCTTGGCTTCACAAAAGTATGCACTTTTGTACTGTGATAACTTCCGAGTGACCCAAAATACACTAGGTTCCAGCTTCGTAATGGTTTCTACCAATGAATTCGAGAACTGTTGACTAAAATAAACTGATCTTTGGAAATTCCCCTCTTGTTGACACAGTACAACACAGATATTTGTTGCTAAAAGTACTATCAGGTTTATAGGATATTATCAAAGTTTATATCTTATTCAAGAATAAGCTTTGAATTGGGAATTTCATTTTCCATTTTGGGAAAAAAATGTAGTTTTCGTCATTGGGAATGGGTCCGTTTACCGGACCCATTCAAAGAAGGAAAAAATGCTGTCATAAATCCCCGAGAGAACAATTTACACACACACTCATACAACCACACACACATCTGTTAACTTCAAGCCAAGAAGATAACTGACCAATTCATGTGTTATATATTTTCCAAACCCATTTTCCCACCTTTTGTCACACTCCAGTAGATGTGACAGGTGATTTTCAGATATTTCTGATGCTAAAGAACTATATTTAATTTGGTCATTTACCAGAACTCAAATCGCTGAACTACAGGCCTCATGATTTAACTACTAATTTACAGCAGACAACAACATGGACATGTGAAATTACCAAGAATAAGAGAGATCAATGCCAAGCAGCCAATCAGCTTAAAATAAAAAATGGTTGTTATTAGATAAAGATTTGCATATTTGATTAGAAGGATACCACACAAATCAATATGAAAATTCAACTATCGCAGTTTATTTATAAAAGATATTGGAAAAATACGAGTCACAGTGAAAAATCAATAACTTGTCAACAAACCCCACCCACTTTTACAAACAGAAGAGCGTTTCTGGAGCAAACAATTTGCATTTTGAATGATGTTGGATGCGTATGTTAGAATATATGACGAACCTGTGACTGAATTTTGCCATCTTCGGTAACAACCCAGTGTGTTGAGGCCAAACATACGTTGATGTGAGAAAAAAGTAAATCTAAACTGATCAAAAGTGCGACCAGAGCCGCCATATTGCTACGTTATTTTACTGTAAACGAAAAGGATAATAATTGAGGGAAAGGAATAGTTGATCGAAGAAAGGGAGGTCCTTTACACATGTGGATTTTCTAAACTGTAAAGACAATGGATTACATTTTCAAAATATAATAATTTTCAAATTTTGAAATTAGGATTTGGTAAATTGGGACATAAAACAGCAAAACAAACAGAAAATATGTTTTGAGCCGACTCTTAACCGCCGCACTCGCTTTTAAGCTGCTGTAGTTACGACGTTTAATAGCTCCCGATGGTGCGAGGATTTTCTGTAAGAACGGTAAATTAAATCTTATGCAGCCATTGCTGAATATCATTCTAAAGCATAGCAGCATCTTTGTGGTAAGCATAAAACTGTAAAAAAAAAAAATGATCTTGTAAAAGTTGAGTAATTCAAGAATCAATTTATGTGACTCGTCACGCGAAAAGGGACCATCTGGGAGACCTGTTAAATGAATATTTGAAAAAGAGATTGGCTCCAGAGCAAATCTCAACCAGAGGTCGCATTCCAAAAAAAATTTCACGAACCGGGTCTATTGATCATTCTACTATGATGATTAAGAACTTGACCCTGAAATATGCAAAGTGAGAAAAGTTTCGACCCTAGTCAGTCTGCGCAATCCGCGAACGGTCTGACTAGGATCGAAGCTGAACGCACTAGCACATTTCTCCCGCGAACGTAACAAATCAGAGTAAAACAACGTTCCGAGCCTTGAAAAAACCTAGACATTGAAGTTCTCAAGAGAACAGAATGTAGAGATAAAGCATTCATCAAGAAATGAAACCTGTATTGACCTGATATCACCTGTCTGAAACGGCCTTTTCAGTCACAATCTACAAACTTTGTTTTTATCTTATTTACTTTTCGACAAATAGAGAAGATGCTAATACAAAATTTGATGTAATTTTCGCTTTTAGTAATTACCAGTTAGTATTTTCAGTGTTTATAACAAGATTTTCGGTTGAGTAAAGGAGTTGAAACGTACAATAGGTTAACTGTAAAATAAATTTGTAGCACTTACAATATTACTACTCTGATTTTTTTTCTCGAACGGTCATTTACCAGTTGTAGGGCTGACAACCAATCAAATTCTGTTATGATTATCACTCGGTCAAAACCCACGCGTAAATTCACACCACGTGGTAGATGCAATGGACATCGTCTGCTCGAAATGTGTCAATTAAGTTGTTTGTCATTGGTCAATGGTCGTCTGCTCTCTGACAGGGAGCGTGGGAAGTCTACTGGTGGAATGAGTACTGTTGACTATGTGTTAACAAATAGAAATAATTTTGTAATTTTGAAATATTTGATTTCAATGAGCACTCTGATCACGCTCCAATCCTATTTACAATAAATTCAAATTTGAGTATGAAGAAAAATTATTCAACAACAAATAAACCGACAAAAACATACGATAAACTGATATAGGATAGCAGTAAGAGCGATCTATTTTTAGAATAACTCATGAATAATCATAGAGTGCTGCTAGATTTAATCGATTGGTCAGAAACCAAGGATATAAATAGCATAGTTGCCGATTTCACGTGTTTCTTGAGGGAAAATGCATTTATAGTATTTGGGAAAACCCAATGCTTGAAAAACAAACATGTTGGTAATCAAAATTGTAAATAGTTTAATGAAAAATGTTTAGTTGCTAAACAGGCTTTTAAACTCTAGAGAGAGGAATAATATTAACAGACAAGCTTTTAGCTTGGCGTGTACTCATTATAACAACGTAGAAAAATCTGCTAAGAAATAATTTAGACTAGCAGAGGGCTATCGAATCAGCAAACTTTCAAAATTGGACCCACGAGGTTGGATGAGCTGGCGATGTCCTCGAAAAGATCGAGTGTTAAGACAAAAAACTCACAAATTGGGCAAATATCTTACCAACTTTTATTGTCCAAATTTGAGCCCTTTTGATTGACGAACTATTGCACTATCCCAGCCTCTCAATGATGTCCGATTTACAGTGCTGACAGCACTTTGATTGTAATTTTAGTTGAGTTGATTGGTTTGCTACTACTCAGTCAATTTATCCATTCGATCATTCCGTCTAACAATCGCAGTAACGTTGTTTATCTAGGGGCACAAGCTCGTCGGCTCTTTCTTTTACATTGAATTGAATTCAATAAAGAAGTTGTATTTTACTGTGGGACCACAAGAAATTGATAAGGTCAAATTCTCCCTTTTACCACATTATGGTCCACCCTATACTCACACCTTATTATTATTTTTTTAAATTTCTACCCTGGATATATATTATATTGATTTATAGTGCAATTTTTGTAATTTGGGTAAATTAGTAAAATTTGTAGCAGAAAGGGTAGATAATATTAGGGAGAAAGGAAAAAGTGTTAGTTAACAGCATTTTCTTCTTTGCCCTATTAGCAAGGTCATCCGTCAAGATCAAATATAAAAACTATGTATCTTTAACACAGCAGTGATTTTGGAAGTGATTAGTAAGAAAATATCTGGTATACATGATAAGGACAAGGTGAATAATCAACGTTATATTCCAGAAAATTGACCTCGTGTGTTGTTTCGTCTATTCAGTTCCCTCGCCTTCAGTACTATCAGTACTTTGATTTTAGCTCAGCGTAGTGATATGCAAGCACTGCGTTGAACACAAAGACCTTCGTGTCGCACAAAAGTTTATGACGTATACTACACTAATTTTTTGCGCGGTCAACATTGTGAAGGGTCTTGAGTTCCGAAATGTTGCGGAACAATTACGGACCACTTCCTTAAAACAAAGGGGCGGGTGTAGAGGAATGATTAACATAGGGTCGACATCGGTTGGTAAAGTGAGGAGAGTTCATATATCCATGAAGAGAGGCATCGACGGCCATAACAATAATATTTTGGTATTCTGCGTTATTAATGAACTGGCAGGGCAGGGCTTAGCCGTGACGTAAATTGGCGAATTTACTTTTAAATATTTTGGGTTCATTGACAAGTTAGTCGGCAATAATCGTGAACTCGTGCAAATAACTGTATCCTAAAACCAAAAGGATTCACGTGCTTAGAGAAAGTGAACACATTTCATCGTTGGGTAACCAAAGCCCTGTTACCGTTCAGCTTGAACAAGCTGAAGTTACGAGGGTTTGGTTACCAACCAACGCTTTGCGGTCTTAATTTAATTATGTCGACTATCTAGAAGATAATAATATTGAATAAAAGCTGATTTACCTTAACCTTAAGTGCATCGATCCGTTACTTAGGCTCCACCCTGCCAGGGGAAAAAACGTGGATAATAATCCTATGACTTTTTGGAGTCTTTATTGATATTTTGGGACAGTTATCTATAGTTATCAACACCGTGGACAAGTAGAAAATAATCATATCTATATAGAAACTTCCAATCATCGTGCCAATGAAGGTTCAAAACCCAAACAGCAAAATAATAGAGAACGGTCAGAGGGTCATTAATAGTCCGCCCTTGGGCCGATATCCCTTGATTACAGCTCAGTTGCTGCGATGGACAACTTAGCAGAGATTAGTTGGCCTCTGACAGCCCTCTATTCTTTTGCATTCGGGACAACTGTGACACCAATCGGCCAATCTCACGATCAACCTCGGATGTACGTAGACGGACTATTTTAAAAATTACGGGAAACCCTTCGAAAACTCGATGACGTCAGTTTAAATGGCGTAAGCTCTCGAAACTTTGAGTGAAAACATTTGACGTCGCCAACGCTACCCGTTCTAGTCACTGACGTGAAACCATTGTATCCTTATATAGATCTAGATATCTTTAGATTCATAAATAACGGCTGAGAAAAATCTTAAATTTTGAGAATGATTCGTCATTCTCAGAAATTAAGATTTTTCAGCCATTATTTACTGTTAAAGATATAAATCTACAGTGCTCGTTTTTCTTGCACTGTTTCCGCCTTACAAAATGCACGATTTTGTTACATACCCATCCGCCTTCACATACATCCGAGGTCTGTTGCAGTTTACGGAAATGGCCGAGTGATGTTCCGAATGTATTCTTTTGCTGGCTTGGATGGTACTCCTTCATGCTTTATGGTTGGTTGTACCCCAGTCTTTGTTTGTTCTTTAACCCTTTCCTGTTTTACAAAATTTTGGACCTGTCCAAATTCAAAGGTGTTGCAGACGAAAATTTAAAGTGGATTTAATTTGAAAATTAACCATTCAGTAGGGTGAAAAATAGTGTGGAAAAAGAAGAAATTGCTTGTTAGAAGTAATTTCTTCTTTTTTCACGATGTTTTCTCAATCATCAAATCACAGGCATGTAAAAAGCAGGGATTAAACAGCAAAGGGTTAAGACAATAACTCTAAGAAAACGTATGTCTGTTGAATACTTGTTGTGTGTTTTTTACAAATTTGAAAAGCTTTATCTTGAATAATTGACTAATAAATTCACTTGGTAACAAGAATACATGAAACGACATTTGGTAGGAAAAGGGATACTTTGTCTAGCAAAGCATCTGTTACAGTTTGTAATATTCTCTCTTGAATAATTGACTAATAAATTTCACAATTTTGTAGAGAAAATCATTGGTAAGAACTGATACATTGTCAAGTCAGGCTCATTTTACAGAATCTAAAAGCTTAATCTTAAATATTTGACTAATAAATTCTCTCAATTGCATGAATGAAATTTGGTAGGAAGAAGGGTTTATTGTCTGGAGAATCGTCTTTTACAGATTCAAATTTTTATTTTGAATAATTGACATAAATTTCCAGGATAACCTGAAGAATGACATAAGAAGGAACTGTGATAGTTTGTCCAGGAAAGTGTCATCTTTCATAGTTTTAAAGAAAATATTGACTAAACTGATGTCAGGCACTGAAATACACTGTCAAGCAGTGCATCATTTGCAGATTGGAAAATTCAATCTTATAACCGACTTAAAGGTTTGCTGGATAACTTGAATAATGACATTTGGTGGGTACTGTAATACATTGTCCAGCAAAGCCTTTTTTACAGATTTTTTAAAGCTTATCTATAGATATATAGAAAATATTTAAAAAAGAAGAAATTGCTTGTCAGAAGCAATTTCTTCTTTTTTCACAATGTTTTCTCAATCATAAAATCACAGGCACGTAAAAAGCAGGGATTAAACAGCAGAGGGTTAAGGTAGTCGGTTCGTAATAGATCCGAAACATCTCGGAAGTCATGAACTTTGACCAAGGTTTCCAAATGACTTCATAAGGAAGCCTCGCCGTAAGTTAAACATTGTGAAAGATTGCGAGTCCATATTGATTTATCTAAAGTTTCTCAACATAATTGGGTTTTGAATGATTCTAGTACAGAACAAGAAGTTTTAAAAAGCACAAATAACCTTAAACTGAACAAAGCCTGCGCTTCAGACCTTATTTTAAATGAATTTTTAAAAGTCTCTAAGAGCAAAATGTTAACTGCCTTTACCAAGTTGTTCAATATAGTCTTTGATTCTGGTCATGTCCCAGATGAATGGTCACAAGGAATTATTTCTCCCATTTATAAAAATAAAGGCGACAAATCAAGCCCTGACAATTATAGAGGTATTACCATTTTAAGCTGCTTTGGTAAATTGTTCACTGCTGTTCTCAATAATAGACTCAATAAGTACTTAGAAGATATGAATCTACTAGCTGAGGAGCAGGCTGGTTTTCGAAAAGGCTATGGCACCACAGACCATATATTTAATCTAAAATGTTTAATAGATCTCTACTTATTCAGAGGTAAAAAACTTTTTTGCGCCTTTATTGATTACAAGAAGGCTTTTGATTCGGTTAATCGTACTTATCTGTGGCAGAAGCTGCTGAGTAACAATATTGATGGTAAAATGTTTAAGATTATTCACAATTTGTATGCCAATGCTAAATCCTCTGTAAGGTTGGGAAGTTTAAAGTCTGTAGCCTTCTCGAGCAATATCTGAGTCAGACAGGGTGAGAATCTATCTCCAATACTTTTTCTTTATTTTTAAATGATCTATCAGAGTTTATTTCTCACGCTTATAATGGTCTTGATGATGTCTCTGATATGGCTAATATTCTTCTTAGTGATGATGATATTGAAGTTTACTTTAAATTATACATTTTGCTTTATGCTGACGATACAGTCATTTTTGCTGAGTCTGCAGTTGAACTTCAAGCAGCGCTAAATGCGATGTTCTTGTATTGTAAATCTTGGGATTTAGAGGTAAACCCTGCTAAAACCAGAATTACTGTATTTAGCAATAGAAAGGATCAAAATACCCCAAAATTCTTTTATAATAATGAAGAAATATCTGTTGATGATAGCTTTGTTTACCTTGGAACTATGTTTTCATTTAATGGTCGTTTCATAAGAAACAACAAAAGACTATTTGACCAAGCTCGTAAAGCCATGTTTTCTATTCTCAAAAAGTCTAGAATGCTACAATTACCTATTGACATTCAGCTGAAATTGTTTGATAATATGGTTCTACCCATTTTCTATATGGTTCAGATGTTACTGGCTTTGAAAACCATGTTTTGCTTGAAAGGCTATGCCTTCAGTTCTATAAGATCATTCTGAAAGTAAAGAAATCAACGCCTAACTTAATTCTTTACGGTGAATTAGGAAGACATCCTGTCTCAATTGAAATCAAATCCAGAATGATTGGATTTTGGCAGCGTATGTTAAATGGTAAATCTGATAAAATATCTTGCAAACTTTACAGTATGATGTTAGCTCTGCATAATATTGGTCGATTTGACCCTAAATGGTTAACGTGTATTAAAAGCATACTTGAAGAAAGTGGCTTCTCATGCTACGGGTTAAACCAAACTAACATACCTTCCAGTATTTCAAAATCTGTCAAAATGAAATTGAATGAAATGCACATATCTAATTGGAAAGATGCAGTGTTTAAAAGCCCTAAATGTCTTAACTATAGGATCTTTAAACAAGACTTTGGGTTTGAAAATTACTTTAATATTCTTCCAGATGATCTATCAAAATCTCTTTGCCACTTCAGATCACTAAATCACAAATTTCCAATTGAATGGGGGAGATTTTTAGGGACCATAAGGGATGACAGGATATGCGAGTTATGCAGGCTGAATAAAATGGGTGATGAGTTTCATTATATGTTAGAATGTACTTATTTTGAAGATACCAGAAAAGTCTATTTGCCAAGAAATATCATCATGCGTCCAAATGTGAATTCTTTTCATAGCATTATGACGTCGTGTGATGTAAGAACTATTTTCAAAGTTGCAAAATTTTGTAAAGTAATTCTGAAAACATTTCATGAGATATTTGAACATATTTAATTGAAATTGTTACTAAATTGTTAAGTAGTTGTGGAAGTATTGCAGGCACATACATATAAATTTATGGGCCAGGAATAATTTCACATAAATTTGAGCAAAATTATGGTTAAAATTTGTTGCCCTCCATTATGGAGAGACCTACAATGATAATGATCGACACTTTACGCAAAACTCATATTGTTAACACTTTTGTAGTGCTGAATCAAAATTTTGGCAAATTGCACTAAAATCAGAGTGCCGAAAGCACTAAATGCACTTTTTTTTCACTATTCTGGCTTAAAGGGGAAAAGTAGGCGGCATAGGCCGAGATCAGACTGCACCAATGCACAGGCTGATCTCTGTCTGTGCTTCTTGCTATAAATGGAATATTTTGGGTTTAGCATGACAATGGTTAAACATTGCTTGTCACTTTTATCAATTCGAGGTCTAATAATACTTATATTCAAATCTAGTCAATATAACTTCTAGTCATCTTTTAAGTGAATTTTCCTACACTCAGGCTACCTATGAATGCACTATGGTTGTTTTAACACTGAAACTTTCTTCCGAATCTTTGTTTATTGTTCATGTTTGTTTGTATATTTATGACTTGTACCCCGGTTAGGGGCTTGTCAATTTAATAAAACTCTTGAAACTCTTGAAACTCTTCAGAAATGTCGCGTAACTATTACGAGTCCACTACCTTAACACATGTGTGATATTATTTTGTCTTTTATTCATGGGACTGTACCTCTCAGATTTAAAGTCGCAATGAGTTGTTCATTTGTATAAGAAAAGCGATAAGACTGACGTGCAAAATTATCGCTCTCTATCAATTCTTAGTGTCGTTTCGATGATTCAGTATTTGAAAATTTTGTATTTCATCGACAAGATAAAAGTTGATATCTAAAGACACTAACACATCATTTATTCTCTGTGCCGGTCTCGCCAGTGTCAAATCAGGGTCTGGGGTTATAGAACGTTTCTTATTTCTTATTCTCAACTGAGAATTATCTCAAACTTAGAATTTAAAAAAAACCGTTTTAGCTTTAAAGATAATACAAATAAGTTGTTATCAACAACAACTTATTAACATTATCTCAGTTTATTTTCATACACTGATTACAGTACATCTTTTGATACAAAGTTACAGCTATAACCTCAATTAGAAATTTTAGTAAAGTCTTATTGAAGAATGAGAAAAGTTTTATAACCTCGGGACCTGGGGCCTGTTTTACTAAACATGTTACGATCTTTTTTTGCGTAAGTCAAAAATTAAAAAATGATTCTACATTGGTAACTTAACATAGATTTCTGCCATGCATAACATCGTTAGAATCGTCGTCTAAAGACGATTCCAATCAAATATTGCAAGGCAGAATCCAACAATGAATGAAAACACCAGATACGACTTTTGATTTTGACTTACGTCACTGATGCTGGTAAATTTCAAATTATCTTCGTTTGAATTCGTTTTCGTCCATTCGTTATAAAGGGTAGAGTCAAGTAAGTAAATTCACATATCATTGTTTATCATTGTTTATTTTATTTATCTATTTATTTATTTATTTATTTATTTACTAGTATTTATTTATTTAATAGTATTTATGTATTTCTTTCTTTCTTTCTTTCTTTCTTTCTTTCTTTATTTTTCTTTCTTTCTTTCTTTCTTTCTTTCTTTCTTTCTTTCTTTCTTTCTTAATTTTTTTTATTCATTTATTTATTTATTTATATCATTTCGTTGACTCAGCGCCAAACAGTTGTAACTGTCTATATTTTATAGGCAGTAATACCTGTTTCGCTCTGAGCCATCGATTTTTAAATGTTTTTTTTTTTTTCATTTTAACTAAGTTTTGTTGATGTGCCACTCCGTCGTAATTTCTTATCATAAATCAATGTTGCAGTTTACCACTTAAGGTAATGGAATCGTAATAGTTCCGCAACATTTCAGAACTCATGATCTTTCACAATGTTGACCGAGGTTTCCTAATGAAAATCATTAGAAACATCGGTTAACATTGTTGAAGTTCATTACTCCCTAAACGTTGCAGAACAATAACGGGTCCACTACCTTAAGGCCTATTATGATTTTATATAGGGTTAAATATTAACTCAAGCTACATGTATAATTAATCGCTTTTACGAGCCACCTTCTTTTTGTAGTAATATTTATACTTCATGCCTAGTGTTAAAAATGCATTTATGCAGAATATAAAGTTTTGCATCTTATTGAATGATTAAAGCTTCACCAGGATAAAATTTAATCATTGATCCTAAAGGTTCACGAAATTATGCAACAGCCTAACCGATTTTATTTTTCTTCTGAAAAACATGTTTTTCGTTGTATTCTGCGTTATTATTCAACTGGAAGAGCGTGGCTCAACAATGACGTAATTAGGCGAGTTTATCATAGTTTTCATTTTTTTGGGGTTCTTTCAAATGTTAGTTCTCAATTATCGATGACGCGTGCAAATAACTGTACCCAAAAACGAAAACGATGTACGTATTTAGAGAAGATGAACACAATTTATCATTTGGTTACCAAATCCTCGTAACTTCAGATTGGACAAGCTGAGGTTATGAAGTTTGGTAACCAACCTATGAATGAGTAAGGAATCAAGATTTATGTCGACTATTGTTAGAAGTTTTAAGTTGTAAATAAAAGCTGATTTACCTTAACCTTAAGTGCAACGATCCGTTACTTAGGCCCCGCCCTGCCAGGGCAATAATCATGGATTGTAAAAGTTCTAAACTGCCATGATGAGTTTTGTTAGTTAGCATATTCAATCAATTATGAGCTTTGTATGCTTAAGTTGAACTTAAGTTCTGTTCTTTTCTGTTTTACATCAACATCGACCTCGATCTCAGTGTGTTAATAAGGGCAAGTAAGATTCGATCGCAATTCAAATCTCAAATTTGAAATTGTTAAAAAAAGCCTTTGGTTCTCTGGAAATTGGGATACATTTTAACCGCCATCATGTTATGTTCCATATTCTGTGTCATTACATGGTCATTATATGTTTGTAAACATTTATTTGCCATTGGAATACGTTATCTGGCAGTATAATTCCAGATGGTATGATCGGTTTGAGGCTAGGAGTGTAGCCTTGTGTCGTGGAATGTCAAGGTTAAATGTAATTGTAATAGACCATTAAAACAATCACGGAGAATGATATGTTAATGTCTTAACACTTTCCCGTTTTTCAGAATTTTGGACCTGTCCAAATTCAAAGGTTTTGCAGACGAAAATTTAAAGTGGATTTAATTTGAAAAATAATCATTCAGAAGGGTATAAAATAGTATGAATAAAGAAGAAATTGCTTGTCAGGAGCAATTTCTTCTTTTTTCACAATATTTTCTCAATCATAAAATCACATCACGTAAAAAGCAGGGATTAAACAGCAAAGGGTTAGAATATCAATGTTATCTGATCTTTGCTGTTAGAAATTATCATGACTTGGAAGAGCCTCGCCGTGAAAAATTCTCCCAATCTCGACGAGATAACACCTTAAGAGACTAAGATATTCTCCATTCTTGGAACCCAGACATAAAGCAAATCGTTACTCTCCATTCATTACCCCTGGGACAAAACGCTAGCGAAACGTCGTTTCTTTGAATATTAATAATAATTGTATATACCTTGATCAGTAAATCAAAATGACCATGACGTAATGTTACTCTACCAAAAAGAGATTGAATTTCTGTTGCTAAAAATAATTTAGACATTGCAGGGGTAAAATCCATTTCATATATCAAGGCTGTAGGATATTTGCAAGTTTGATTTGGATATGTGACAAATATACAAAATACAGCTAAAACTGGTACGAGAAACTATATAAACTAGATTTTGTGGACATGTTTTAATAATATATCAGTGATATGAAAAACTTATTTTGCATAATGAATATAGGCTAACAAATATATGTGTCCGATGACGTGAGTTGTGCCGCAGTTGTCGTACCTCTTAGAAAAGAAAGCCCCCATAATGGCAATTTGAATTGAGAATGTGTTTAAAAATAGGAATGGCGCGTAATGCGAACTAAAATTAGATGTTTGTTCTCTACAAATTTTAAACGATATCATTTTCCTTTCTCTTTCATAGGATGAATAATGCTACGACAGAACTGCACCCAAGCGAAGACGATGTGACATCAAACACCAAGGTATTGGTGTACATTCTCTCAACTTTGTGTTCAACATGGACAGTTGCATCTAACTCGGTCATTCTGGTTTGCTTCTTCAGAAACAGGACGAAGACATGGACAAACTTTACACTCATGACTTTTAGCTTGGCTATAAGTGATCTACTTGTAGGTCTGACATGGATGAGGTTTATCATTCGAGACGAAAATATCGTGTGGATAGAAAGTTTAACTTGCTCAGTAATAATTTACATTTGTCTCTATTTTGAAATGGTTAGCATTTTTCATGTGTTAGGTATCTGTCTTTTAAGAATTGTGACCATTCAAAAATTATCTGTACAATATGGTAACAAGCAAAGAAAACGTACAATTTGCATTATTGTTTCCTCTTGGATTTTGCCAATCGCTTTAGTTTCAATCGCCTTCTCTTTATGGGGAACGATCAGTTACGAGAAGATAATTTGTAAAGCTGATGAAGTGTTTGGAATTTACACTGCCAGAGCTACAAAGTACGTAGCTACCATCATCTGTACAAGTCAAGCCGTCACTAACCTTCTCTATTTGGTATCGATTCTACGTTTGTACCTCTATAAACGAAGAAGCGTCATGCCAATGCACATGGAAATAGTCAGATTTCCGACAAGGTCGAAAAAAGAAGAAAGCTACACAAACGTTCAGAGAGCAGTAGAGTCTCAAGGTCAAAATACTTGTACATCAGAAAACAACACAATGCTATCAAAATTATCTGGATTAAGAAATGAAACAAATACAAATATATCAGATGTCAGACCTTATATGATCGCATCTAAATGCGGACAAAGGAATGAAATACTACCAAACAATACTGATAACGAGAATACACCTTCTTATTCAGAATGCGTTACTGAAACAGCAGTGTTTGAATCAACGAAAGACAGAGAAAATTCTCACGGTCTTTCTGATAATCTTATAAAAGATGAATCCGAGCGAGATATTTTAGATGAAAAGAAGAAGTTTGAAATAATTCATAGGCTTGAAAAGCCCGAATTACATCAGGGAATTCTAAAAGGAAGCAGTTCTGATTTTCTCATCATGAAAAGAAATCCGGAATCAAACAGGGCGAATGAAATAACAATTACTCCTTCAGTGCGAGCTGAATCGATGCGGGATAAAAAGTTCAGTAATTTAGCAATCGAAACTGAACCTAATTTTAATAAGCGTGTTGTCGAAATACAAAGATCTACAAAGAAATGCAAAGAAATGAATACAGGAGTTCATTCTAGAATAAATCTGAAATTGAGAAAATGCAGAAGGGAACAGAAAGGGAATCTTAAAGTACATAAAATAGCCCCAACAATAATCAAGGATAAGAATGATATTTGGACAGAAGCGGTTAGAATGGAACAAGTTTTGACAAATAACACAAACTCTCAATCGGGATCCGAGAAAGAAAAGACTGTGACAGAACCAAATTGTGCTAAAGGTAGCATTAATGAGGAAGAGCCCAAAATAAACCAGGAAGGAAGAAGGCACAGCGTTTCAAATATCTGTGTAGAGCCCAATGGATATATAATAAAAGCAGAATCGTTTGAGTCGAATCTGAAAAACAATACAACTGATGGACAAACATCACAGAAAATCATAGCACAGACAGACAAGGAAGCTAACATTTTTAGTTTAACAAAACGACAGGAACGTTCAATTCGGGGTAGCTCTCTGACAGAAAGGTATTCGTTAAGGAAAGCTGAAACTTTTGCTAATAATGAAGGGATTGCTTTGTTTACCACTCGTGACCGACATCTGATGAAATATCAAAAGAACCTGACGATAACTATAGGGATTTTATTGATGGTTTTCAACATCCTTACTCTGCCTATCACAATTGGGGGTTTTCTAGTGGGATCATCTAAAATTGTTGACCCTAGCCTGAAATATTTCGCAAACATACTATTTATAATGAATTCTGGAATCAACCCAATTGTATATGCAATACGTACACCAGCTATTAAAGAGTCCATGCAAGAACTCTTACGGGATTTAATAAATTACTTTCGTAAGTGACATAAAAGGAATACTTATCGAGCACAAATTATTTTGCGACAAAACTAGGCTGATCACACTTGGAAGAAGTTTCAGTGGGTTGTTTGAAAAAGTGTAAATTGAAAAGGAGCAATTTGTAAATCTTTCATTCTATAGGGCGTAAGCTGCTTCCCTAGTTTGAACATTTTTATCCTCATATGACCAAGAAAAGATGCCAAATGGGAATTGTGTTACTCTACTGGTTTTTAAATATCTATCAATGAGAAACTCAATCAGATACGATAAGTTTACCAGGAAATTTGTGTAGAGGCCAAAAGATTGACGGAAAGTCGTTTTTAAATATATACATTGATATTGACTCCAAATAGGAAAATTTTTATGGATCTTTAGCAATGAAACATTACTATAAATAGCTTTAGAAAATGCCAATATTTTTTGTGAACTTATGTGCCTACAGGCCACACCTATGTACGGGCTTAATAAAATTCGGTTTTAACGAGATTTACCCAAAGAATATTATCCTACAAAGTTTGGTTAAAATTGGTCCAGTTGTTTGGTAGTAGAACATTTTTAAAGTGAAAATAAGCCCCTTGCCACGCCAATATTTGGGGGTCAATCAAAACTTCTGGAACAACATGAGAAAAGGATCACACAAGAAATACCTATGCCATGTTTCATTTATATCGGCGAAATGGTTTTGGAGAAGAAGATTTTGATAGATATTACAGTGAAAATAAGCCCCGCCCTGCCACGCCCATACTGGGGAGGGGGGGGGGATAATTTTAAATTTCTGGAACAACGTTAGAAGAGAATCTTCTAAGGATCATTCATGCCAAGTCTCATTGAAATCGGCCCAATTGTCTTGGGGTAGAATACTTTTATGTTTTTATAGTGAAAAAAAAGTCCTGTCATGCCCATATTTGGGGGGCAATCCATTTTTTAACAACTTTAGGGGAGGGTCGCCATTGGTTTAGGTTGAGAAGATGTTTAAAAAAAAAATTACCCACGGACGCAAGACGGACAAATCGCCATGACAATAGCTGGCTTGCCGCCGACCAGTGGAGAAACAAATGATTAAGAAAGTTTGTGTTAACCCTTTCCTGTTTTACAAAATTTTAGACCTGTCCAAATTCAAAGGTTTTGCAAACGAAAATTAAAAGTGGATTTAATTTGAAAAATAACCATTCAGTAGGGTAGAAAATAGTGTGGAAAAAGAAGGAATTGCTTGTCGGAAGCAATTTCTTCTTTTTTCACAATGTTTTCTCAATCATAAAATCACAGGCACGTAAAAATCAGGGATTAAACAGCAAAGGGTTAATAGACGAAATCATGTATACATCGTCAGCTCGCGGCAATTGTCTTTAAACTTAACCTTTTTATTATATATGTACACTACTAAATATTCTAAGCGCCCAACGTTTCTCCTCTTTTTCAAACATTTGCTACATTTATATTAAAATGCGAACCTAATCTTTCGAAAAAATGGTCATTTAGCCACCATCTTGTCCAATTGTTTTGTTAAAAAAATAATCTGGGACTCTACGAGGAGGAATCAAATGTTGGTACAGTCAGGTACATCGTGAAATTGACATTCATCTCAATCAAAACCATTCTAAATCACTCTATCGGCGCCCCATTCATTCATTCCAAACACTCACACCATGCAATGACGCTAAAACCCATTAAAAATATAGAATCAACAATGCCATTCAAAATAAATTTGGATAGAGAAAAATTGCGATTTCACTGACATAATTCAAATTGTAAGCGTCTTTTAGGTTCTTGAAGAAATAGGAAGTTATCTATAGAACTTGTATGCATATTTTTTTAAAAGGAGGTAATCAACTTCGCTTATTTTGTTCATCCCGAACAAAATTTGCGATATTGGATTACCTCCCATTAAATTCACTCAAAATTCGCTCCATGCACCCAATCATTTTCATTCTTATATCATTCCATAATCGTTTACCTTGTCAATTTCACGATGTTGTTAACTGTATGCTAAATTTCAAAAGTCACAATTATGGCAATTTTCAGATTTATTTTTTTTGAACGATTAAAAACGCGAATCCTGCCATTTCAAGGAAGAGCATCAATAATAAAACTCACGTGGGCATATTAACTAAAAGAAATACTGCAACTCTGGACACACGCTCTAAAATAACAAGAACTGTCAAAAAGTCTCCACGCACCAATGTTAGTTTTGAAAACGAGAGTCCTCTCTCTCATTCGTTTTATGTTTAATCTTTATGACATTTTTGTCGATTTTTTTCCTGCTCACTTCATGAATGATTTGGTAACAATGATCAAATAAAATAGGTTTGATCGCTCGTTGCATTTGTTACTTAAAAAGTAATTAGCCGCCTGGAAGTTTTGAGGAGTGTATACAAGGTCACGTGAAGAGTTTTGTAGCTATCGTTTTGACCCATCCAAGATTGCAGACAAATATAAACAGTCGAGAATGACCCGGAATTTTCAGTGCACCCTTTTTTACATAGAATCAAAGAGTGAAAAGGCATATCTGCCTTTCTCTTGTCTGAAAACATCCCATTGTATTGATCTTATGTGGAATTAATCTCCTTTTTGACATCTGCCTATTTAATTAATGTGTGTCCCTGGGGTCAAACAGACATAGGTGAGCGATCTATGACCATCATGGGCCTCTTGTTTTAAAAAAAAGTTAATTAGCCTTTCTACCCCCAGAAGTTTAGCCATTATTGTAGCGATACCCCTATCCTGCGTTCAGTTTAGGATAACAAAACTGTACAAACTATTTGCAAATTATATCCCGCTTTGCCCGTGAACTTACGTGCGAAACGGAATAAAATTTGAAAATAGTTTGCACCGTTTTTTTCTTCCTGAAGGCAGGGCTGTACATGGCACTGTTTCAAACAGTTGGTGGATAATGGCGTCGCCGCTTGACCTCTGTCACGACACACTCCGGTAGATTTTCAAACGTCGATTATCTGGAAAAATACATTTAGCATAAAAATTGTAAAATATTTGATGAGAAAAAACTGTTTGGAAACATAATGGCGGAAAGGGATCGGCGGAGCTCAAAAGTCAACTCGGTCAAATACGTGGTTCGATTGGTCAGTTGATTTCTGGACAGCCCCATTAGCTCAGTTGGTAGATTACCGGACTTCAAAACCATTGAGTTCGACCGCGTGAGTTCGATTCCCGGGCTGACAAACTAATTGTCTCTAAACCGAGGTCCCGTAAGACGGTGCTTTATACAGAGTACGTTAAAGAATCTGTGCGGATCTCAGCAGTAGTTTCGTCATGTATCCTCGCACTATCCCTCGTGACAAGTAACAATCTTCTGTGGGCGTCGGTAAAATGCGCATGTGCTACGGTAGCGACGATTAATAACTGGAAATACACACACTCGGTTGATTTCACTTTGAGTGGCAGTTCTGCTCGTAGATATGTTTAACAGATTGAAATATCTAAAGCATAAGATCAGTCTGCATTGATGGACAACAAGCACACATTAACATCTGAGAATTTTAAAGAAATATGTGTGACCCGTCAGAAAAAACAAACAAACAAACACCGAAAAATAATTTGAAAAATAGATAGGTTCCTGGACCAGTCAACAGAGGTCGCCTCTTCAAAAATCTTTCTCGCAATGCCCACATCGTTCCTTTTTGAACTGCGAGTCACATATATAATCAGGGGCCCCGACCCCCTTTTTTCACTTGAACTGTTTACTTCTTATGTAATCTAAAAAACACTCTAAGTTCAAAAGTAACTGAGCATGTGTTTATTAGTGTTAATGCTAAATCAGTAACTTTAATGTACACATCGTAGGTCCATAATTTGGCATTTGTGGTAACTTGTCTTGCGTGAGACAGACGAAAAGTCACTTAAATTTCGCAACAAAAACTAGTTTATTGAGCGGCAATAGAAGATTCTATTTCTAAATGTAGCGTGTTGCATAAAATCTGAATTGCAAGACACTGTTTTGCTTGTGTTGATTCTTGTCATTTTTTTCCAAAAAGATTGGTTTAAAATATTATAAATTCTGAATGAGAAAAAATAATAATAATAAAAAAAATCTTGCCTTATTATGTAAACAAAAATCATATAGCGGAATTTTCATCCTCTTTAACAAACACAAATTTATAGACGTTGAAATAACTTAGGGAATATATAGTGGAAGCATATTGACCTAAACCTGGCCTTTGTGATTTAAATAAATTAAATACGGGTCATTTCTCCACGGCAAAACACGACTTATCTGCGGAATCCAAACGTAAAGTTGGAGTGCACGTGTAAGCTTTGTTAACCCGTTATCTCACATGCTGTTCACTGTTACAGCGATATTTGGTCACCCTCGTGAACTAGTGAATCCGTGAATACGTAAATTGAGTTTCTTATTTAAAAATCTTTAGATGCGGGTGAGAAAAATATAAATTTTCAAATTTCTTTAAATGCAATTTATGTGTTTTGAATGGAAATGAATTGAAATACCCTCTCTCAGTCGCAATAATTGTTTTTGAAATCGAATCGTCTGCTACATGACTAGGCGCCCACGTACACAGGTAAACTACTAACTCCACGCATACCTGTAATTTGTGCAGTATTACGGAATGTCCATGCTTGATCGTCACGTGCCGAAGTACCTTCGGAATTTATTCATGTGCCTAATTATTTATTCTGCATAAAGGTCAGCTTCAAGTTAATATGCGCCCGCTATATAGCACCATGCAAATGTGTCTCTGCTTTTCACTCAACTCACAGATTCTTTTATCAAATAAGATTGCAGGAATGTTAATATACCAGCCGTTGTCTCTTAGACAGCGTTCTACAAGTTAAGTCACTTAGTTTTTGTCCCTATAACACCGGGAAAACCCAAAAGGCAAATCACAGCATTGTCGTTTGATGACATTATTGCACGAAAGTTAAAAATGCGTCGTATAAGATTTACAGCTGGTTTCGCATTTTAAATGATTCTAGGAGATAAAGGACTATTTTCATAAACTTTTATTTATATTCTTTGAAGGGCGGGTAATAAAAAATCTCTAATAATGTTCAACTGGTTTAAACCTATTTATTTTACATCGATTGGGAAACAAGTTCTTACATCTTAGATTAATCTCTCTCGATTCTGCTTCCTGGAAAATTCACCAGTACTCGCGCCGAATGTGTGGGCCAATGAAAGAACCAAGATCGATAGCTACTCCCGGAAATCGAACTCAGGACCTTTCAACTTGAACAAAATAAGCGATAGTGCTCTGTCCCCTTTAATTTCATTAAAAACTCCCTCCTCCCACTCATTCAAGATCATTCCAAAATCCTCCCGATATCATTCACGTTGTTTATTTGACGGTATTCTTAACTGTGGTAAGCGTAACCATGGTAATGCTGTGCTAGCGAAGCGGCGGAAAGCCTTACTATTGATTAGAAACAAGAAACAGATACGAACAAACATTAAGGGTGGCTAGAGGCACAGAACGGACACCTACACCTGTAGTAGACATAGTGCTTGACTAACGACATAAATTAGAAACGTAATTCGGCTTAACGCTTGACTAGCGGCGTCAAAAAGACTCGTTTAAGCCTGTTTAAATTTGCCACAGTCGCCGTACGATATCGCAGCCTATCACAAGAGTCACTGAGCTGCGATCCCCGCACAGCCTGAGAACGTGCTAGTTGTCAACTAGATATGCTATAAGCCGTGCGTTCATCGTACGGTACTCCGACGGTACGGGTATCGTAGGATGATCCGGTAAATACTCATAGACAAAACGTGCACAGCGGCCGTGCGATGTTCCGTGTCGCGCTCGTGCGATTCCTCTACGACATATTTACGGGCTACGGTCTATAGCTACGGTCTATAGCATTTTAAAACCAAAATCGCAAGGGTCTACGGCACCCGTAAAACCGTGCGATGGTCGCACGGCCCAAGTTCATCGTATTCTGATTTTATGTCTCGTTTCTAAAGGGTGATGTCGAAAATACGAAATTGATTTTACATGCAAGAGTTCCCCCAATTTCGTAAAAGAATACAAAAATCAAAAGCAGAAAGTGTACACTTTCTTTTGGAACTCTGTATGTAATTATCGGTTTGTTATAGCCTGGTTAATTTGACCCGACTTTGACCTCTGTGGAAAAAATGCTTGAATAACAATTACCGACATATTTTATCAATTAACAAAATGTATAATACATTCAATATCGTTTGTTATTCATTCCTCTCAAAGCACGTGCAAAGCCGAGTAGGAATAATCAGATTTTTATTCATCTAAATAGCAGGGGTCAGATTCAAGTCAATAAAACCGCACTATATAATGCTCACAAGTTGAGGTGAAAATCGCTCAACTGTTATATGTATGGTGTCTCAAACGGGTCAAGATTGTTATGTGCTCTCTCACGATAGGTCGCTACGGCTTACAGTCGCTGTTCGAGATAAGAGAATAATAATAATAATAATAATAATAATAATAATAATAATAATAATAATAATAACTTTATTTATAGAAGGTAGCATGTTAAGATACATATACAATCTTATTTTCAACATGGCCCTCTTGAAAAAACAAAACAAAACAATATTCGAACTTCGTATTCCTCTCTCTCTCTCTCTCTCTCTCTCTCTCTCTCTCTCTCTCTCTCTCTCTCTCTCTCTCTCTCTCTCTCTCTCTCTCTCTCTCTCTCTCTCTCTCTCTCCCACTCTCTCTCTCTCTCTCTCTCTCTCTCTCTCTCTCTCTCTCTCTCTCTCTCTCCCTCTCTCTCACTCACTCACTCACTCACTCACTCACACTCTTTCAAACGCACACACACTCACTCAAACTCAAACCACACCACACAAGCACATAGGCTACCAATTACATGTAATATATATGCATAAAGTACGAAGCAAATGAATTTCAATTTAACTCCTGGAAAAAAAAAACAGCATGTAAGACATACACATATAATATTAGATTTGAAAACAATTGCTGTACAATCATTTTATATGTAATATAACAGTGGAAGAGTGTAGATGCTTAATTAGAAATCAACTGACAATAGAAAGCTCCTTAATTTGTGTTTAAAACATCTTAAATTGTCAATAGATCGTATATCTGTTGGAATCGAATTCCAGTATTGCATCCCAATATAGGAAAATGTGCGCTTTTTAAATTCTGTTTTAGGTACTGTGCTTTTGCTCATTATATCATTATTTAACTCAGACCTAAGTAAGTAATGTTGGTTCTTGCAATAATTAAAAGCATTAGACATGTAAGGGGGTGCCAGACCATAAAGCGTTTTATACACCATGATGATAGTGAAATATTTTTGGCGACCTTTTATGCTTAGCCATTTTAATGAGGTGAAATTCGACTTAGAGGAAGTCTTTCTAGGTTTTTTCAATATAATACATGCAGCTCTTTTTTGTAATTTACTAACTCTGTTTAAAAACGCTGATTTGCATTGACTCCAGGAAATACAACCATAGTCAAAACAAGGGGCAATGTATGCATTATAAAACAGTTGTTTCATATCAAGCGTGAGAAAACAATTAATTCTCTTGAGTAAATGCACTTTCGATGAAACCTTTGAACAGATCATGTCAACGTGAGTCTTCCAACTAAGTGAATTGTCTATGTATAGACCGAGAACCTTTTGAATACATACATTCGCGATCTTGTTGTTTAACACCTTTAATTGAAGTTCTGGTAGATTTTTTAATCTGTTATTACTTCCTACAATCATACATGTGGTTTTCTTTGGATTTAAAATCATATTGTTATTTTTTGACCAAGTATCTATTTTAGACAAATCATTTTGTAAGCATTCGTTTATTTCGGATAGAGATTCACTTGATTTATAAAGTGTAGCATCATCCGCATACATGTCGATGTTAGATTGAATTTTTAAAGGCAGATCGTTTACGTATAATAAAAACAAAATGGGCCCTAAGATTGATCCTTGGGGAACACCAGACGATATTAGTTGCATTTTTGATGTGACTGAGCCATTTTTGATGACTTGAAATCTACCGTTTAGATAAGAACTGAAAAGTTTACAAGCATTATCTGTGAAATGATGTAATTTAAGCTTATATAATAAAATTTCATGATCAACAAGGTCGAATGCCTTTTTAAAATCGAGAAAAACCGTTCCAATAATTTTCCCATCATCCATGTCCATTAACCATGAGTCTATAAGCCTTATAAGAGACGTCTGGCAAGAATGATTTTCTCTAAAGCCAGACTGATACGAGAACAAAACATTCGTATTTTTTAAAAAGATTTTAAGTTGATTTGCAATATGTCTCTCAAATATTTTTGAAATCGTAGTTAAAACTGAAATCGGCCGATAGTTATTTGGATCAGATTTTTCACCACCTTTGAAAAGTGGTCTTACATTCGCCTTTTTAAGATCAACTGGGAAGATTCCGGTTGATATGCAGCTATTTATAATTACTGATATAGGTTTAGATATAAAATCTTTGCACAATTTTAATACTCTCGGACTTATACCATCAAGTCCAGTGGCTTTATTGTTGTCTAGTTTTTCAATTATATGCCGTACTTCTAACGCAGTTATGAACTGTATATCAAAGTAGTTGCTTTTTATTTTGTTATGTAAGTATATTTCAAATTCCTTAAAGTTTTTCGGATCAAGAGGAACTTTAGTTACCATTTTTGAAATGTTTACAAAGTGTCTGTTTAATGCATTTATAACGTTTTCTGTACCATTTACTTCAATATCATCAACAACAAGTTTATTAGGCAGTTCATGGAAGTTTTTGTCATTTGACGTAATTTGTTGAAGATTCTTCCAGATATTCTTTGTATCTGTTTTATTTTGAATGGCTTGATTGAAATAATCTTTCTTATTTTTCTTGATAATCGCAGTGACTTTGTTCCTCCAAATTTTGTACATGGGGAAATTTTGCTTTTTCTTAAAATCATCTCTTGACCTAATTGCTTGTTTTACTTCTTCGTTGAACCAGTCTGGCTGTCTTAGATGTTTAACCCGTTTCTCTTTGACCGGAATATGTTTTGATAGACAATTATTAAACATTAAGTAAAAATGATCGAGTGCTTTACATGGATCAGTAATTGTTTCAACTGAATCAAAATTGGTCCTCGCAAGGTCAAATGATAATTTGTTTATGTCTAAACCGCTAAAAGATCTGTATGTGATTGATTGAATCCTATTTTTTCTTATGGTTCCATTTGAGCATTTATAAGTTATAGCAACAGGAAAGTGGTCGCTTATGCCTATTTCTGGAACCGATATTTCTTGAACGAAATTTGGACAGGTACTGTAGACATGATCTATAATACTAGAAGAGTTGCTCGTTATTCTTGTGGGATGGGTAATATGTTGATGTAAATTAAAATCTTTAACCAATTTATCCCATCTAGAATTACTATATACACATGAAGATGAAAAATTGAAATTGATATTGTAATCTCCTAATAATAGGAAGTTTAAGTTATTTGTTTCAGCGGATAATAACTGATTCTCATATTTATCTATCCAGTCTTGATTACTATTTGGCGGCCGATATATGAAATTAATCAATAATGGTTTTGAATGCGAAAGTTTTACTTCAATCCAAATACTTTCTAAATCACTCTGTTCCAAATCATTTCTTCTTTTGTAGATAATGTGGTTTGCTATGTATATAAGTAAGCCTCCACCAAGTTTTCCCAACCTATCTCTTCTTTCAAACACAAAGCCTTTTATATTAAGATTTGGGTTTTCTACTTTTTCTGTGAGGAATGTTTCTGATAAACCAAATAAATCCAGCGAGTAAGTCTCACTAAGTATCAACTTGATTTCTTCTAACTTGGGGAATAAATGTTGAATGTTTAGATAACCTACATGCAAGCCCTTTGTTTTTAAGTTAAATGTGCTACTTTCCGTATTATCTTTTGTTTGTAATGTTTTTATTAATCCGGGTCCTGTTTTAAAATTATTTATCACTGGTGTTTTTTCATTGTTTAAGAACGGGTGAAAATTACTGGTGTTTTTACAACCGGAATTCAAAAGCTGATCGTGTTGAGAAACTGTACAGTTATTTGCGGTATTGATATCGTATGAAGTATTTGACATAGATTGGGTACAATTATCACTTACTAAGCCATCGGGAATTTTAGCACTATCATTTTCATTATAATAAATGCATGTACATTCGGTTGTAGAATAATCACAAATTTCGCAAATGTAAGACAGTATATCGTATTGATTTCTACACTCTATAGATTTGTGTATGTCTTGCTTGTCCTATAAAAAACTATATCTACACTCATATGACAAATGATTTGTCAGTCCACAATTCCAACACGCCCTCTTTGTCTTCGTTTTCATTGTACCTCTACTGCGGAGTCGATCACTTGAAGTTTGAACTGATTGTCGGCTGTTTTCGTGTGGTTTATGGTTTCTCAATGTCGATTGTTTCTTGAGAATCGATACGCTTTTATTTATGATCTTCAGTAGCGTACTTGTCCCTTTTTGTACTAAATGGATCCCATCTCTATGAAACAGCAAATCAACGGCTTCACCGTTTCCGAACACAAACGATGGAAAGCAATCAATTAAGGTGGCTGGCGACTGTTCACAAACTTGCTTTATAGTATCATTTACGGGAGACACATCGACGTCAATTCTGGGACAGACAGTGCAAAAATAAATTTTGCATTCCTTTGATAACTTTCCTAATAAACCCATTAGCTCATCATGAACTGTTTGTAGTGGTGTCCCGTTTGCTGCATCATTGCCTCCTGCGTAGATTATGATTTGTTGAAAGTTATCTAAGTTCATTGTTTGTAGTTTTTTGGAAATATCAATGGCCTTTTTTCCACGACAGGTTATTATCTGTACGTTTTGTCCCAATCCTCGTGGATTAACACCTTTAACAATTGAGTCTCCTATGATAAGGATCTTTTCTCTCTTCCGTTCAAAGACTCGTTTTTTCAGAAAGGTCTCCTCGTTTGCCGAGTTGGTTGATATTCTTTCAGTTGTGTTACGACCGTCTTGACAGTTATTGACTATTTGCTTATCAATAATCGCGTTTTGTTTTGAAGGACGGTTATTTTTATCGATTTCCAGTTCACTCGTAGTAGCATCTTTTATTGGTTCTTGTGTGGGATATCTCGTTTTTAATAGATCTGTCATTGCATCTAACCTCCCTTTTATTTTATCGTCCAAGGAATCGATGTTTTCTTTCATTTCAAAGGTTACCTTTTCTAATAAAGATAAACACTCCGGTTGAGTCGGTTGACACGCGGACTTATCAAAACTGCCTTTACTTATCTTTGTTTGATCAACGTTTTCGATCAATCTATTTGTATGGTCTATTGATATGGATTTGCTGCTCAATTCTGGTTCTTTCACTGCCGCTTTTTGATTCTTAAGTGTATCAGAGATAGACTGTAAACGCCGCAACAAACCCGTGTTAACTGTCTGGATTTGTTGGTCTACTGAGTCTGTTTTCTCGCCGATATCCGCAACTTCCCTATGTAAATCTTGAGTATATACTTGGTAATTTTTATTCAGACCAATAATAGCATCTTTCAGTTCTCCGAATTGTGTCACAGATTTAGTTATGTGTTTCTGAACTTGTATTGATAATACATTAACTGTTTCCGCTAGTTCATTTAACGTTTTATTCACTTTGCTTAAACAATCGCATTCTATTGCCTTTTTATCTTGCCTTTCCTTGCTTTGCTCATGCTTTATTTTTCTCACTTTTTCTACAGTTGACTGTAAAGCTCTTAATTCTTTATCATCACAGAATTCTGTCCGCCCGGCATCGCTTTTACTACCCAAATTATGCGTTTGTAGCATCTTTTTGAACGAATCATTTATTTCAGAAATTGTTGTATCATTAGTAACAACTTTTGCTTCGATGATTTTGAGAATTTCTGGTAAATCCTTTTGCTTGAAATAGTTCGAGTCCTTTCCGTTGACTAAGCAATTGCACGTCGTGTGGTACATGTTTAGAGTGTACGATTTCCCATTTTCTGTTAATATTTTATATTTAGTTTCCACTAGATGGCCCTTTTTGTCATGAACCGGTACTTTTTCACACCTCGGTTGTTCAGTAGGAGCGGTAAAGAATTCATCTACAGTAAGTTTTAAAAGTTCGTACATACCAGTGTTAAACTCGAACTTAATTCCCCCCCCCCCCCCCCCCTGTTTCATACATCATTACTTCTTTTCTCTCTGTAGATGTCATTTTTTTCCGTAACGACTTGTCTCTGTTTAAATTATAGTTTCTGTTCTCCAAATTCTGAGCCGAAAAATCATCATTTCCACCATTTCCGCACAAATCGCGAATTTCACTAAGTCCGTTTTCACTCATAATTTCAGTTGTAACCACCAGAATTTCACAAAACATATACCGACGGATTCAGCATTTTACATTCCATCTTTTGGTTAAATTTCCATTAACGCTTGTTTGGAGAAATTTAAAATAACGTCAAATTTCAATTTTTTTTTTCAAAAAAATATATTCTTTACTCTCTGGGCGGTTGTCGTGGGTTCGGTGCAAGACTGTAGTAAGTGTATATACAATGTATATACACTTACTACAGGCATGCACCGAACCCTCGAAGTGTTGACCCCCTTGTTTGCCCGGCTATTTTTTTTATAGTATGGCGACCCAAACGTCGTGACTGTAGATTAAATAGGTGACGTAGGTTTGGTCGCCTACCAAGGTTTTGAAGATTTCGGAGTGAACGCCGGCATAAGTTTGACAAGGCTATATAATGCAATGACTCACCTCCTCGCAAAGATAATGGTTATCAAGGTTGCAAACCGGAAAAGTCAAAGTAACAGTGAGTTACTGGACGAGTGAATGACGTAACTACATTTTTTCAAGCTGTGGTTACGGTATTTTGCTCTTCCACTGCGGAAACTTCACCCTTCCCCCTCCCATCGAGAAAGAATTCTGGATCAAATCTGATAGACCTACGCTGGATTCAATCTCTCGTTGAATTATTCCTAGATCATGTGCCATAAATTACATGGCGGCTTCCATAAAATTATGAATCATGTACCTGCGTGGGAATCTTATGCATGCAGCACTAAAGGATCGGCATGCGCAGATCAATATTTTTTTCAATTGGTTCCAAATAAAAACGGTGGGCGAGAAATATTGTAACTTGGATAAACAAAGCTGTTTTTACGATATTTTGCTCGCGCATTGAACAAATGATTCCTGATTTTTCATTTTGATAATTATACTAAGACGAAAAAGAAACGCCGGGTTACCTAAAATGATTGTTCTAAGGAAAAATTGTATTTTTGGATTTTCATATTCATTTTTTAATGAAATGTCATCTGGATATATGAAAAAAATACACCATTTAACGATAACCCTTCTTGTTTTGCGAAACACGGTCGGACGTACCAATATCTTGTGTGTCCTCCATGCGGAGCTGTGGCAGCCCTGATTCGTCTAAGTTGCATATTTTATGTATCCCGGCGTTTCTTTTTCGACCTAGTATATATTATTGACGATATTTCAGGGGAACGGGGGTCTGGGACCCTTGTCCCCACCCCTGGATGAGCACTTGACCTTCACTTCGTACACGAAAAGAAAGATCGACAATATTTCATTTTGTATATGTGATTACTGTGATGTTCATTAGTCATTCTACCTTAATGTACGTTCGTATTAAAGTACAACCCTTGCGACTCATCAGCTCATGCCTGAAAATTAACAAAAAAGCACCTTCAGTTAACATCAAGTTAAGATGGGTCGTATTATAGTTGCGACGAATGATTGCTCTTTTTTTATCTTTGAGAAACTATGTTGTTGATTTTTATGCCGATTAAGGGAGACCTGCCCTACGTTCAGTATCACAAAACGTTGCAAACAGTTTTCAAATTATACCCCGCTTTACACGCAAGCGAACGTGCAAAGCGGGGTATAATTGGAAAACTACATTTGCACCGTTTTGTGATCCTGAACGCAGGGCAGGACAAAGGATAATGTACAATAAACACACCTGCAGGCGTAGCACGTGATTTCACCTGAGTTGACCATGAGCTGACTACTCAGTAGGCCTATATAATCCCAGTTCACGGGTTTTGGATGATCACTCTCAGCTGGACGCGGACTGATACGTTTGTCTCTAGTAAGTAATTCTTAATTATGATTTTTGTTATTTGTCATCAAAACTTTTTGCATTTCTATCCTAAAGGTAGATCGAAGTGAATTGACGCTATGGTTAAAATCACAGGTAGCCAACACTGGTGGGGATAGTGTAATTTTACCAAAAGTTAACTACAAAAAATTATTTAACTATTATTTTATCACAATGTAAAATATAGACTCTATTATACATTGTGACAAAAAATTAGTATAATAATTTTTTGTGGTTAATTTTTTGGTAAAATAACACTACCCCCACCCGTGTTGGCTACCTGTGGTTAAAATCACAGGGAAATGTTCCGCTGATTTTTTTTAGAACATATATGATAATCATATAATATCAGTCTAAAAAAATCAGCGGGACATTTCCCTGTGGAGTAAACACGTGCCGTGACGGTAGCCAAAGATGCTTGTAAAAACATCCGTTCTCTTAAACATGGCGGCTGCATTACCTTGTGTATTCTTTATTAAAGATGGAGTGATATTGGTAAAATCTTAATAAAGCCCGCATCCAAGTGCCTATGATTTTGAACACCATTTGGACATTTCTGTAATTCTGCAGATTTGCCAAAGCCCGATTAGACCTGTGATTGTCTGAAACGCTGTGGCAACTTGATATTTTGAGCGGGAATTGTGAATCTACACTGCTTCTGTTTTTTCCGAGATGTTTGGCTTATTTTTAGGAGCTTCAGACAGAGAAATACTCAAGGAAAAAGCCGTAGTGTGAGGGAATTAATGCTTTCTTGAATGACCAAAACATCGTAACTACAACAGTAACCATGTACAGATGAATCTTTCAACAATGTTAATTAAAATGATTTTGTCAGTAGGCATATAGCTAATTTACTACCAAAGGCTAGTCCAAATACTTACTAGGCTGACAAACCGTTAAATAATGTATGTCAGGTCTGATAAATGGGCTTGTTTACCAAAGGAGTAACTTGGATTTTGAAATTAAAACACACTCAGAAGGGGACCAGCAAAAATACAGGATAAAGGCTATTATGTGGATTGTAAGAAAAGATGAATGTCCCGTCTGTCCCCCCCCCCCCCCCCCCCCTTTATCAAGATTTCAGCATAGATGAATAATCAGAACATCCTATCACTACAGCTTGAGTGCTGAAGTTTCGATGTTATGATCAATCATCAACAATATTTTTCAAAAGAGAATGTATTTTTATTAAACACTTGTTTAATGTGGGTCATGGTAGTTACACCCTTGGTTATATCTTTGCATTTTTTAGTTTCAGTTTGTAGATGGATGTCTCTGGCATAGTGGATGGCAGAAGATATTGTTGATGGCAGAAGATATAGTGGATGGCAGAAGATATGGTGGATGGATGAAGATATGGTGGAGTTCCTGCATCGACAGACAGATTATATATAAGTAATATTTATTACAATTTACCAGTCACACTCTAATATAAGTGTATATGTCAGGGGGGATCATTTAGATAACAATTTATCCACTAAATATTTTTCAAAATTAATCTCCTTACATTTAGAATTTTGAATTAAAAAGCTTAGCAGGTGTAAGAAATTTAACTTGGCCCAGCTTATACTTTCGACAAATTAACTAGACAAAACAATTTTGGAAATGTCTTGGTACCAATGTATTTCTACAAATTGTTAGTTGATATAAGATTGGTGCAAAATGGGCAAATTAAGGAATAAGGATTAGTAGCAAGATCAATGTCAAAATATTGATTTTTGTATGTTAGTCTTTAGCTAGAAGTCTGTCTGCAGGCTTTTTTCTGGTTTGTGTAGGGAATCTTTTGGGTTTAATGTTTGAGGTTTTCTGTGTAGAAACATTGATGTAATTCTAAAACTACATAACTACAACTTTAATCAAGCTGAAGTTACATCGTTACAGAATTACATTGACAATGTCAAATTTTCAGGATAAGTCCTTCCAACCTTCAAATTAATGCATCATATAGACAATTTATTGAGAATCCAAAAAACTTTGCTAAAAAATGCTTTACTTGACAATATATCCAAGTTCCTATCCCAGTTTATACCATATGTCATTATTCTAGCAATAAAGGATTTTTTTAGTCAATTATACAAGATTAAGCTTTTTAAATTTGTAAAAAAAGCTTTGCTTGACAATATATCACAGTTCATACCAAATGTGAATGTTATTATCCTGGTAATCGAGGAAATTTCAGTCAATTATTTAAGATTAAGCTTTTGAAATTTGTATAAGATACTTTGCTGGATAATGTAACAGATTTTTATCTATAGATGCATCATTCTTCAGGTAATCTATGAAATTTATTAGCCAATTAATAAAGATGAGCTTTCCCAATCTGTAGAAAATTGTTTCTCTGGACAATTAATGTATGGCAGTTCCTTCCAATGTTATTCTTCAGGTAATCAAGAAAAAAATTAGTCATGCAGTTATTAAAAATAAAATGTTCCAATCTGTACAATACAATTCACTGGACAATTCACCCCAGATCCTACCAAATATCATTATTCACTTTTTCTATTATGGGAAACTATTAGTCAAATGTTCAAGATTCAGCTTTTTGATTCTTTAAAAAAGCTTTGCTAGACAATGTATCACTTTTTTTTCCAATGTCATTTTTCAGGTTATCACAGTTCCTATCACATATCATTATTCACTTTTTTTTTTATTTTGGAAAATGTATTAGTCATTTATTCAAGATAGAATCCTACCAAATGTCATTATTCATGTAATCGGGTGAATTTATTATTCATATTATGCTTTTGGAATCTGTTAAAAAAACGCCCTGCTGGATAATGTATTGCAGTTTCTGCCAAATGTCAATCTTCAGGTTATGAAGGAATTTTTTAAGTCAATTTAAAGATCGAACTTTTGGAATCTGTTAAGAAAAACGGGCTATGTTAAGAGGATGTATCTTGTTGCATTCACTTAAAGTCAATAATATTTTTCAAACTGTAAAAAAATTCTTTGCTAGACAATGTATTGCAGTTGCTACCAAATGTCATTATTCAGGTTATCTAGAAAATTTATAAGTCAGTTTTAAAATAAGAATTTCCAATCTGTAATAGGGTGCTCTTCTTGACAAATGTATCAAAGTTCCCACCAATGTTACTTTTCAGGAAATTGTGAAAATCTTATTAGTCATCTGTAAATGACACTTTGCTGGACAATTAACGCAGTTCCTTCATTCTTCAGGTAATGGCTGAAATTTATTAGCCATTTCAAATTATTCAAAATAAATTTTCCAATTTGTAAAAGACGATTCACTGGATGATGTATCCAGTGTATCATTATTCATGCAATTGAGGGAATTTATGGGTCCATCTTTCAAAATTAAGCTTTTTGATTCTGTAAAATGAGCCTCTTTGACAATGTATCCAATGTATCAGAATTCCTGCCAAATAAAAAAAACAATGATGGTCCTAGGTCGCTCACCTGAGTCTCTTTGATCACTTGGGCATCACATCAATTCAAAAGGCAGATGTCATAAAGAAGATAATTTCTACATAAAACCAAGTTTCACAAAGTTTTGGCTATTTTTCTGGCCATTAGAGTTATTTCAAGTAAATTATCAAAAAGACTCCTTTTCCTGTGATATGGCATGAATCCTTCCCATTTTCAACAGAGTTCATTCTTGTGACCTGGCAAACATTTTGACACAGTTTCATGAAGATTGGACCATATTTGTAGCGTCTTGAGCTCTTACAAGAAAATTGTCATTAAGCCCCCTTTTCCTGTGATATGGAATGGATCCTTCCCATTTTGGAAAGAGTTCATCCTCATGACCTAACAAACATTCTGACAGTTTTATAACGATTGGACCATATTTGTGGCTTCTAGAGTGTAAACAAGAAAATTGTCCTTAAGGCCCTTTTTCCCGTGATATGGCACGGATCCTTTCCAATTTAGCAATTTTTACAAGGGACCACCCAAGGAATATTTCTGCCAAGTTTGGTGATTTTGACTCAGAAGTTTAGGAGATGTCGTTTAAAGAAATTGTTGCACCTTGACAGACAGATAGACAGACAGACGCTGGACATTGATAGATCACAATAGCTCCCCTGAGCACTTCCTGCTCAAGTGAGCTAAAAAACTGCTTTGTAAGACAATGTATGGCTGTTGCTTTCAATGTCATTCTTTGGGTATTCAAGGAAGTTTATTTGTCAATTGTTCAAGATAAGCTGTAAAAAAGGCTTTGCTGTATTGCAGTACCCACCAAATGTCACCAAATTCAGATTATCCAGCAAACTTTTAAGTCGGTTATAAGATTGAATTTTCCAATCTGCAAATGATGCGCTGCTTGACAGTGTATTTCAGTGCCTGCCGTCACAGTTTAGTCAATGTTTTTTTCTAAATCTATGAAAGATGACACTTTCCTGGACAAACTATCACAGTTCCTTCTTATGTCATTCTTCAGGTTATCCTGGAAATTTATGTCAATTATTCAAAATAAAAATTTGAATCTGTAAAAGACGATTCTCCAGACAATATACCCTTCTTCCTACCATATTTCATTCATGCAATTGAGAGAATTTATTAGTCAAATATTTAAGATTAAGCTTTTTAGATTCTGTAAAATGAGCCTGACTTGACAATGTATCAGTTCTTACCAATGATTTTCTCTAGAAAATTGTGAAATTTATTGGTCAATTATTCAAGAGAGAATATTACAAACTGTAACAGGGCTTTGCTAGACAAAGTATCCCTTTTCCTACCAAATGTCGTTACATGTATTCTTGTTACCAAGTGAATTAATTAGTCAATTATTCAAGATAAAGCTTTTCAAATTTGTAAAAAACACACAACAAGTATTCAACACACATACATTTTCTTAGAGTTATTGTCTTATCCCTTTGCTGTTTAATCCCTGCTTTTTACATGCCTGTGATTTTATGATTGAGAAAACATCGTGAAAAAAGAACAAATTGCTTCTAACAAGCAATTTCTTCTTTTTCCACATTATTTTTTACCCTACTGAATGGTTATTTTTCAAATTAAATCCACTTTAAATTTTCGTCTGCAAAACCTTTGAATTTGGACAGTCCAAAATTTTATAAAACAGGAAAGTGTTTTAAAATTGTTCAGTAGTGGAATTTCAATTAGTCATGTGTTTGTCATTGTTTACTGACTCTTTTCCCTGCTCCCAGGATTTTTCATCTGTATAATTCTGTTGTCTGAATGTGTGTGTGTGTGTGTGTTTTTTTTCTGGTATCCTTTTAATTTTAAGCTTCCCCTAAATATCCATATCAAGACAGTCTTATTGAATGAATTTGGTTTATATTCTTTTGGGGAAACACATAGTAACAACCATTTTGGAAAGCTCAGACATCCCATTTCAGTCGAGACAGCTAATTCAACAAGTAATTCAATCATCTTACCATGTATTCTTTATCATACTTAATAAGATTATTACAGACTATTATAGAAGTGTATATATATATGACAATAAATATATTTATTCTGGTTTGTGGTGACATCAACGAGCTTTTCCATGTGTTGACCCAACTTTCATGACAAGCTTACCCTTCTCTTATGACAAGTTCGCCCTACTGTAATTACAAGTTGTCCCTACTGCTATGAAGATTTGTCCTTTCTTATATAACTAGTTGCACCTTAGCTATCATGACAAGTTGCCCCTACTGTAATGACAAGTTGCCCCTACTGTAATGACAAGTTGCCCCTATATACTGTAAGGACAAGTTGCCCCTACTGTAAGGACAAGTTGCCCCTACTGTAATGGCAAGTTGCCCCTACTGTCAGGATGAATTTCCCCTACTGTCAGGACAAGTTGCCCCTCCTGTCAGGATGAATTGCCCCTACTGTTATGACAAGTTGCCCCTACTGTCAGGATGAATTTCCCTTACTGTCAGGATGAGTTACCTTTACTGTTCGGAGGAATTGCCCCCTCCTTATCCGACTCGCTTCATCCGAATGTTGATACAAAATAATCCATATTTTATCTTTTTTTTTACCATTTTTAGAATTTTTGTACAACTTTTTTAACAACTGCATCAGTCAATAAGTACTAAAACCTATTTTGGAAAATACATTGTGTGAAATAGCAAAACACTGGTGGGCTACAAAATTCTTGTAAATTCAGCTTGTGCATGTTTTTTTGTAGCCCCAAGATGATAACCTTGGACCATGGCAAGGTTTATAATGTCTTTACTAAAATATAAATATAAAAAATCAATCAACAATATTAAGTCTTAACCCTTTCCTGTTTTACAAAATTTTGGACCTGTCCAAATTCAAAGGTTTTGCAGACGAAAATTTAAAGTGGATTTAATTTGAAAAATAACCATTCAGTAGGGTAGAAAATAGTGTGAAAATAGAAGAAATTGCTTGTCAGAAGCAATTTCTTCTTTTTTCACAATGTTTTCTCAATAATAAAATCACAGGCACGTAAAAAGCAGGGATTAAACAGTAAAGGGTTAAATAATTATAGTAATTAAAATAGCTAAATAATAAATAATAAAAATAATCATAGTAATTAAAATAGCTAAATTCTAAATAAAAAATAGTCATAGTAATTAAGATAGCTAAATTCTAAATAAAAAAAAATAAGATAACTTAAACTACAAAGTAATAAATGAAATTAAAATTGGAAATTTTAATTTCATTTGATATTACCTGATAAATAATAAAATGAGAGTCATTTAACTAAGTAATAAATAAATATAATAAAATAAATAAGGTTAATCCTTAGGGTAAGATTAAGGATTCCTATTGATTAATTTAGGTTTCCTTAGATTTATTCTTGGTGTCTTGAACTATGACTGTTCTAGGCACTCTTTGTTTATATTTTCTGATCTAGATGGAGGTACTTATGAGTTGATGTAGTTGTTGTAATTTTTTGGCTGTTAAAAACCCATTGGAAACACATTTATTGCCAACATTTGTCAGTTGTCAGTCTGAATTCCCCCTTTCCTCATCAAAGATGTAATAGTAATAATTTGACTGTTATTACTAACCCCCCCCCCCCCCCCCCCCACACACACACACCTTCCCTCCCTCTTACAAATAAAATTGATATTGTAATAATTTTACTGTTCATACTAACTTCTCCCACTCCCTTAAATTTATGAAAGAGACAGATTTAGTAATAGTTTGACTATTGTTACTAAACCCTGTCTTTTATGAATACCTTTTATGAATGTAATAAATTGACTTTTCCTAAAATCTACTTGCCATCCCCCTTCCTTTTTTGAGAAACATGGATTTTGTAATAATTTGACTGTCATTGTACAAATGCACACAACCTGTTTTATGAATGACTAAATTACATGTAAATTGTAATAATGGGACAGTTGTTCAATCCCCTCTCTGAATGACATCTTTATTGTAATTATCAGACTGTTTTACACACACACACATAGAGTGCAGTTGGTAGCACTTGGGACTGTCAATCTAGATGTCCCAGGTTTGATTCCCAACATTGGCACTCATCCATTCGGACTATTTGTCTCTCACCAATAAGTAAATAATCAAAGACCTATGCGGGACCTATTTTAGACAGCAGCTGGAGGCTAGGTAAGATGTGATGGTGGTACTGGTGTGAGAAATACCAAGAATCCATTGTTAGGTGCTCCAGCCTTTGCATTATGCGATTGTTGAAAGTGACAGAAAAGCCCAATTCAAGCAAATGAATTACACGCACATACACCTTTATTAATTAAAAGGTGTTGTAGCGTTGACTAAAAGGAAACATTTTGAGGAAAATTGTTATCTAGGTTACAAATCACTGGTTTCATCTATCTGACAAAACTTAATTAATTATAGATTTGGGCTAGCATCAATGAATCAATTTCTTTGCATCAGGTCAACAGAAGTTTTGAGAGGATATTAAAGGGGGAAGCCAAAATCACAAGAAGCTCTTATTTGGAGAAAAAGGGTAGAGCTCTTATTTGCAGAAATAGGATAGAGCTCTAATTAGGGGAAATAGGGTATTCTATGACAAGTCACATTATGGGATCATCTTAAGCATCTGGTGGCAGACAGGCGACATCCACTTCTTTGTCTTGAGCACATTTCTTAACTTCTTAGACTTGAAACTTGGCAGTTATGTACCTATCGTGATTAGGAAGCGCAGTCAGTACTCAAGAACCATAAATCCAGCTAGCTTATTTTTCTAGTTTTTTCTTTATTTTTTTCTTTTTTTTTCATACTTGGACATCCAGCAGTGTACCTGGTGTATCTTGTGACAATTTACCACCTTGTTTTTATATGATTAGCCAATCTAGAATCTGTTTATATTCAGATTTGTTCAATTGTTTGGCTGAAATATTTTTTTTCATTCTTCTATGAAAATAATTTTGAGTACACCAAAATTATGCAAGCTTGCACACAAATTAGTCTCTAAAGCAAGCTTTCTCATTGTCACAACTATTATATGAATCTGCATAATTAGAATCATTACTCTCTTAATCTTTTTATAATCAATGAGGCCAAGGTAATATTTATTAGGTTTTATTGATTTGACTTTATTGACTTGAATTGGTTTTGATGGTATAGCACATAACAGTGTTTATAGGTAGTTACAACTGTTACAACTGTTTCTTGCTGAGCCATCTACTCTGATTTCGCTGACTCTCAGAGAGGTTATCTATGACTATTTCGACAGTGAATAAAAGGAAGCACTGTGTTTGACTAGCCGATTTTTATGTAACTTTAGCTTTAGGAGGAGAATTTTGTGCTTCAACTACCTTAAGCGCAGTGACATTTTGACCTTGACCTTGAACTTTATGGATTTAGAAAAACTTTAACTTTAAACTGAAACAAAAAAAGTTAAACCTTGCTGATATTGTCTGAATGTTTTACCTGGTACATGGTTCCTTCATACACACACTCACTAGGTGATATACTTTCACCAGAGTCCAAGCTCCTTGACATTATGACCTCAATCTTGAGCTTTTAAGACTTAAAAAACTTTAACCAAATACTTTAACCAAAAAACTTTAACCTTGCTTATATTTTCTGAATGCTTTACCTAGTATGTCGTTCCTTCATAAACACTCACTAGGTGATAGGCTTTCACCAGAGACCAAGCTCCTTGACATTTTGACCTCAACCTTGATCTATCATGGACTTAAAAAAAACTTTGACTAAAAACTTATACCAAAAAACTTTAACCTTGCTTATATTTTCTGAACGCCTTACCTAGTACATTGCTCCTTCATACACACACTGACTAGGTGACAGGCTTTCACCAGAGACAGAGCTCCTTGACATTTTGACCTCAATCTTGACCTTTTATGTACTTAGAAAAACTTTAACCAAAACCTTAAGCCAAATACTTTAACCAGAAAACTTAAATTTGAACCTTGCTTTTATTTTCTGAATATTTTACCCAGGGACAACATTCTTTTGCATACACCCTCATCAGGTGATTGGCTTTCACCTTTTCACCAGTAACCAAGGTCCTTGACATATTGACATTGACCATTTTTGTACAAAAAACTTTAACCTTGCTTATACCCTCAGAATGCTTAAACTCTGATTGTTGGTCAAATGCTATTTGTCACAAGCAGCAGTTTTAGGTGAGCTAGATTGTGCGTTGACGACTCTTGTTCTGATTAAGTGATGCTTTAATGATCAATTTGCCAATTTGAAAAAGAATCTTGGATTATTTTATTATTTTTGAAGGTGGTTAGAAAATGAATGTCCTGTTAATGAATATTCTGCTTATCAAAACATTAAGTAATTATGCCCCCCTTCAATGGCTTTCAAAGAAGAGGGGAGTACATTGCATTGCACTTATGGCATAGGGTTGGTCTGGACTGTTTTTTGTCTGAAGTGATGATAACCAATGAAAGGATTCATGTGGAAATTATAGCAAAGGAAACTGAAAAACTGAGGTATTTTCTGGTAGGCTAAAGTATCTTTATTTTAGCCAACATCTTTTTTCTTCCTAGCAAGCATTCTCTACCTGTCAAACACATCATTCAGTTTTATTGTGGAATGTCCATTATAATGCAAAGTTATTTGATAACTTTGTAAGAGTTCAGCTGTTTATATCAATTATTTCAAACATAAGGGGATGAAAGTTATAAGAATACTTTCATTTTATTTTGGATGACTTGGATTAAGGTGATAATTAAACTAGAGAATTAATGAAGGAACCAGTGAAAATGTTTTTTTTTCTCTTATTCTGATTTGTATCATTATTTTGGTCAACATCTTCAATTTATTCTTAGCATTGTCATGCATTGTCTAGCTATCAAGCTTTTTATTCTCATCTATTGTGAAGACATTCATTATCATTCCAAATTTTTAGGTAACATGCCAAGAGTTAAGATGTTTTAATTATTTCCAAGATATCATTATTTTGGCCGACATATTTGTTTCTTTTAGCATGCATTGTCTAGCTATCAAAGAACTAATTTTTATTCATTGTGGAAAGATTCTTTATAATTCCAAATTATTAGGTTTTATGGTAAAAGGTCAGATGCTTTTATTGAATGTTAATTAGATTGAAGGGCAATTTATAATATTCAGGTTTAAGGTTATCACATCTGTTTGAATACAAATAATTAGGTTAAATGATAAGAATATTTTTATTGAACGTCTCAAAAAGGTTTAGGATATCACAGGGTGAAAGGGATAAAACAACTCATTTTATTTTTTATGATTCTGTTTACTTCAGCAAATTGCAGGTTTGATGAGGAAATTAAAAGCAATTAAGAAACTTGCAAACAAGTGTTTTTTTCCTTGTTGGCTTTTGTAACATTATTTTGGCCAGCATCTTCAATTCTTCCTAATGTGCATTGTCTAGCTATCAAGTACATTAAATTCTAATTTCATTGTGGCTTCATAGATCCAGATAGTTAGGTAATACATGTATTGTAAGAGTTTAGAAATTTCTATGGAACATCTCGAAGGTTTAGGAGGTTAGGGAATATAAAACTGATTAAACACACATATTTATTTTGATTGACTTGGTTCAAGTCAGTTAATTATAGGATTCATGTGGAAATTTAAACGAAGGAGCCTGCAAAACTGATATTTTCTAACTCTTTGGCTTCAGTTTCATTATTTTGGCAAATTAACATCTTCAATTCTTCCAAGCGGACATTGTCTAGCTATCAAGCAATTCTCATTTATTGTGGAGACACCAATTATAATTCAAATATATTAGATAATATTGCAAGATTTAGGTTTTTGCATCCAATATTTCAAAAACAATTAATTGTAGAAGGGGATTGAACTGATTAAACCACTTGCATTTATTTGGAACTCACACCAAAATTTAAGGAAATCATGTGAAAAGTGTCACAGGAAAATCTGATTTTTCCCTCTTTGGCTTGTATAATATTTTGGCCAACTTGTTCATTTCTTCCTAGCATGCATTGTCTTAAGCTAAGCATAATATTCTCATTTACTCAGTGATGACCATATTGTTTATTTTAAAAGTTAAGTTCTTTATATCAAGTATCTCTAGTAAGATTAAGGAATGTAGGAGATAAAATCGATAAAACAAATTTCATTTTGTTTTGGATGACTTTGTTTAATCAAAAAAATGTTTTATCTTTATTTGGCCAACATTTTAATTGAATTCTTTCTTGATGCATTGTCTAGCTGTTATGCACATTAATAATTCGCATTTTCTCAAACACAGTTGCCTATTTTGAGGCGTCAGTACAAAACTATTGAAAGTTCCTAAATACTGACTTCTTGATTTGTTTTGGTCTTGGTGTCATAAAAGTAATATTTCGATGGCCTAGCGTGAAACAGTTGTAACTGCCTATATGCTTATAGGCAGTAACAACTGTTTCACGCTGAGCCATCAGTTTGTATTTTTAATTAAGCAATATTGTTTATATTGGTTTTACAGTAATTGGTAGAAAAAATACTCTAGCTAAAGAAACATACTCAAATCATTTATTCATTTCCAATTTGAACCTATCTAAATACCACTATAGGACTTGCTAGGAAGGAATTCAAAACATGTCTGCAGTTGGCCACATAAACATTTCTAACTTTGTACAGCTATAATCTAAGCTGTACTTGTTAGAATTTGTAGCCCACAGGGGACATGAATAGAATTGAAAATTAAAATTTAATGAATTGATTATAAAAGATTTTGGTAAACATATCAAAACTGTTGTGATTACATATTTTTGTCCATGTATATATAAACATGCTTTGACAACAGTTTTGCTTTGACCTTTATCAAATTTTTTCTTGGGTCTTTTTTTGTTGTTCTTGTTTTTTGACATTTTTATGGTTGAGCTGAGTAAGTAGCTTTCTGGTAAATGTGGTACACTGTACAGTGGCTTGGTAGGACACTGTACAGTGACTTGGAGGAAAACAATTTTGGTGATGCTGCCTTGATTGATGCTGGATGTTGCCTGGACTTGATGATGGATGCGCCTTGGAATAGATGGTTGATGGATTACACCTTGAAATGGTGGGTAGAATATTAAAATCAATTATTATGCTCCCTGCAAAGAAGAGGGGGTATATTGCTTTGCTTCTATAGGTTGGTCTGTCAGTCGGTCTGTCTGTAGACAGTAGATGTTTTACAAACAGTTTTCAGTTGCAATCTAAATTAAGCATATTGAGAGAGATCAGTGCATTACTTTTTTAAGTGCCTATATATTCATAGCCAATTACAATGCTTTTGCACTGAACACTCAATTGAACCTATTTCAATACTGCTTATTTGTTAAGTAAGTTGCAGGTAATGATAATAATGGACAAATTTTCAACCTTCAAATCGCAAGTAATACAACTTTTTTTTCAAAGTTCAAAACTGTTGTAAGAACGTATATAAATTTATATATGCTCTTACAACAGTTTTGTTTTGACCTACATCAAAACTTTTCTTTATTTTTCTTTGTATGGGAATTTTTATGGTTAAAGATAGGCTGTAAAGCTCAGTAGGTAGCTTTCTGGTACAGGATGGGGTGTAACACTGGTTTGGTTTAGACCTATTGATATCAATACATCAATATCCCTGTCAATTCTGCTTCCTGGGAATTTCACCAGTACTCCCATCGAATATTTGGGCCAAGGAAAGAACAAAGATCAGTAGTCCCTTCTGGGAATCAACTCTGGACCTCTTGATCAAGAAGCTTGAGCTTACCTCTCGACCATTGACATCGTGTTACACTTTACTGCGGCTGGGTTGGTAGACAATTTGGTGTCTGATGGTTGAATCACGGTTGATGGTAGAAGAAAAACTGGACTATATGGTTGACAGCCGGCACTTGGTAACTACGACTTCATCAACTTGATAATTGGTGGATGGTAACTTGAAATGATGGTCACCCTGGTTTCCATGGCTACAAGACAAGGCATCAATGCTGATTTCTGGCAGAAGACTACTGGAATGGATAACTGGCAGACAACACCCAGACCCTGACTTGATGGTCTATGGGCATGTCCACTGGAATTGATGGTTGGTAATCATGTAAACCTATTTAAGGTAGTGAACCTGTAAAAGTTCCGCGACATTTTGGACGTCATGAACTATAACAGTATTTTTTTCAATTTTCATTAGGAAGCCTGGGTCAACATTGTGAAAGATCATAAGCTCTGAAATGTTGCAGAACTTTAAGGGGTCCACTACCTTAAGAGATGAAATGATTATTTTTGCATTTATTGAGGTATGAAAGTAAGAACCAAATTACATGACTGTATGAATACCCAAAGCAGATTCATACATGAGTGAGTAGGATTTTAGTTTCATACCTCCTTGAAATCAACAAACACTTCATATCTTATGGTTTAATTTCATGGAAGGAAAACATAGAAATTATCAGTAAAGAAACAGATTTCTTATAGGACTACATCATGTGGAAGTTAACAAAATTGCCATGTGCTCAAAATTGTTTTCATTGAGCCAATCAGAATTAAGATGAACTTTACTATGATTACATTACTGCACTATGCTTAAAAACTTGTTCAAATTTAAACGCTCTGCAGAAGCCATTTTTATACCCTGCTGAAGGTGGTTGTATATTGGTATCATAATCTCTGTCTGTCCATCCCTCCTGATGTCGGAACATCCCTCCTGATGTCAGAACATCTGTCTGTCCGTACGTCAAATTCTTGTGAACTCAACGTCTGCTTCATTTATGGACCAATTTGGATCATCTGAAATTTTTCACAAAATGTTCCTAGTCACCAGACCTAGAGATATTTTAACCCTTTCCTGTTTAATCCCTGCTTTTTACGTGCCTGTGATTTTATGATTGAGAAAACATTGTGAAAAAAGAAGAAATTGCTTCTGACAAGCAATTTCTTCTTATTCCACACTATTTTCTACCCTACTGAATGATTATTTTTCAAATTAAATTCACTTTAAACTTTCGTCTGCAAACCTTTGAATTTGGACAGGTCCAAAATTTTGTTGAACGGAAAGTGTTAATGCGGTTGCAGCCCAATGGTTTATCTGGAAGATATGGATGCTGGACAAGAAAATTTCTAGGAAATTTCAGTTTTCCAGACTTTTTTCTATACCCTTTGAGATATTGAGCTAAGTTTTGGTGTTACAGTCTGCATCAATCGAGTTACAAAACAAGTTTGAGTTTGGTTCCAGTCCAATGATTTTTCTGAAAAATATGGATGCTGGACTTAAAAATTTCAGTTTTCTGGACTTTTTCCTATACCCTTTTACATATTGAGCTAATATTTTGTTTGTGAATCTGCATCAATGAGTTACAGAATAAGTTTAAGTTTGGTACCAGTCCATTGAACAATTTCAGATATACAGTAAATTGCTGGTTTGGGATGTGAGTGATAGCAATGAACATTTACATGTTTGTAAGAATTACCTACCATTCCTCACTTTAGTTTCAACACACATCAACAGATTTACCAAAACAGGTGATTAACCCTTGTCATGCTGAGCCCGGAATATTACTGCTTTGGCAGGAGCTATAGACCAACATCAGCCTGCACGTATGTGCAGTCTGATGTTAGTCTACACCACCTATTCTCATTTTCATACCAGAATTGTCAATAGATTTAGTTTTTCAAATAAAAATTGACCTACAGATGGTACTTTCAGTGCTTTTTGCCCTTTGATTTTTAATGAAAAATTTTAGCCAAAATTTATTCAGCATGACAAGGGTTAAAATTCTAACTCTTACAACTCCACAGCTTAGTAACCTATTGCAGAAAGCAATTTTGTGGTGGCGTATATTGTGACAAAGGCACTCTTGTTAGTTATTGTTGACAATTAAGAAAATGCTAGTAAGCACAAATATATTAGCAGTTTTAATAAACTAATAATGATATATTGTTTTAACAGAGAATTTCCGAGGCCAAGGTGATCTATGATGTATACAACTCTGTGAAGTCCCAGATTGCTGTAAACATTGACAGACAACATGTGGAGACCAATCTGGAGTCGCCTATACAACAAACTATGGAAATGCCACAACAACAGGTTGGCTACCTCTTACTGGGAACACACTCTGATCAATCTTTTAGCCTAACTTAAGGGGAGACTGGTAGCTATCATGTATTTTGAACAGATCATTATGGCTTGTTAAGATTTAGAGCTGACATAGTACAGTCGGTAGAGCGTCGAACTATCATTTAAATAAAAGGTTCTAGGTGGAATAGCAGCTGGAGGGTAGGAATGGATGTAATGGTAGTACTGCGGCGAGAAATACCAGGAATTCTTTGTTAGGTGCTCCAGTAGCTGGATATAAGTGAAAGATTGTTGAAAGTGACTAATCCCATTCTATCAACAAAATGAACAGGGAATACACCAAGACCAATCCTTTGGCCAAACTCCAGGGAGGACTTGTAGCTATCATGTACAGTCGATCTTGCTTGAGCAACCACCTCTATTAAGTGACCATTTTTCTAAGTGACTGTTTTCAAAATCCCCTTTTTTAAATCAAAATATCTGTAAAAAGTAGATAGCATTGGTAAAAAAATTATTGTAAATGAATCCTATGTCGTAAACTTACCAGAATCATCTCAATGAGACGATTCTGGTGAGGTTTAAGTACATAGGATTGTTGAGAATTTCGCAATCAATTCAATTTGTAAACAGAATGTGTATTAAGCTATCGTTTTTCTTTTTGAAAGACCACTCTTCAGTGGTCCTGTGCATGGTCTCTTATTTACAAGCTTTACTGTTTGTTGTGCAGATCCTCCAGGCTTGTAAAGATTTAATTAGTGCACTGTAAAGATGAAATTACTTTTATCTCCCTGCTTCGATAAGATTGGGGGCATATTGTTTTACTTTATTGTCTGTTTGCTTGCAAAACTTAATTAAAAAGAATTTAGCTAATCAATTGAAGCTCATTCAAGATACTATGCTCATATTTTGAAAATAGATCTCATTTAAGGTTATGCAAGAATTAATTTTGAAACTCCGCTGCTTCCTGGTATATCCTGTGAAATACTTTTCTTTTGTAATTAAGTTATTCTTTGGAACAGTCTGCATTCATATGAAAGCGCTGGTGGTAAGTCAAATCTAGTGACAAGTTGTTGTGTTTACAGAGAACGCCCAAGGCCCGGGTGATCAATAATGAATACATCTCCTTGAAGTCCTAGATTTCTGTTTTTACAGAGAACGTCCAAGGCCCGGGTGATCAATAATGAATACATCTGCGTGAAGTCCTAGATTTCTGTACACATTGATAGAAAACATGCAGATTCCAGACTGGAGTCACCTTGACACAACAAACTATGGAAATACCCCAACAACAGGTTGGTTAGATCAACACATCTACTAAAGTAAAACTTTTAGTCAACGATCACTTAGAAGACCATCAAATAAGCAGTTGCTAATAATAATAGCCTGGAGCCCGTTTTACTAAACTTCTGAGAAAAAAAAGTCAGTCACAATTTGTACTTGGTGTTTTCATTCCTTTTTAGATTCTGCCTTGCAATATCTCATTGGAAATGTCTTTAAACGACAATTCCAATGAGATGATGCTTGAAAGAATTCCGTATTTAGTTACTACTTCAGATGCAACTTTAATATTTGACTTGTGCCAAAAATGATAGTAAGATGTGTAGTGAAACGGGCTCCAGTTGCTAAGTACAATAATCATGATGAAAAAACATAGGTCATTTTGCGTTTAAAGATTTCATTTTAGCCTTCCTGCATTCTATGATGTTGGAACCCATAAGAATTGCCTCATTGACCAATTCATTTTTCAGCTCGGCTGTTTTCGGAGAAAACACAGGGTAACATGATCACCTTGGCGCTGTTGGCATTGGTGTTGGCATGACAAACTTTAGCTTTGGTCATATCAATGTTGTTATTGGGGATATATTAATGAAATTTGGCATGTGTTTTCACCATCAGAGCTACCCAGGTTATCAAGGGGTGTAACTGTGGGGGCATTTTTGTAAGAGTCATGCCTCTTCTGACTTAGATTGTTTGTATTTAATAATCCAGCATCCGCAGCCAAGCCTTGGCAAATGTATTAAAAGCTAGTTCCCTATAAACAGAACTTGAAAAGAAATATGATTTTGTTCTTTTGCAGCCTCGAAGTAGAGAAAAAAAATCACTGAAAACATTGACAGACACCAACTTCATGCAATGATCCAAGCCAAACAACATTGTGGCCTAATCTATTTACTTGATATAGATTGCTTTTCTGCCAGGATCTTGAATAGCAACGTGTAATATTCATTTGAGGTAAGTATTTTTGTTTTTGTCAAAGTAGACCTTAAAAGGTAGTGGTCCATGACAATTGGTCGAATGACATTTTATCATTCAATTTACTTGGACTAGTCTGTTTATCAAGTGCAACAATAGAGAATTGTTTTAATCACACTGAACATTATCCATACACTATTGTCTTTATCACAAAATTATTTTGGGGTAAATAGATTTTACAAAGTGTACTTATATAATTGCATTCCACATTTTAGGCATTCAATAAACTTAATATACTTATACCCCCACTCCAAAGAAGATGTTGCTTACTGAATTCGGATTTGTTGTATATCTTCTTCCTGTTTTACGACCTAGTTTATTTTTGGACTTAACATGGTACAATGGGAAGTTTAGCATTGTTCTTTTCTCAGCAGCAATGAACCAGAGCAACTTAACCCTTGTTATGCTGAACCCGGAATATTCCTGTATTGGCAGGGGCTATAGACAAACATCAGCCTGCACATTATGTGCAGTCTGAGGTTTGTCTATACCACCTGTTTCTCACTTTCAAACCAGAATTGTCCATAGATTTAGTATTTCAAATAAAAATTGACCTTCAGTTGGGAATTTTGGTGCTTTTTGCACTTTGATTTTAATGCAGAATTTTAGCCAAAATTTTTTCAGCATGACAAGGGTTAAAAATTGTTTGACCTAATTTCATAAGACAAAAAAAACCCCAAAAGATCAGCCTAATGTGGTGCACCAAAATATTGGGACAGGAATGATTATGCTGTTGAGAACTTGATTGAACATTCAGGTTTTGATAACTTGAATTTATCGGAAAAAAGTGATTCATATAGTGTGAGCAGGTCTTAAATTTTATACCTCCATGATATCAATAAATATTCTCATCGTCTCTTAAATGAAACAATTATCCTCTTTTAATTTCCAGGTATTTCAACAAACCATGTCAGAACCAATCAGGGCTACGGTATAAACTGATCTCCTACAAAAGTGGGACTGTCATAATCTGACAAAGAAAATGTGAGTATTTTATCACTTTAATTTCACCAAGTTGTATAAAAAGAAAAGATTCCATGTAAATAAATATTTTCATCAACAACAAGAGCTGTATTTTCAAATGTTGCAGAGCATCTAAAGTACAAAAATGTAACCTTTAAGAGATGAAGAGAGTATTTTGTGAATTTCATGGAGGTATGGATCTACAAACATAATCACACTTTGAATATGCAAGGAGGATTCATACATAAGTTTGTTGAGGTTTCTTGTTTCATACATATGAGATAAACATGCTCTCTTCATTACTTATTTATATAATACATACTTAGTGTTTTGTATGAAATAAAATACCTAATGAGGTTGGGAGAATTGATAATTGTCGAGGCTCTGCTGAGCCAATTATCAATTCTCACAACCGAGTTAGATATTTTTTAGCTCCACTGGCCGAAGGCCAGCGAGCTATTGTCATGGCAGTGTCCGTCATGCGTCTAAGCCTGCAGCATCAATCCGTCCGAGTGTAAACTTTTTCTAAAATCATCTTCTCCTCCCAAACCAATGGGCGGATTTTAACGAACCTTGATAGAAATGATCCTTGGGTTGCCCTCTTCTTGAATTGTTCAAAGAATTTTGATTGACCTCCAAAATGGGCGTGGCAGGGCGAGGCATTTTTTCACTTTGAAATCTTCTTCTCCCAAACCATCTAGAGTTCGCGAGTTCGATCCCCGACGGCGGCACTCATTCTTTCCGACTATTTGTCTCTCACCAATGGGTTGATAATTGTAGACCTATGTGAGATAGCGGCTGGAGGCTAGGAAAGAATGTGGTGGTTGTACTGGTGATAGAAATACCAGGAATCCATTGTTAGGTGCTCCAGCCTCCGCAATATAACTGAAATAATGTTAAAGCGGCGTTAAACTCCATTCAATCAATCAATTCTTCCAAACCATTGGGGCGATTTCAATGAAACTTGGCATGGATGTTCCTTGGGTGATCCTTTACCTAAATTATTCAAGAAATTTTGATTGGCCCTTAAATATGGGCGTGGCAGAGCAGGGCTTATTTTGGAGCCCGAAATCTTTGAACAACATCTCCTCCTGAACCACTGGGCTGATTTCAATGAAACTTTAGCAGAATATTCTTTGGGTGACCCCTTACTTAAAATGTTTGCTAAATTTTGATTGGTCCTATTTTGAGCCCAAAATCTTCGAATGACATCTCCTTCTGAACCACTTGGCAGATATCAATGAAACTTTACCAGAATGTTCCTTGAGTCACTGTTTTCAAAAATTATTTGCTAAATTATGATTGGCTTATAAATTTGGGCGTGGCAGGGCGGTGCTTATTTTTAGGCCAAAACCTTTGAACGATATCTCCTTCTGAACCACTCAGCCAATTTCAATGAAACTTTACCAGAATATTTCTTGGGTGACTATTTACTTAAATTGTTCAAGAAATTTTGATTGGTCCATAAATATGGGTGTGGCAGGAAGGGCCTATTTTGACCCCGAAATTTTTGAATGACATCTCCTTCTGAACCTTATGTTTTAGTAAGATGGTTTAAGGGATGCAAGTTCATTATGATTGAGTATTTTGGTGCAATATGGACCAGAACCAGTAAATCATTATAAAATAGGTTTTAGGAGATTTCTGAATGTTAATGTATTCATTTAAAGTAAGCTTTATTTAATGAAAGTCTAAAGATTTAAAAGCCAGTGGAGCAATACAGGCCCTCTTGGGCCTCTTGTTTCATACAATACACTAAGTATGTATTATATTTATCTTATAACCTCTATTTGTCTTGTTTTTGTAAATGTTTCTAACTAAAATGCAAATTTCTAAAAATAACCGCATTAAATCATTGTTCTAAAAATAACTGTGTGAAATAAAAAAATATCAAACGGGATGTTTTCACACAGATATTTGTATAGTTATAATATAAAATTTAATATCAATGATGCAAAAGCATGTAAATCATAGTCACTAAAGGAACAGATATTTCACGGGATTATACTTTACAAAATAGCTGAATACTGAAAATTATTTTCATTTAGAAATAATACTAATCTTTCAGCCAATCAGAATGCATGAATTTTGATGGATACAACTAATATCAAATGTTCAACCAGATCTTTGTGCATGCCTTCTTCCAAAACTGGAATGTTCCAGTTTCAGGATAATAAGGGTTAACAAACACATGTTATTTTATTTCAGTCATATACAGAGATGTAACGGAGTAATAATATTGTTTGACTTTCATTTGCTTTTGGCATTAAAAGACTCTCTTATTATTTCCAACAGAACATTTGAGATGGTGAAAAACTACAAAGTGACATGTGTGAATTTCCGTTTATTCATCTCTAACAAAGCATATACCCTGACAAACACTACTCCCAGAAGGTTAGTTTGTAACAGGAGATGGTGCAAAGAACCAAGAAACTACATCTGAGATCAGACTATGAATAATCAAAACTTAAATACTCTGAAAAAACATACCCATGAAGTTAATACTAACAAGTACCCACAACAAAGTCTTTGGAAGATAAAAAACAAAGGAAAGATTGTCAACAAGATAGTGTTATTCTGAAAAATCACATGGACAATACCTTATCTTTTCAGAACTGCTGAAATAGTCAATGGATAATCATCTCCATACTTGCTGTAACAATCTGTTGACAATCGTTACCCACTTCAGACTTGCTGTAACAATCTGTGGACAATCGTTACCCACTTCAGACTTGCTGTAACAATCTGTGGACAATTATTACCCACTTCAGACTTGCTGTAACAATCTGTGGACAATCGTTACCCACTTCAGACTTGCTGTAACAATCTGTGGACAATCCTTACCCACTTCAAACTTGCTGTAACAATCTGTGGACAATCCTTACCCACTTCAAACTTGCTGTAACAATCTGTGGACAATCGTTACCCACTTCAGACTTGCTGTAACAATCTGTGGACAATCGTTACCCTCTTCAGACTTACTTTGAGAATCTATGGACAATTGTCAATCTCTTCAGACTAGCTGTGAGAATCTTTGGACTTTCCTTCATCCCTTCAGACTAGCTGTAAAAGTCTTTGAACAATTGACACTCACTTCAAACTTGCTGTAAGAATCTATGGATAATCCCTCAACCCTCTATGTTGTCTATGGACAATCGTTACTATCTTCAGAATTACTGAAAGAATCTATCGACAATTGTTAATAGGTTTAGACTGGCTGTAAGAGTCCATGGAGAATTATTACTCTCTTCAAACTTGCTGTAAGAAACTTTGTACAATCATTACTCTCTTCAGACTTGCGGTATGAAGCTATGGACATCACTCATCCCTTCATCCTTGCTGTAAGAGTCTATGGACAATTGTACTCTATACTGAGTGAGGCCGAGACTTGCTGCAATACTCTTTTGACAATCTTTCATCCATTCAGACTTGCTGTAAAGAGCTGACAACCGCTCATCCCTTCATCCTTGCTGTAGGAGTATATAGACAATTGTTTCTTTGTTCAGATTTGCTGTAAGATTCCATGGACAATCATTGTAAAACTTGCCAGAATCGCCATTTATAGTTATTTCTTTTATGCTTTTCGGTGGTTTTTCGAGAAATAACAGTAGATTATCACTTGATAATCTCACCGCAAAAGTAGTGAAATTATCAAAAACTTATACCCTGCTTTTATGAATTTTATCCTATATGACGTCATCTATGCGGGGCGAAATAAGTGACGTCACAATGAACGTTGCATAGCAATCACGTGCTAAATGACGCGCTAAACTAAAATGTCCTAGAAATTTCACATTTTGCCTTATTTTTGCATTAAAGAAATAGAATAATAGTTTGTTTTACAAGTAAGATCAATTGATATTTCATTTCGTGAACAACAAAAGCTATATTTTCACTCGTGGCCCTGCCACTCATGAAAATATAGCTTTTGTTGTTCACTCAATAAAATATAAATCAATCTTACACTGAAACAAACGACTATCCTCTATATTTTTAGCCAAATTAAGTGGAAATAATGTAGCAATTTTATTTTAATCCCTGAATACAATATTTGATGATAAATAAGACAGGTCATTTTGGTAGCATATTTGTATAGATTGTTGCATTAGTTAAACTGAATCCTATGATGTGCAATCAAATTTGAATAATCTTGGTGAGACAATTCTAATGGGTTCGAACAACATAAGATTCAATTATAAACCATATTTTTTTAGTGTTTTCACTCACAAAATTGTTCAAATGGCTTAGCGCACCAAAATTGTTCAAATGGCTTAGCGCACAACAAGTGTAACTGCCTATATGCTTATAGGCAGTTAAAACTGTTTTGCACTAGGCTATCAAAATATTTATATTTACATAGAACTTACAATAGTTTTGGTCAAGTCTTTATTGAAAATGTTCTAATTTTTACAAGGATTTTTTTTTCTTTTGAGAGTTGTTGTCATAATTGTATTTTTTCCTTGTCATTCTGTTCACTGCATATTCTTGATGTACACAAAGCTAAGGCAGATAAATATAGACTGAGACCAGCCTGCACAAATTTGCTGTCTGATCTTTAATAATTGTGGAATTATGAGGTGTATATATTTGAAACAAAATTTTAATTCATCAGGATAACGGTTAACTATTTGTGCTTTTCATGGTTTATCCTCTACCCTGCATATTGGAAGGTGTTTTGTCTACAATTCTTTTCAATAATAATTTTCAATTGATTGTTCTTTAGTTCTCTTCTACTGGTTTTCCTGAAACTTTAGAAATCTCCTTATTTAACTTTAGAAATCTCATTATTAACCTTTCGGAGCCCCCTTATTAAACTTTAGAAGTCTCCTTAATAAACTTTAGTAGGAGTCCCCATATTAAATTTTAGGAGTCTCCTTATAACTTTAGGAGCTCCCTTATTAAACTTTAGGAGTCTCCTTATTAAACTTTAGTCTCCTCATTAAACTTTAGGAGTACCCTTATGAAGACAATCTTAAAAAATGATTTGGTATAAAGGGAGCTCGTTTTGTCCAAAAATTGCCCCAACACTCACAACACACTTCATTTGATATGGCAGTCACACCAAGACCTTCTTTCAACCTTTTGTACATCTTTTTTTTAACCACTGCATCAGTTCATAAGTAGCAAATCTACTTTGGAAAATGTTTTGCTGAAAATACAGCAGTTCTAGGCTACAAAATTAGAGATTTTGTAGCCCAAAGATAACCTTATGCCAATGCAAAGTTTTGAAAGTATGATATCTTTATTAAAATCTAAATAATAATATCAAAGCTAAAGTAACAATATCTAAACTTGATTAAAATGATTTAAATCTAAACTAGATAAAATATAATTATAAATCATAATTAAACTTAAGGGATAAATAAATTAAAATTAGGTATTATGATTTCATTTAATAAATTCTAACACTGTTCTTAAAAAATCATAATTAAACTTAAGGGATAAATAAAGTAAAATTAGGTATTATGATTTCATTTAATATATTCTAACATGTTATCTAAAATATTAATTAAGCAATTCATAAGATATAAAAATCATGAAATAAATAAAGTAATGTATATCATAAAAAGAAATATACTTGGTATATAAGTTAGATTAAAGGAATGCTATAATATTGATTAAATCCTATTTATGAATAGGTGATTACGGATAATTTTCTAGTGCCTAGAACAGATACTCTTCTAGGCACTATTTATAAATATTTTCTGATCTAGATGGAGGTACTTATGATCTGATGTGGTTATTGTAACTTTTTCATTGTTACACTTTAACCCCCTCCCTTCCCCCTCTGCCCCAGCTGTTGTGGACCAGGTCTAAGCAGCATATAAAACAACCCCTCTCTCACAGGTTGAATATTCCTGACAGTAGGGCTGAAGTGGCAGATTCATGATTTGTGAGCAGAGAAGGTAGCTTGCTCTGTTTTAAAACTTGTTATGGTCACTTACTCACATCCACCAAGAACAGAGAAAATGTCTGAGACAACCTAAATCCTAATCATCAACTGCCATATCCTTTACACTTTAGTCATCAATTGGGTGAGCCTTACCTAGGCATTAAAAATCTAATCAAGGATGCAGTGTGTCCTTCAAATGCTGCTACTTTTCTTATGTACCCAAAGTAAGTAACTCCTACAGAACAAAGCATTTCCACCAACTCCTGTCAGGTAAACAACACCGTGATCTTTTTCCTGTTTTATTTAGCGCATTAGAGTGGTTACAAGCACGTGCAATTGGGATATAATTTGCAAACAGATCTTTGTCTTCCCCATGTTCACCCACAAGCCCCTTAATTATCTCCATCCCTGCTTTCCACGTCCAAGTTCCTCCATGGGTTTTGTACTGATTCTCAGGTCATCTGCATACAGCAGCTCCAATTGATAACCAGTGTATTTGATTGAAGCCCCATTATAATTACAATAATTAAAAACACTCATTCAGTTATCCCTTTGCCTGCTGAATTTAAATTTTGTTTCAAACAAGTTGTAAATTTTGGTGACATTTTAATGAGTGATGGCTGCACATCTGTGCAAGCTGATCTTGAACTAAACTATCTAGCTTTGTGTACAACTGGGATGTGTTGTATGGCCTACTATTTTACTGCATATTGAGGGCTCAGCGTGAAACAGTTGTAACTCCCTATATGTTTTTAGGGAGTTACAACAGTTTCGCTCTGAGCCATTGATATGTTTCTGCTCAATATCTGTTATATGGTGGATGTTATTCTAAAATTCTTGATGTTGTTGTATAGGCAGTTAAAACTATTTTGCTCTAATCATTGATATAGAATAAGTATATATATCTTTTGTACTTCAACATTAAATTGTCAAATTATGGTTAAACAATTATTTTATGCAGAATTGCGTTGTCTGTCAGTGCGTCCAGTCATAAACCTTTTCTTTAAATATCTTCTCGGAAACTACTGGATGAATGATTCTTTAGTGACCCTTTATCAGTCTGAAAAAAACTCTTGTGATCAGATGAAAAATTGGGCAGAGGTCATTTTTCTATGTTATATAGTGGAAACTTTGAAAATCATTTTCTTAGAATGTAATTGATGGGTATCAAACAAATTTCACTGGAATGATACTCAAGTGACCCTTTATTTCAGGCCTGTGGAGCGACTCGAGCCATTCATGGCTTTCTAGTTTTTTTGTCTTTTAAAAAGATTGAAATTTTAACTTTGTTATTCTTGTAAATGTTTTGTCAAAAAATAACATAATTTGTGAGAAACCAATATGAAAAGTTAAGCTAGATATCCTGATTATTGAGCAGGCTAATCATAGAACCAAGTGATGGTAAAATTGACTATGTGCACTAAAGTGATGATAGTTGGTTAAAGAACACTATTGGATAACCTCAAACATAAGGAGTCTGAAGGGAAGTTCAAGTTAAATTGGGATGAATGTGCAGGGTTTTCCAGAGATTTTTTGCCTTAAAGGGTTTTTTATCTCTGGTTTTTAAGCCAGCGCTAATTTTTGAAAATGTGTATTGTAGAACACAAGTGTTTTGTTGGATATGAATTAAAGTTGAAGTTCCAATTAACTTTCTGATTTTGTAAATACAAGTACATGTATGTAATTTTATTTCATCAATTTATTAGGATATATATTTCCAAATTCATATTTGTTAAGCCATATGTTTTTCAAGTGTTGCTAATATTAAATACATACTTTAGTTATTGTATTTTTGTGTGTCTTATGTACAGAAAGTCTGCAACTGAGCATAGCTGAAAATAAAAACGTGGGTCTGGCTTGAACCCACGCAGACAAGTAATATTGATTTTATTGATTTGTAATGCACTAACTCCTAGGCCGAAGGGCATTAATTTTTGACGGCTCAGCACCAAACAGTTGTAACTGCCTATAAGAATATTGGAAGTTAAAACTGTTTCATGCTGATCCATTTTTATCTTACTTGATGCAAGTGGTAGAAGTTGTAGGTTAATCATGCAACCTAATATTTTCCAAGCTAAGGTTCTATAGATCCACTTAATTTGTTCCTTACATTTGTAAGGAACAAAGTGGAGTTAAGGAAGCTTGGATTGAAAATGGTGAATCCCGAGGGAAATGTCTTAACCCTTGTAATGCTGAACCCGAAATATTCCTGCTTTAGCAGTAGCTAAAAACAAACATCAGCCTGCACATATGTGCAGTCTGATGTAAGTCTACACCACCTGTTTCTCACTTTCAAACCAGAATTGTCAATAGATTTAGTTTTTCAAATAAAAATTGACCTACAGTTGGTACTTTCAGTGCTTTTTGCCCTTTGATTTTGATGATAATTTTAGCCAAAATTTATTCAGCATGACAAAGGTTAATAATTCTATAAATATAGAAGGATCCTGAAGAAACCCTTGCTTGAGCTAATGGGATCCTTCCTAATATTTTGGGATATTAGGGATCCAAGGTCACTGTTAGTGTCAAACCCTGAGGACTCTATCATCACACAAGTCATCATTCATGGCCATTCGGAACACCACTCGGCCAATCTCATGATTATGTCGCCCCATGGGTGACACTCATTGTCGTATACATATTCTAATTATCCCCCACTGTTTTCGGCGAGGGGATATAGTAATGGTCTCCGTCCGTCATTCCGAGGTTCTGTCACTAAACATTTCCAGAGCATATCTCCTTAAGTATAATTAATAGCTAACAACTTGAAACTTAATGGGTGGATAGATCTCATGGAGCAGTGCAGTGCACAAGAACTACAACTCTTGCTTGCATACTTTTGGAGTTATTGCCCTTTGTTATTTTTATGCTCCCCGAAGGAAGAGCATATAGCCGCCGCTTCGTCTGTCTGTCTGTCTGTCCGTCCGTAATTCCGTCCATCTGTCCGTCCGTCCCCACCTATTTCTCCATAACCCTTGAGCCAAATCAAATGAAACTTACCATGTGAACTCTCTATGAAATAGTGATGATGCTTCTGTGATGGTTTTTGGATTTGAGGCCTCGTCACGGGAAAAGGGGACTTAGGGTAAAAACAGTTTTTCCCAAGTTTCTCCTAGTCTAACAGTCGGAATTTAGTGAAATTTCATATTTGAGTAGCAAATCAGATGCTTTTTACTATAGACAATTTGAAATTAACGTAAAAAAATCATCATGGAAAAAGGGGGCTAAACGTTTGTTACCTTTACGCTAGTGCGTAAAATAGTTATTCTTTCATTTCTCCTAGTCTTATGCTCAGAATTTGATGAAATTTCACATTTCAGTAGCAAATCAAATGCCCTTTACCATAAACTATTTGAAATTTGTGTCTAAAAATATGTCGTGCTAAAAGGGGGTTTAATGTTTGTTACCTTTATGTTTGCTGTATAAGATAACACCTTATTTGAGTCCTTGCAATCTGACCCTTTGTTATTTTTGATACTTAGATTATGTCTGGAGCATATCTCCTAAAGTATAATGGCTATCAACTTGAAACTTTATGGGTGGATAGATCTCATAGAGGAGAAGTGCAGTGTACAAGAACTGCAACTCTTGTTTGCATAATTTTGGAGTTATTGCTCTTTGTTATTTTTGATACTGTGTTTTTATTGGAGGCAAATCTTTGACAGTGCAAAAGAATCTTTTATCTATAAGGCTTCAGTTTACTATCAAGCTTTCTTGGCGGGGGATGTCCATGTCCAACATGGCTCTTGTTTTTGTTATACGCCCGAAGGGTCGTATTATGTTATGGCCTCGGTCGTCCGTCCGTCTGTCCGTCTGTCTGTCCGTCCGTCTGTCTGTCCATTAGCAATTTTTTGTGTGCGCAACTCCTCCTAAACTATCAATGGGAATGAGCTGAAACTTGGCACAATTACTCCCTATGATGTCTAGTTGTGCATTAGAGCTTTGAAATTAAAATCACTCCTGTCATTCCTGAGAAATCTTGAATTATCTGCCCTTGAATTTAACGAAAATCACTGTTTTTTGTGTGCGCAACTCCTCCTAAACTATCGATGGGAATGAACTGAAACTATACACAATTACTCTCTATGATGTCTAGTTGTGCATAAGACCTTTGAAATTCAAATTGCTCCAGTAATTCCTGAGAAATCTTGAATTATCTGCCCTTGAATTTAACGAAAATCACTGTTTTTTGTGTGCCAAACTCCTCCTAAAGTATCAATTGTAATGAGCTGAAACTACACACAATTACTCTCTATGATGTCAAGTTGTGCATAAGACCTTTGAAATTAAAATTGCTCCAGTCATTCCTGAGAAATCTTGAATTATCTGCCCTTGAATTTAACGAAAATCACTGTATTTTGTGTGCAACTCCTCCTTAACTATCAATTGAAATGAGCTGAAACTAGACATAATTATTCTTTATGATGTCGTTTTTTTCATAAGACTTTTCACTTAAAAATGCTCCAGTCATTCTTGAGTTATCCTGGATTATCTGCCCTTTAGTTGAAGAAACACAAAATTTCTTGTCAGCTCATTTTCTCCTACATTTTGGATAGGAATGAAAGGAAATTTGCCATAATGACTCTGTAGGTTGTCTATTTGTGCTTAGGACTAAATATAATTTCATATTTAAAGTAGTTCCTGATTTATATGCCCTTTACTTCACAAAATAGTTTAAATTTACAGATTTTTTTTGTGCGTGTGTGTGCACAACTCCTACAAATTTAATTGGAATGAAATGAATCTTGCCATAATGTAACCCTGATATATGGTTTAAGCATAAGACTTCAGAAATTCAAAAAGCTTGGGTCTTTCTTGTATTATCTGCCCTTGAATTGATTGAAATTCACTATATTTCTTTTGTGAGCAACTCGTCACACTTTGAATTGGAATAAACTGAAACTTGCAAAATAACTGTTTGGCATATATTTGTGCATAAAATCATTTTCAATTTTCACTCAAAAGGTCATACTATGTTATGGCACCAGTTGTCTGTCTGTCTAGCTATCATCCAAGCTCACGTTACTGACAAGCCAAGGTTACTGACAAGCCCCTTCGGGCGTATATGCGCCGCTCTGCGAAGCTCTTGTTGTGACAATGCCTTATTCGGGGAGCATAATCTGTCTCTGACGGCTCTTGTTAGGACTTAGTTTTTGTCCGGAGCATATCTCCTAAAGTATAATAGCTATCAACTTGAAACTTTATTGCCCTTTGTAATTTTTAGGACTTGGATTTTGTCCGGAGCTTATTTTAAAGTTCATTAAAACGCAAAACAAACTTAGTTTATGAAATTAACTTTGCAAAGGACGTTTATTTCGTCTTTCAGTATTCCGTTTCTACTTCCGGCTGTTCCTGGGCAGGGTTGTTCCCACTTCGTCTAATCCCATTTGGTCTAAAAGTCAAATTCCCATTTTGTCCAAAACCCATATTTTTTCTTCTTTTAACAGTATGAGTTTTGACTCGAAATTAAATAATTTGACTCGGATTTAATTTGATGTTTGAAGAATGAACAATGATTTCAGCAATATTTTCGTAACAACATGAAGAAAGGAAATTTCGATCACATGTAGCTTTTGAAGAATTCTATTTCATTTACGTTGTTGGATTGATAAAAAGGAAATTGATGTTTGATGTCACACCTCGTGTATTACGAGAATTAGCTTAAATTTTGTGTCGCATTTCGATACCCATTGCATGTTAACTTTTTGCGCTTCCAGAGCAATTTTGCTGCGCTAGTTTTCAGAAGTTGAGCAATCTTTTGATGATGACTTAAATCGTGCAATCATCCTTATCATCATCAGGATGAAAAATAGTTAAACAATAATCCTTTGAACATCGCGTCGTGGAATAGCTCTAGTAACAGGCTAGGAAAGAATGTGGTGGTTGTACTGGTGAGAGAAATACCAGGAATCCATTGTTAGGTGCTCCAGCCGCCGCGATATAACTGAAATAATGTTGAAAGCGGCGTTAAACCCCATTCAATCAATCAATCTAGTAACATAAACGTTGAGACTGGGTTTTTTCACCACGGACAGTGGACGGCTGGGTGTTGGTCGGATATTCCAGTGCCTGGAAATCGTATTTTATGTGGGCGCGTCTAATAGGTGAAATAGGCCTACGGTACTAATTTTTTGAAATATATTCTACGATATTATAGACTATAGTGGGGCTGAGTTTTACGACTGGTTGAGTTGAGTGAAAGTAAAAACAACCTAGTTTCGAAAGAGGTCCGTAATCGCGCTCAAACCGTCAGAAGCGTTTTTTCCCATTCATTTAAAACAACTCAAATTGATTATTTGTCTGATGAATACAAAAGAAAGTCGATGCACTTCAACTGCTCTAGCAGCATCTTTTTTCTATTATTATTATCATTATTATTTAATTTTTCATTTATTTAACTTTTGGGTCCGTGGAATCGACACTTGCACTAAACCCACGATGCCCTACATGGATACTATTCTAAGTTGGCGACAGGCCAAAACATATTGTTCTCAGTAAAGTTTATATATGTCATTGAAATATGACTCTTAACTTAATCGGACTCGGTTATAATCCATAATTAATTCCCTGGCAGGGCGGGGCCTAAGTAACGGGTCATTGCATTTAAGATTAAGGTAAATCAGCTTTTATTTTAAGCAACTTACTTCTACAGATTCAACATAAAAAACTCGAATCCTTAAATCGTAAATTGGTAACCAAATACTCGTAACTTCAGCTTAATGAAGCTGAAGTTACGAGGCTTTGGTAACCAAACGATGACACGCGTTTACTCCCTCTAAACACGTGAACCCCATACGTTTATTTCAGTTATTTGCATGCGTTAACAATAAAGAATCCAAAGTTTTGAATAGAGCCGCCGTCATAGCGCAGTTGGTAGCGCATCGGACTATCAATCTAGAGGTCCCGGGTTCGATCCCCGACGGCGGCACTCATTCTTTCCGACTATTTGTCTCTCACCAATGGGTCGATAATCGTAAACCTACGTGAGATAGCAGCTGGAGGCTAGGAAAGGATGTGGTGGTTGTACTGGAGACTCGGAGAAATACCAGGAAACCATTGTTAGGTGCTCCAGCCGCCGCGATATAACTGAAATAATTTTGAAAGCGGCGTAAAACTCCATTCAATCAATCAATCAATAAAACCAAAGTTTTGAAAAGTAAACTCGCCAAATTACGTCACGGCTAAGCCACGCCCTGCCAGTTGAATAATTACGCAGAATAACTCGGTAGAAGAGGTACAGGGAAAAACGCGGTGTGTACGCTATAGTGAGAAATGTGTGTCTCTGTTGGTCCCCCGTAGTATGGATAACACCGCTATTTTCGTTTTCGGAAAATCCCGAAATTACCGGTGACCTACAATGTCAATGTCCAACATTAACATGCTGATATTCGTGTTGAGATAACGCATCAAATGCAAACACGGGGCTAAATGTGACTGGTAAGTATAATCTTTTCTATGTATTTATGCTGTAAAGTATTGGGAGCTTGTAAATTTTGCGTTGGCATTGCCAGGATTCTGAAATTTATAAGCTAAAAAGGTGTAAAAAATGCAAAGGAGACACAAAGGGAAAATCAGCGACAGTAAATTTTAGAACTTTCCCCCATGTATTAAATCTATAAATAACTGCAGCGATAGTACCGCAATTTTGACCAAGAATAAGAACAGAATAGATCCACAAGTTTAAGTGAGTGATCAAAGGTAAATTTTGTCTATACCTGGCTATTTATACAAAATTGACCTTTGATCACTCACTCTGAATTGTGGAACTATATGTAACAGTACGGTGTGGCATATAGGTCTGCTTCTAGTTGCGATAACGTACCCCCACCCCTTTTGATAGTCTGATGCGGGAGGTCATTAAAATATAAGAGAGAGGGCTTCATTATTGTAGCTAGTCTGCTCCTTAATTCTCAGCTAGGACTACATCAGATTATCAAAGGAGGGATACGTTATCTTCTTTAATGCTTTTCGGTGGTTTATCGACAAATAACGGTTGATTATCACCTGATAATCTCACCGCAAAAGCAGTGAAATTATCAAAAACTTATACCCTGCTTTTGTGCATTTCATCATATCTGACGTCATCTATGCGGGGTGAAATAAGTGACGTCACAATGAACGTTGCATAGCAATCATGCGCAAAATGACGCGCTTTACGAAAATAGATCCTAGAAATTTCACATTTTGTCTCATTTTTGCATTAAAGAAATAGAATAATCGTTTGTTTTTCGAGTAAGATCGATAAATATTTCATTTCGTGAAAAACAAAAGCTATATTTTCACTCGTGGCTCTGCCACTCGTGAAAATATAGCATTTGTTGTTCACTCATTGAAATATAAATCGATCTTACACTTAAACAAACGATTATCCTCTATGTATCTAAGCTAGGACTGGCGTTTATTTTTATTCACCGGAGCGCGAATTAGTCAAGGTAAGCTTTTGAGGTTGCACGGTGATGTCCGTCGCGCGTTGTCCGTCGAGCATTGTCAACATTTACAGGTCTAAGACACTCTATAAGTCATATTTTTGCTCAATAAACCTGAAAATTGATCGGATTGATTTGGTAGATGAAATCTCGGTCAAGATATATATTGGGTTAAGTGGGATCAAAAACTAGGTCACGAAGTTGATTCTTAGAAAACCCTTGTTGGCACTCTAGAGTCCATATTTTTGCTCAATCAACCTGAAATTTGCGGCCAGATCGATTGTCTTGGTGAAATCCCTGCCGGGCAAGTTTGAAATTGGGTCAAGTGGGGTCAAAAACTAGATCACGAGGTCAGATCTCAGAAAAACCTTGTAGACACTCTAGAGACCATATTCTTGGCTCAATCGACCTGGAAATAAGTTATTATGACAGAAATTATTAAAATTTTGATAAAAAAATTAGGTCAAGTGCAGTCAAAAATGAGGTCACGAGGTCAAATAACAGAAAAACCTCACAGGCACATTGAATGCCATATTCTGGCTCAATTAACCTGAATTCTGTCAAATTTATTGTTTGGATGATTATTAGATCTTGAAAAAATATATGGTCATCTTAGGTTTTTTTGCCAAGGAAACCCGATTTATTACTATAACCCTTTGCTGTTTAATTCCTGCTTTTTACGTGCCTGTGATTTTATGATTGAGAAGATATTGTGAAAAAAAAGAAGACATTGTTTGTGATAAACAATTTCTTCTTTTTCCACACTATTTTCTACCCTACTGAATGGTTATTTTTCAATCTAAATCCACTTTAAATTTTCGTCTGCAAAACCTTTGAATTTTGACAGGTCAAAAATTTTGTAAAACAGGAAAGTGATATCATAAGTTATGACTTGTCGTCCAAGGCTTCGCTCTTGTGATCGTCGTCGTAATTGAAAGAGCATTGACATTTTGTGATACCTCTATTTATTTGTTTATTTGTAACTTTTCACATGTTAATCGTATCAAAACAGCAACCTATACTACCAAAAGAGAGGGCCATGTAACTAAGCCTACGCACCTTTATGTAGGCCCCTGTTCTATTCACGAAGGCGGCCAACATCCTTTTTGAAAATTAACTCTTACCAATGGCTTGATCAAGGGCGTAACAACCATTACGCACATTACACAAGTGCGCAATAGAAATAAATCATCTTTCAAAAAATGCCGTTGATGAAAGGTCAAAACATAAAAAATACAGCTTATTCGAGCTTAGCTACGATGTTTTGATTTTTCACCAAGGCTCAAATCATAGAAAAGGGGAGTGGACGGAGGACAGTCATCTTTTGCCACAGTCCACATATCGCCTTTATCCTATATATTCAATTTTGGTTGCCTTCTGAATGCATATAAATCGAGGGTTTGGCGCAAGACAGTAGTAAGTGTATATACATTGTATATACACTTACTACAGTCTTGCACCCAACCCTCGAAATATCAAAATCCTTGTCACGCCTATTTTGATTATCATAGAATTATGTAGGATGAGCAGCTGGGGGCTCTCAGGCATGTCGTGGTAGTACGCAAATTATGAGAGAAATACCAGAGTCTACAGAGGTTGACACTTACTCCTGAGATTAAGGAGTCAATTTGACTCCTAACGTTGGACTCCTGAAATCAAGGAATCCAAGCTCAAAATAAGAGGTCTGAATTTCATAATGGGTGAACATTGTGGGAAAAGAAGAAATTGCTTGTTATAAGCAATTTCTTCCTTTCCACAATGTTCTTCCAACTTTTTTTTTCTCAAATCACTACAGGATGCAGGAAAATGTTGTCTTCAACAACTTTTGTAGTGAAAAGATCTACATTTTTAGCAAGTGTTTAGAAAGGACACTGCTCTGTACATTTCTTTTTCAAAATATTCTCATATGACCTTTGGTGTCCATCGGACTCCTAACTTGCAATTTGAAGGAGTCCCACTGGTAAACAAGGAGTCTAGGACTGCCAGATTCCACTTGTGTGGAACCCTGATCTATGGTAAGGTGCCCCAGCCGCGCCATGCTGGAAAATTCATTTGAAATTAAAAACAATGACTTGGATTTAAATATTCACTATCCAGTAACCAACAACCGAGCGGGCTGGCGACATGGCTTCTTCGGGCTGCCGTCTCACTGAAAATCGTATCTTATGATGAAATGTAATATAAATCTTTTTTTCTTAAACAATTCAGAATCTAACCAAACTTAGCAGGATTGATGCTTAGAATTTAATACTCAGATTTGTTCGTTAAATTCTGATCGAGCTGATGACATTGACTCCACGGGATACCGCGTCACAAAAAATAAATGATCCCATAAAAAAAACCTGTGAATCCGTACAGTCTGAACAGACTCTTCACTTTACGCTTTAATGATAGATGTGGTCTCAAAGTATTAATGAACAGAAAGGTAATCTTCTGAATACACTATGTTGCTGTCTACGCTGCTCAATGTTTGCAACTCACGCACAAGTCACGCACAAGTCGAATTGTTGGAGAGTCACGCATAGGCTCCTTTTTCAAAACCCACGACTGTTTATATCTGGAAAAAATTGCCCTGTTAGAGGTCTGTGGCTGTAACCAGCGATTAGACCTGGGGCGAGTAGAAATGTTTTTACCCGGCTACCCGAGATCTCCTTACAATTTTCTACATGGGTTTTAAGGGACATATGTGTTGCGAGTCTTTGACTCGCTAATAAGTAGCCATGACTCTCAAAACTATATGATGTTAGCCAGGAGGGTAATCCGGAAATTAACTTTAGAAAAGAATTGAAGACTGTTGAAGACTGTTGTAAACAGTCTTCAATTCTTTTCTGAAGTTGATCCAAAAGATACTAGTAGATTGTACTAATATAATAGTCAGGTAACGGGTAATGATCCAGGACCAGGTTAGATAAGTTACCCTACGCGAAACACGGGTACTCGAGTTATCGTCCAAGCTCTAGACCATACTATTGTCGTAGACAGTCAGCAACCTTCCTTTTCTTTTTCCAGAATGAAAAAAAACAAGAGATGAATCACGCTGCTGAAAATGAGAAATTATGGGCATTAGCCGAAAAGATTGACTCATCCGTCCCACAGAAATTACGAAATGAACTAGAGGTATTAGCTTTTATCAACGAGGCTAGTAATTTGGTCAAGGAAAGGATTATATTAACGGGCAGTTGTGAAGAAGGTACTAAGGTGAATACCCCAAATGATGTCGGTGATGTTGATGCTTTGGTACTATCTGGAAATGTGAGTTTAGACGAAAGCCTGTTTGAATATGTTCCCGAATACCCGGCATTTCTGAAAATCAAAATGGGGGAAGCTCACCATAATGTTTTCGCTGAATTAGATGTTAGTGACGACGGTAATATTCTTGCAGATACTCTTCGTGGTATGAATGAAAGACATTTCATCGTCAATCGGTTATTAATGCAGATTGCACAAATACCTGAGAAAACATCGAAAGGGTTCACGTATTCGCATTCTTCTTCCGTGGGACAAGAGAAGCGAACTATATCAGATGAAGACATTCCAAGTGGGAGTCTTGACGAAAAGCAGTTGGACAAATTCGATAGGTTTGAAGCGTTTAGGTTCCTGAGCGAGAAGTTAGGACACCACATGCAATCATCGTCTGACGAAGGGTATTGTGTTCTCGGGGACTTCTTGAAGACAAACATGGAGTGGTTTAAAAAGTATACTTGGAATAGTTCTGATAAGGATCAGGCCAGTCATGAAGTAATAGACAAGGCAGTCTTGATTAAATCAACAGATTATGTTCCTGCATATGCTCTCAAATCCGGGACATGGCCGCGAGTGGCTCAGGAATGGATTTACAGGGATAGATACTGGCCCCCAAAGAATGTCGCAGATGACATCATTGCAGCCGGATGTCACGTGATAGCCAAGCCCCCCCCACAATTGATGATTGACGGACAGTGTGATAGTGAGGAGCCTGATGTTTATTTCCGCCTGTCCTTTTCTGAATCCGAGGTCTTTCTGGCTAAAAGTATGAATGAAACACAAAAAAGTTGTTGGAAAGTCTTGAAGGCTTTTCAAAAAGGATTTTTAGAAACTACTCCTAAGGCCTTAACGTCATACCATTGGAAAAATGTTATGTTTTGGTTTTGCGAGACATCAGATGAGAGTTTTTGGGACAATAAAAACTTACTTCTTGCAGTAAAGAGTTGTATAGGCAAGATGTACTCTTACTTGTCAGACAGAAACCTCCCTCAGTATTTTTGTAGAAACATGAACCTTATAAAACACTTTGACACTGCTATGACGAATGCCCTTAAAGAAAAAATAGAACATATTAATGAGAACCTCTTGGGTCACATTGAAAACTTTCTACAAAATCCACCAGATCCTAGACGCTGCAGTCTCGATATCAACTCGCTTCCATCGGGTTCCCGAAATAAGTTGATAGAGACGGGACACTCTAGCGTGTGCGGCATGTTTAAAGAGGTGATTGAAGGCGGTGATGGTGAAAGGATTGCGAGAATGTTACAAGATGGAAGTCATTTGCTCGTCAAAACGGTTTCAAAGGTATATGAAGATAGTCATAGATCAGCGAGTCCAGAATCGAAGAAGCGTCGTAGAGAAGTTGAAGGAGCAGCCAACAAATTCATTGATAATGTGTTGAAACCGTTACCGAGACTTGCCGAAAGTGCTGAATTTAAGTCATTGTTTAAGAAGGAATCCTGGAAGTTAGCGAAGAAAGTAGGAAATACATTCCTTTCGTCAACGGCTGAAGATTCAGATATTGATCTTGATTAAAGTGAGGTGAAAAATATGACCAACCTGTTATGCATATATTTTGTTGTTAAATTTGAGAATTCATAGCGAGATAACTGAAAAGACGAGACAAACGATGTACTGGATACCGATCTAAGCAGTACTTGTAGCCATATTGCTAAAGGAGTTAATTTAAAAAGTGCATACATATGTTTAAATGTACAGCCAACAAAATCATTTTTATTGCGTTAACACCGTAAACTAGACATACAGACTTTACAATATTGATGAATTTAAATCTTTGTTTGAGAAGGGATCTTTAAAGTTACTAGAGAAAGTGGGGAATTCAGAATTTGCGTCAGAGGTTGAAGATTCAGATATTAATTTGATTAGAGCGAACTGAAAACATTTTGGGCCAACGGTTATGCGTATATTTTGAGAATTGTATTCATTTGAGAATTCATAATAAGGTAACTGTTTTGACGAGACAAGCGTCTCGCCAAATCTAGTCCCTCGTTATTAAATCTAAAGAAAACAAGTTCATAAAGACTGGTTGGAAAGCTGAAAGGATTATGAGTGCCACTGCATACTTGAAAACGTTGCTCTCGATATCGCATTAAGCAACGTTTGTTCACGTTTTGTAAAAAGGATCAATTTAGAATGTGTACATATCATTTGAATGCATGCTGGACGAAAGTGTAGCATATTATTACGTATGCAACAATTTGAAAGGTTAAATGAAATAAAGAATGTATTTAGAAATGAAATAGTATAATATTTGATTTATAGACATCAATAGACAATCATATCAGTAAGAATTCACATTTGCGCCTTTGCGTCGTCCTCGTTCGCGTTGGCGTGGTCGTGGTCGTTTGCGTTGACTTGACAAATGTTTACCTTGGTCATAACTTTTTAATGGAAAGTAAAACAGCCTTCATAATTCTCATGATGAATGCTTGGGGCAAGACCTTTCTGTATGTACCAAGTTCAAGGTCATCAAGTAAGGTCAAGGTCATTTTTCAAGGTCAAATTTGCTAAAAAAAATAATTAAACTGTAACGTTGGCCATAACTTTTAAACGGTAAATGATAGGGCCAACATATTTCACATCATGATTGGTTGGGGCGAGACTTTTCTGTATATTCCGAGTTCAAGGTCATCAATGAAGGTCAAGGTGATTTTTCAAGGTCAAATTTGTTAAAAAAAACGTTTACATTGGCCATATTTTGGAATGGTAAGTATTGGGCCTTCATATTTCACATGATGAATGCTTGGGACAGGGCCTTTCTGTTTGTACCAAGTTTAAGGTCATCAGTGTGGGTCGAATTTGTTAAATATATGTATAACTTTAACATTGGCCTTAAATGTCGCCGTCATAGCGCAGTTGGTTGCGCGTCGGACTTTCAATCTAGAGGTCCCGGGTTAGATCCCCGACAGTGGCACTCATTTTTTACGACTATTTGTCTCCCACCAATTGGTCGATAATCGTAGACCTATATAGCAGCTGGAGGCTAGGAAAGGATGTGGTTGTAGTCCTGGTGTTAGAATTACCAGGAATCCATTGTTAGGTGCTCATGCCGCTGCGATATAACTGAAAAAATGTTGAAAGCGGCGTAAAACCTCATTCAAACAAACAAATTAATACTGGCCTTAACTTTTGAATGGTAAGTGGTAGGGCATTCATATGTCACATAATGATTGCTTGGGAGTATACCTTTATGTTGGTGCCAAGTTTAAGGTCAAGGTCAAGGTCGTTTTTCAAGGTCACATTTATGAAAAGATTATAACTTTAATATTGGCTATAAACTTTGAATGGTAAGTGATAGGGACTTCATATTTCAAACGAGATTTTTAATGAAACAATCAAAACACTAGGTTTAATGATCACCTTTAGTGTCTTTCGCGTTGGTTATGGCATAAGTGTTGGGGTAGACATGACAAACTGTTACCTCGGTCACATCTCTGTTGTTATTGACGATATCTTCATTAAACTTGGCGTATGTGTTGACCATCACAAGAGCCTTCTAGGGGAATAACTGTGAGAGCATTTTTGTAAGAGTTATGTCCCTTTGTGGCTTAGATTTTTTGCATTAGACAGGACCTGCAGCCGAGCGTAGCACCCGTAGGCAGTGCTCTTGTTTGTTTTTATGATGAGGTAGATTAAAGACGGAGGCCAGATAACTGACCAATTTCTTCATCATCTACAATGTTTTTCATTCAAAAAGAAGAAGGTTTTAGAAATTTTCATCAGCTTTCAACCTGCATCATCTTCCGCTTGAAATTGCTCATTTAAAATTCCTTTCGTTTTGCCAAAGGAAAGCTAGCACCATTGGCTTTTTCATGTTTCTAAATATTGCAGAATTAGAATATAGCTAGTGAAATCGATGTAATACCAAGCACAGTCCTCTCTCTCTCTCTCTCTCTCTCTCTCTCTCTCTCTCTCTCTCTCTCTCTCTCTCTCTCTCTCTCTCTCTCTCTCTCTCTCTCTCTCTCTCTCTCACACACACACTTACTCACTCTCTCTCTCTCTTCCCCTATCTCCTCTCTCTCTCTCCATCTCTTCCCCTCTCACTCTCTCTCTCCTCCTCTCTCTCTCTCTCTCTCTCTACCCTCCCTCTCTCCATACCCTCTCCTACTCGCCCTCCTCTCTCCCTCTCTTTCCCTCCCTCTCTCTCTCTCTCTCCCTCTCTCTCTTTCACACACACACACACACAACACACGTTCTCTTCTATTAAACGTTATTCATTTCCCTCTCTTTCTCGCCGTGTCACACTTTAAGTGATCAAGCGTAACAAGCGTGTTTCTCATGTTTATAGAATTAATGAGTCTTTCTACACTCTTAAGAATAATTTTGATACTGTTTGAACTGCACAGTTCGTGAAGCACAATCAGTAGTTTGGTTTCCTAGAGTCTGTATGAGTCCCCTTATAGTGCGACAGGACAAGTGTTTGGTTTTGTAGAGGGATAGAGCGAGAGAGAAAGATAGAGGAGTGCCTACCAGGTACTCACTCGAAAGTTGGTACATTCATGTATCTATGAATGCAATTGTGGTGGCTTATCAACACTGATTTAACAGAAAAAAGTTTTTTATGCAAATATCAAATGTCTTTTTACTGTTATTTGGCGATGAATATTTAATTAGGTGCATTTAAATAGTATAAAAAGAATATTTTCAATTGAGTTTTTTTTATGTTATCATCGAAACGCAAAGTGAAACTGAAAAGAATAATACTCAATTGTTATCATCGCACATAGTACATAGGAATTGTTATCTTTAAAAAATATTTTTTTTCGTTATGGAATGAATACATTTTATATACATGTATATAAATGTATATAGCTTAAAATACAATTTTATCAAGTTTTTTTTTTTTTTTTTTTTTTTCAAGTTTTATTTGATTATTCCAGAAGGCCATAAGACCCATGTGGCATACAAATACATAATATAGCAACAGTGAACATGGATTTTATAAAAATGCAACACATAAATAGCGTTTCAATTACTTTTGACAGAGCCGATTAACCCTTATTATGTTAAATCAAACATCCGTTTCAAATAAATTGCAAATATTCGTGACTCTTCGACCACCCTAGCTAAAGCTTTTCACTCTTTGAGTACAAAGCAGACAAAGTAGGCCAAGATCCGATCGCACGCATGTGTGGGAACATCTTGGTCTATATTGACTGCCAAGGCATGTATATGTAGTGAACAGTATGATAGAGGTAATAGTGTTTCTTCAAAGAAAATCGTTTAGACTAGAGCTTTGAAATAAGGCGAAGTGCACATCCATTGAAGCCCATACACACTCTGTATATGCACTTACAATAGCCATGCACCAACCAAAATATAATAAAAGATTTAAAGAAACATGATTCTAATTTCCCCTCTATATTGTCTCCCTTGTACGAAACGAAAATACAAGAAATAAGACAAAAGGGTTGCATTAATGATATATGTTTGAGTTTGGTATTGATGCGGAATACTATTAATAATTCAGTTAAAAATATATATCAATGACGTAGAATGAATAAATTTGTTAACATTTTTATAATGTAGAATTGGATATTGAGAAAAAATTAAAAGACAAATTCGAACGCATTTATACATTGAGTATGATATTTTAGCCCACTTGTTACCAATGCACATAACAATGTTATTGAATTAGGGTGTACAAAAGATTGAACATTTAATTATTTGAGAATAAAAGTGTATCTCTAATTTCAAAAGCCTTGGTAATGAATGAACTGAGGTTAATAAGAAGTTTTTTATTGTCGGACGTCATTAGTAGAATAAGCTTATGCATATTTGGTCTTTCTCTGTAATACCGGTTCAAATACAGTTTTCTAATATCTGAGTAAAGTGGGCATTCCATTATAAAATGAAATTCGTCCTCTAAAACGTTACAATTTAAACATTTGCGCTCATCTATAGGTAAAGATAAAGGTTTAGACCACCTTCCGGTTTCGATTGCTAGCCTATGAGATGACATACGTAGCCGGGAAATAGCTTCACGGAATTTGCAAACCTTAACAATGTCTAAATACGGCTGGAAACGAAAGTTGCAAAAAGATCGGTAAAAAAGAGCTCTACTTGAATCGTTGATTGGGCTATTCCAATCTTGAATAAATTGGTCTTTAACTCTTTGCTTAACAACTAAAAGAAATGCCTTTACATCTCCAACCCCCTGTGTATGCCATGCTTCACCAAATCCTAGAGTAAATAGGGAATTTCTCAATAGAGAGCACCAGTTTATTATATTTCCGTTACGCTCAATGTCAGATTTTAAAAGAAGATATACTTGTTTAATATACTTTGTTTCACTTGATTGTACGACCTTTAACCAATATCTTATTATATTTAGGATCCTGAGCTTTTGCATGGGTAATCTATTCAATTCTCCATAAACAAAATCATTTTGCGTAGATTTTTTCACATTGAGAATTTTTTTACAAAATTTAGTATGGATGCGCTCTACGGCCAAACCACTGTTAAAACCCCACACCTCGCTGCCATAGTTCAAAATTGGCGTTATAAGTTTATCAAAAAGATCAAGTCTATGGCTTACGTCAAGAGACGTAAATTTACATAGATGTTTTTTCATGCTGTAAATAGCCTTTAATGCTTGACCAGACAATGTTTTTTGTGCTTCTGAGAAAGAACCCCCAGAGGTGAAAACAAGTCCAAGGTATGTAAATTTATTCACAATTTCTAAACTTTGTCCATCATAAAGAAACGTCAAATTATCTGGTAAATTTCCCCCTTTTCTGAAAACGACTACCTTTGTTTTTGAAGTGTTTATTTTAAGTTTCCACCGCTCGCAGTACTCGTGCAATGCGTTTAGACTTAATTGTAATTCTTCTGCAGAATTGGCGAAAACAACAATATCATCTGCATAAAGTATCAAAAATAGTTTTAAGGAACAAATATCAATGCCTTCAATTCCATTTTTTATAAAGGTATCTTCAATATCATTTAAAAGCATTGCAAATAGAAAGGGAGATAGACATTCACCCTGTCTAACACCTAGCCCACATTCAAAGGTATTACCTATATTATTTTGATGTTTAACTTTTGACTTCACAGATGAGTACATAGACCTCAATATATTAAGTACCTTGCCACGGAGACCTAGTTTAATTAATTTATACCATAGGTTATCTCTTGTCACATAGTCGAATGCTTTACTAAAATCGATAAAAGCACAGAATAATTTTTTTCCTCGGTTGATCATATGATTTATAAGCCCGTGTAATACAAAAATGTTATCTGTTGTACTCATATTTGCCCTAAACCCAGCCTGTGCTTCAATGTAAACATTATAATTTTCTGCCCAAGTGTTTAACCTATTATTAATAGTCCGAGTAAATAGTTTTCCAAATGTACTTAACAATGTGATGCCTCTATAGTTATTGACATCGTTAGTCGGGCCTTTTTTGTGTAGCGGTAAGACATAACCTTCAGTCCAACATTTTGGAAAATACCCGACTTCAAATATTTTATTGAAAATATTCACTATATAAGGCTGTAAAATATCTTTACCATGGATAAAGAATTCATTAATTAAATGGTCTGGACCACCACATTTTGACGATTTTAACTGGTTTATTGCTTTGTTAACCTCATTCTGTGAGAATGGAGCATTAAGTTCCTCAAACATAATATCAAACTCATCATTTTCATAACGTTCTAAAAAGTATAAAACGTCTTCATCCGGGTTGAAAAAAGGATCATTTGGATTATTGACTGATTTGAAATACTGTTCAAAATCATTCAGGGGTACCGTGGATCCTTTTATACCAGCAGATTGTTTTAGCATTTTCCAATACAATTTGGCATTATTATATCTGGCTTTTACAAGTTCTGACGTTTTAACTTTGTCGTATTCAAATTTGCATTTTCTAACACATGATTTATATTCAGACCTAGCTTTTGTCATATTCTCACGATTAGTACATGATTTATCATTTCTGAACACATTCAGAGATTTATAAAAAACTCGTCTCTTAACATCACATTCATCATTAAACCAAGATTTGTGTTCAAATGTTTCGATTTCTGAAATTATTTTAACATTGCGTTTAAACATTGGGGATACAGTTTTCTCAATAATTTGACAAAAATCATCTATGCAACTGTCAATATCAACATACGGATTAACCCGCAGATTAGCTGTGAGGGCTAAGCAGAAAGGAGGTTCACCATAACCAATCCTTCTTTTTCTATCAGTGGCCTAGAGAGTTCGATCCCGGGAAAAAACTAGATTTTTTTTTCAGATTAAGCCTTTTTCAATTTTTCAAAATATTGAGATTTAAATTTAACTTTATTTCCGATTTGTACTTACTAGCGTGGAAATTTTTTTAAAAAAGACAATAAATGAAAGACGACGGCGGTTAGCACAGAATGACCAGGATCAAATCTTCTTCGAATTATTCCGATTTCCTGAATGTATGTTAGTAATTCTTTCTTAAATGCTTTCGGTGGTTTATCAACGAATAACGGTAGATTATCATTTTGATAAACCCAACGCCTTGCCAGCGAAATTATCACCCCCACCCACCCCCCGCTTTCATTTGTTTACCCTGTCTGACGTCATCTAAGCGGAACCCAAAAGCAACGTCACCATGAACATTGCACGGCAATCACCTAAATTAAGAGAATATTTCCTCCAGTTTTCACATTTTGTCCCATTTTTTGCATCAAAGAAGTAAAATAAACGTTTGAATATCGAATAAAATCGATTGTTATTTCCTTTTGTGAGCTTCAAAAGTTATAATGTCACTCGTGGATCTGTCACTTGTGAAAATATAGCCTTTGTTGTTCACTAAATGAATCGACACTGAAAGAAACGAATATCATCTATGCTTTCCTACTTATTTTTAATTGCACCTGGTTTACCTCGGCGAGATCAAATGCCCTTTGCAAATATTTGGCTTTTACGGAGTTCAGATGGTTCATTTTAGCGAGACGGGTCACAATTATTAAATAAATCTAGGCAGACGTTAAAAGCATGCAATAGATATGTAGGCCCTATGCAAGGTTTAAGTTATTTGGGGGGTTTTTTTTTGATTAAGTTTTTTATAAGTACAGTAAAAAGTACATTAAGCAACCACCAACGGGACCACCAATAGCGGTCGTTAAGGAGAGTGGTCGCTTAGTACGCGCTTTGATTACAAATTAGAAATATAATTTTAATTGAGTATGTACCGGTTATAGCGAATCTCTCAAAACGTAATCCTATGTTGTTAAAACTCAATAGAATCGTCTCAAGGAGACGATTGTAATGAGTTTTATCAATATGGGATCCATTTGCAATAATTTTAAGACCAAAAATTTCTGCTTTTTTAATTTAATTCAGTTAAAGAACGGTATTTGAAAAGGAAAATGGACGATGTTGTTTCGAGCTCGGAGATTGGCTGTACTAGTGACGTTGAAAGGTCAAGGTTAATTACCTTGGTCTCTGATGGAGCCGCCTATCACCTAGTAAGTATGTATATGCAGTTTGATGTTGATGCACTTCAACAATAATTATAACCGGCAGGTAGAGGTGTCATCCAGGATTCAGAAAATTTGTCAATGGTAAATGTTACCGCATAATAACAGCAGTGACAAAGTTTTGAGAACACAGGACTTCAAAACCATTGAGGTTCGACCGCGTGGGTTCTATTCCCGGGCTGGCACACTAACAAACTTATTGTCTTTTGGACGAGACGTTAAACCGAGGCCCCGTGAGACGGTGCTTTACACCGAGTTAGACTGGTGAACCTGTCCCATCTACGCTACCCTCCGATACTGGAGGACGGATGAGCGACGGCGGGTGCGCCCGAACTAAATGTCCTCTTCATAGGTGGAAAAAAGAAGGTCTCTTTACTCTAGCTTGAATAGCCCAAAACTTAAACCTAAAAAGCCCAGTTCTTTAGTCTCAAAAAATAGAACAATGAATGTAGATGAAGCGCTAATAACGTAATATTTAAACGTATTGTTGTTGAATGCGCTGCAGCACACGAAAGTTGAGCTATTTTATAGAAGTCGGTTGGGGTCTGACCGTTAAAAAAACATGGCGGATCTCATCAGTAGTTTCGTCATGTATCCTTGCACTATCCCCCGTAACAACTAACCGTCTTCTGGGGACTTCCCTCATATTGGCATGTGCTACGGTAGAGACGATAAATAAACGGAAATACCCAATTTGATCGCCCACAATCCAAAGGCGTATTGTGAAATATTGTTGACCTGTCACTCATTATTTTTCGTAAACTTTCGTTAATATCCGCGAGGTTATTAAAAGAATTCTTTTAAAATAAAAAAAAAAAAAATATAGTGTATTGTTACAATTGGGTCCGTAGCGCAGTGGTCTAAACCGTTTGACAAGTAGAGTTATTGATCTGACAGACCAGGTTCAAATACGCACGTACTCGGATGCAGTGTTTTTTTGTTTGTTTGTTTTTTTCCCCTCAAATCGTTTTAACTTTAATTTTATGATTAAATAAATGGACAGGTTTATTGTCTCTTGAATTTCTTGTTTGGAATATTCTATATTGACATTTTTTCTAAATCAAATGTATCATTACTTTAATTTTCATGTAATTAAAAAGCTATTGACACTTATTCAAGCTGAGGTCACGAGGTTTTTGATCGTCAACCTAGCCTTTTTTATTTCTCTTAAGCAGCACCTGAATGACTCAATTGAATTATCTTCTTTCGTTTATGACATTTAATGCCAATAATATTATTACTATTTTTCTTATCGGACGATACATTTCATTGCTTGTCGTTACTTCTGTTCATTCGTTTTTACGGAATTCTTTATCAATTTCTCATTTATTTTGAGGGGTGTGATAAATTTATCCTGTAGTTTTTTTTCCTAAAAAAAACCAAAACATTTTCTGTTTTGCGTATGCTACTTATCAATAAGAAACCACTTGATGCTGAATATCAAACGGATAACCCACACAGAACGATGAACAAAATAATGCAAACTGTGTCGTGTTTTTTCATATACAATTATTTAATTACAGCCATTAGAATTAACCTCTTATTAACAAAAAAACAAAAAAAAAAAAAAAAAAAGAAATAAAAAGAATAAGGCGAGAAAGAGATTCGATCTTCGGACCTCTGCTTTGCAAGTTCCTGAGCTTACACCTATAGCTGAGTCTGGTCATATATCACAATGGTGTATATTTTGTTATTTGAATGTACTGTTCGCATATTTTGAATCTATATAAGGAAGTGGGTTCCGAATATCAAATAAGGTCAACAGGAATATTAAATGAGTGACAGGTCAACAATGTTTCACAATAACTATAGGTATAGACCTGCAATTTCAAGTGAGTGATCAAAGATCAATTTTACATTGAAAATGATAGGAGATAACGGTTTCTCGGACCTCACTCTTTCTTGCGGAACTATAGATTTTGAGCGGTGAGCTGTGGAATCTACTTTTAACGGTTAAAGTTGCACGCTTTTCATTCAAATTAGATAAAACAGACATAACAAAGATACGTATTACCTTTCAACTGGAACTTAGTGCTTGTCTTAGATCTTAAGGTTTACTCATAGACCTATGGTAATGGACTCAACGCCTAGGTCAGAGCTCAGTTTTAAAAATACAACTATAGGAATTTGAAATGTTTATTGTGAAACATTGTTGACCTGTCACTCATTTAATATTCCTGTTGACCTTCATTGATATTCGGTACCCAATTCCTTATATAGATTAAAAATACGCGAACAGTACATTCAAATAACAAAATATACCCAGCTGTGACAAATAACCGTACACAGCTTAAGTGAAAGGTCAGGAACTTGGAAAGCAGAGGTTCAAAGATCGAATCTCATTCTAGTCCTATCTTTTTTTATTCATATTTTTTTAAATTTTGAAAATACGATGAAACTTTTAATTGCTGCAATTCAAATCTCTGAAATAAAAAAGCACGGCACAGTTTACTTAATTTTGTCCATCGTTCTGTGTGGGTGATCCGTTTGATATTCTGCATCAAATGATTTCCTATTGCTCAGTAGCTTACGCACAACATTTTTTTTTAGAAAAATACAGGATAAATTTACCACACTCCTCAAAATAGAATAAAAAGAACGGATAAAAAATACCGTAAACAAAATTAACAGAAGTAACGGCAAGCAATGTAATGTATCGCACGATCAGAACTTAGTAATAATACATGCATCAAATATCAAATACGAAAGAAGATAATTCAATTCAGTCGCTTAGGTGCTGCGTTAGAGAAACTAAGTTAACGATCAAAAGCCTCGTGAACTCAGCTTGTATCGGTGTCAACAGCTTATTAATTAGATGAAAATAAAGTATAACAAACAAGAAATTTAAGAGAAAATAAAACTGTTCCTTTACTTGATAATAAAGTAAAACCAAATTGGGACAAAGATTACTGTATCCGACTGCGTGCGTACTCGAACCAGGTCTGGTCAGTTCAATGATTCTAAATGGCTAACGGTTTAGACCACTGCGCTACGGACCCAATTATAACAATTGTAGTATTTTATTTGATCTGAAAATAAAATTCTTTTAATAACCTCGCGGATATTAACGAAAGTTTACGAAAAATAATGAGTGACAGGTTAAAAATGTTTCACAATACGCACTCAGAAGGCGACCACCAAAAAATATATAGGATAAAGGCGAAATGTGGACTGTGACTAAAGATAATTGTCCTCCGTCCGCTAATAAATAAGCTGTAGTTTCGATGTTATGATCATTCATCAACGACATTTTTCGAAAGAGGATTTATTTCTATTACGCACTAGCGTAATGGGAGCTACGCACTTGCAATCGATGTGTAACTCCCGGACGTCACCATGAACGGGCTTCCGTCCTTGCTTCATAGATGTGAAGACCCACATATTCTGTCATAGCCTTCTTAAAGTAGATTTTTTAGACACGATTGGGAAAATCGTGGAATCGGCGAGCGGTCGACTTTATGTAGATTCTTCCTGAGGTGGTCGGGGAGCATTCATGCCACCATAAGTTTTTAATTCAGACAGTCACAATATTTGAATTTAAAGCAACCAACCGAAATTCACAGAAAACCTATTGCTTCAAGTTCAAAAGGGTGAAAATAAGAAGAAAAAAATACAATTCAAAAAAGATATAATGCGAATGTCAGTTTGAAATGATACCTCGCTGAAATTAGTAGACCCGTAATAGTTCCGCAATATTTCGGAACTCAAATTCTTCCACAATGTTAACCGAGGTTTCCTAATGAAAATCATTAGGAAACCTTGGATGCCGATACCGTTAAAGTTTATTACCCCAAAAACGTTGCGTAACTATTACTGGCTCATTACCTTAACAAGTTCAAACACGTGCAATGTAAGGGTATCATTCCTTTAACGTTTCTTTAGCGACTTCATCTATAACACGGGAAAAACTAATTTGTCCACTGGACCAGCCTTGCCCTCGTTATAGGCTACTCAAATTGTTTGACTGTAAAGTTTATCTTGAATTTTTATCGCGCTGTGCAAGGTGTGATCACATGCACTTCGGCGGTCCTGCGTTGCGGGATATAATTGACAAACAGTTTGCACCGTTTTGCCATCTTGAACGCAGGGTGAGGTTTAATTATTTTTTTTTCCATTTCGAACGCAGGTCAGACATTGAATTCCTCCAGGAACGCTTATTCCAGTATAAGGGATATAATCCATACTGAAACAAAATGCCACGATAAAATACAGGTTGCTTCCCTTAAGACTTACACGGTGCATTTTCCTACACAAATTTCATTTAATTTTGATTTTAATTAATCTCGCTTTGAATCCGCTTCTTGTGAAAGATTCCTCGTACTAACAATATACTTGTAACAAGTAAAATCACGATTTTGAAAACAGCGGTCTACAGGAAATAAATGGTTACCATGGAAAATGCTGCTGATGCTGAATGAGACGCAGAGAGTGGTCTCCCTTACCAATTATCTTCGCGCGCACCTGTCAAAGACTCGGAGATCAATTTGCTGGAATCCGAAGTGATTGATCGGGTAAATATATGATGCATAAACAGTGTTTCGTGACGTTTTTCCTATTTTGAACACTGGAATTAGCCGTTAGCTCGCGTAATAGAGTAATCCATTATTTAAAGCGACCCCAGGAGAGTGTTCATTTGGATTCTAAGACTTTCCCAGTTCTATGAAAAATTATCGATTGGAATCGGATCTTGAGATTTCTCATGCAGTCCTCTACACAGTGGTTCAGTTTTTGGAAATAAATTATCTCTTGACATTTTTTGTGTGGAAAATTAATGTATTCGGTGTTTTCTGTGTATTCTTGAACACAAGGAAGAGGTGCAAATGAGTTATAACGGTTTTCTTACAATGATATATAATGCATAATGTGTGGGACCGGCATATTATCAGCATTTGTGTGTAAGGATCTATGAGTGTATGTGTTTTGTATTTTGTTGTTAATTATGTCACATCATCACCCTCATCGTTCAAACTCCATGAGGGAAAGAGATGACCAATATGTGGGGCCATATAAACTGGAGAAAACTTTAGGAAAAGGACAAACAGGTGAGTCATTGCTGCAGATACAGGGGATGGTGGGGGAGCTGGATTTCAGATTAAGATTTTTCAATAAATTGCGGAAATCCATTATTGTGGTTCTCATTGGAGTCATCGCAATAAGACGATTCAAATGAGTATGGTTAGTACCCACAATATAGGCTTTCTTTGAGAAATTAAGATATGTATGGTTTAAAATCCTCTTATTGGAACCTCTGCAATAGGTTCTTTGATTCCCATTTTCATGCTTCAAAACTTTAGTTTAGATTAGTTCAAATTCATTTCAAAGAGTTTTAGATTTCATTTTTGGGGTGAGATATTGAGAGATTCTCTTATTTTTTGCAAGAAATCTCATTGAAACTGGCTAAAAAAAAGAGAAAAATCTTAAACCAAACTTCAATTTATTGAAGAATTTCCTTTAACTTCTCACTAAAACATCTTAATTTCAAATAAGATTAAGCTAAATTAGGTATTTTTGCACATGATATTCTGAGTTAGAAGATGAGAATTAGGAAAGTATTTTGGAAAAGGAGAAATTGCTTATATTCCCAATTCTACATTTTTTTTCCCCAAAAAATAATTGATTCATAACCATGATTTTTTTGTACACAAAATGCTGGAACTAAGAAAAAAATGATAAACATGCATTTACGTATGTGAATGGTGAGTAAAAGAAAAAGTCCAGGGAGTAGTTATTTAGTTAAGTTGAATGCAAAGTTAAGATTTTAGACAATGGATTATGATAACACACTCTATAACTTCTGAGGAAAAGTTTAAACTCTTCATTTCATAAATTGTTCTAGTTATCACTCTTATGAAACTTTGTTATTTATAACAAATTAGGAAGTAATGAAAAAAAGCCTGGCTTGGTACCTGGTAGTCAATTGGATATCTGTAACTGATTTATGATGTTGACTTAATTCTCCTGTATTATATATAAGTAAGGAATGTGTCATATTCACAATTGATGCTTTTTCAACATAATCTTTTGAATAAGAAATCAACCAAAGGGGGCAAAAACAAGTTTCATGTAGGAAAAGGATAAAAGCTCCATTCAGAGGCAGGGTTTAAGTCCGGCATTAACAAAATTTGGTCCAAAGGACTCAATAATTCGGATTTTAGAGGTCCTTTCTTAAATTTTGGGAGTCCCTGCTTTGTATGTAGACTGTTTCTTTTAGGGTATAATCTTGAATCTTGTACATTTAGAGCATTTCCCTAGTTGAAGGTTAAGAAATTGATGGAAGTATATTGACATTTTGAGCTCAACTTCAGGAAAATATTGAAGACTGTTGTAAACAGTCTTTTCTGAAGCTGATCCAGAGAGGGTCTTCGGGACTCAAATCACATAGTTTTGAGAGTCCTGGCTACCTATTTCTGCATCTCAGATGCGCAAAACCTACGTCCAATAAAACCCTGTAGAGGTCAAGGTAATGAAACCCAAGGTTTAAGCAGAGCTCGTGTTAAGTGTTTGATTTTGGGGAGTCATTGACTCCTCACATAAGAAATTGGGGGTCAAATCTGAATTCTAAGGGGTAAAAAAAAACCAGAAAAAAAAACAGAAACAGCAAATCATAGGTAGAATTTGGCATAGTTAAGAGTCACTTTAACTGTTACTTGTTATTATTTGATACAAGTAATTAATCTGTAGAACTCTAGATGAAATTTTGTGAAAATCTTGGGTACAAAACCATGCTTTGACCCTTAGTAATTCCTCTCAAGGGGGGTCAAAATGAACCCCTTGGGAGACATTTCTTGGGGTTAAATTAATTTATTTTCAGATTTTTTGGGTCAAAACCCTGGTTTAAGGGTCAAACAGGAGCCCTGTTTAAGTTACTCATTTGAATAGTTTGAATGAGACAACTCAAATGAGTACCAAAAAAAAGGCTTTATGGTAGTGAATTTGAAATGTTTGAATCTGTAACCCAATTCACCCTGTATAACTATAGCACTTCTGTAATCATTTATTCAATCTGACAACTGTGGACATGATGGGTTAAGGGTGAGGTTCTTTTATCATGAGTCATATTATTCATCTACTCATTGGTGTTCTCAGTTACCTTAGCTCTTACACGGAGACCCATCTTAGAAGTGATACACTGACCAGCACCGCTGTCAAATGAAATTCAAATAATTAATTTCTCATCTAAACTTCAGGAGATTCTAAAGGGTACCAACAGCATGTGCAGAGATACTCTACAGACGAAAAGGGGTAATTCCAGTCAGAAATCATAATCCCTTTGTTGTTGATACTCATTAAAATCATGCCATTGATATGATTCTTATGAGTACCCACAATGTAGGGTTTGTGCAAGCACAAATGATATATTTTTATCTAAAATCAGGGGAAAAGCCCTCTATCTGAAGCTCTACTCAGGGTTTTCCCTCTATGTTCAAAACTCGGGGTCATTTGGCCACATTATGCTAGAAAAACTAGAAAAAGAATATTTCTATCACAATTTTTGGGTTCATTTCAAGAATAGGGGGGGTCCAAATTCAAAGAAATAGGGGGTCATGGATAACCCTGTCTACTTATGCCAATAATTATAGTTTAATTGCATATAAATCTGACTAAATTTTGTCTGGAATGTATAATCAGTCTATACTTTCGTTTGTCCTCTGTTAGAGGGTTAAATGAGGTATCTGATTAATTATTGGTCGACCTGTGTCACGCTGGATTAAAATCTTTACAAAAATGAATTACATTCAAAGTACTGAAAGTACTGGTAGTGTCAATTGTGAGAAAGATATATTATTTTGGTATTACAAATTTTAAACTTTTATGGTGGAAAATTAGCTGATGTAGACTAAGATCAGACTGCACATATGTGCAGGCTAATCTTTTTCTATACCTCCAGCCAAAGCAGTGATATTTCAGGTTCCGCATGACAAGGGTTTATGATAAAGACTGAAATCTTGCTTTAACCCTTTCCTGTTTTACAAAATTTTTGACCTGTCCAAATACAAAGATTTTGCAAACAAAAATTTAAAGGGGATTTAATTTTTAAAAATAACCATTCTGTAGGGCAGAAAATAGTGTGGAAAAAGAAGAAATTGCTTGTCAGAAGCAATTTCTTCTTTTTTCACAATGTTTTCTGAATAATAAAATCACAGACACGTAAAAAGCAGGGATTAAACAGCAAAGGGTTAAAGGGATATGTTTGTTCATGATTACCCCAAAATGTCTGCCTGTTTCTCTCCTGGGTGAGGTATGACTCATTTTGTTAGAACTGTATCAAATACTCTAGATATTCAATACTTTCTCCAATACCAAACTTTCCCCTCGCAATTTTAACTTTTTTTATCAGAGAATGGAAGACATCACACTTGAAATGAAACATTAAAAAACAAACGAATCTAAGTAATAAATTGTACAGAAGAAACTTCCACCAAATAACCATAAATATAGCCGAACTTTGCTGCTTTCTGATCAGTTCCCTCATACTCATGATTTTTTTTAACTGTGCAAGAACCGTTAGGCTGGGAAAAGCAGTGTGGAAAATGATGAAATTGCTTATATAGCAATTTCTTCATTTTCCACAATGTTTTCTATCCAGGAAGAGAAAAAAATAAGATATGTCCTTTTGAAATTGATGTATGCACCTTTTTTGACTGTGCAAGAACCTTTGGGCTGGGAAAAGCATTGGGGAAAATGATAAAATTGCTTACAGCATTTTTTTAATTTTCCCCAATGTTTTCTATCCAGGAAGACAAAAAAATAAAGATTCATCCTTATGAAATTGATGTATCCACCTCTTTCAATTTTGGACTTTCAAATCAGGGCTTGCTCTTGTGTTTGAAATTGAGGATTCATTGACTCCTTAACCATCACAATCTGGGGGTCAAAGCCTAAAATTAAAGGGTCAAAACAACAGATAATGCAAAAAAAAAAATTCTGAGTAGTATTTTCTAGATTTCAGTGGGATTTGAACTTTTCATGTAACAATATGAAGTCAAAAATTAAAAAGCAGAATTCTAAATAGTATGCAAGACACAACATTTAAAATTAGAGTGACGGAACTCAATTTTGACCCTTAGAATTTTCTCTCAAGGGCTTCAAAATGGGAAGAGTTTCTTAGGTTCAAAACACGATATTTTCAGAATTTTGAGGGTCCAAGCCCTGGTTTAAGGGTCAAACACGGGCACTGGGACCTGCTTAAATTTTTGTGCCACAAAGATTTTGTGGAAGCTTGTAAGTTTAATAGTAACAGTTATGGTATTCATAATGGTAGCAGCCATCTGCTATCAGCCATCTGAGGTATGGCATTTGAAATTGTGTTATGCTTATAGGCAACTGTTTTAATAATCTGAGATTTTTAGCTCACCTGAGCACATCGTGCTCAAGGTGAGCTTTTGTGATCATTGGATGTCCGTCGTGTGTCGTCCGTCGTCAGGCGTCAACAATTTAAGTGTTTACACTCTAGAGGCCACAAATATGAACCAATCATCATGAAACTTGGTCAGAATGATTGTCAGGTCACAAGGATGAAGCCTATTGAAAATGGGAAGGATCCATGCCATATCACAGGAAAAGGAGCCTTAATGACATTTTTCTTGTTTACACTCTAGAGGCCACAAATATGAACCAATCATCATGAAACTTGGTCAGAATAATTGTCAGGTCACAAGGATGTACCCTATTGAAAATGGGAAGGATCCGTTCCATATCACGGGAAAAGGGGCCTTAATGATATTTTTCTTGTTTACACTCTAGAGGCAACAAATATAGTCCAATCTTCGTGAAACTTTGTCAGAATAATTTTCAGGCCACAAAGATTAACCCTATTGAAAATGGGAAGGATCTGAGTCATATCACGGGAAAAGGGGCCTTAATGACTATTTTCTTGTTTAGGCTCCAGAGACAACAAATATGGCCCAATCTTTATGAAACTTGGTCAGAATGTTTGTCAGATCCTAAGGATGAACTCTATTGAAAATGGGAAGGATCAAGGCCAAATCACAGGAAAAGGGGCCTTAATGACAATTTTCTTGTTTACACTCCTAGAGTCCACAAATATTGTCCAATCTTTATGAAAGTTGGGCCTTGTTAACACTCAAGAGACCACTAGTTTTAAATTTACAATTACAACTTTTGCTGGAAAATTTGACAATAGTTAATTTATACAAAGATACACAGGTGAGCGATATAGGACCATCATGGTCCTCTTGTTTTGATAAAGGTTATTATATTATGAATTGAATGATAACCACTATGCCAAATAAAAGATAAATTATCATTAAGGAAAAAATTCCCTGTGGTTTTGATGCCTTCATTATCATTTTTAAATCCAAGATATTTCTATTGAATACCTGCTATACTGAATATTGATAAAGTGTTTTTTTTCTTGGATGAAGCACAATGCCAAACAAAACTAAATGATCAAGAGGGGGGGCTTATAATTGTAGACATCTTAATTAAGATCTTGATTGTTTCATCCCAAGATTCTGTACTCAAGTGACTGTTAAGGTGAAAAGTGGTGGAACCTCTACCCTTTTTGTGCTCCGTCATCTCTATCAACTTCTCGGCGCAAAGTGCATCAATGGCTCAGTGCAAAACAGTTGTAACTGCCTATAGCCAGTTATAGGCAGATACAACTGTTTCATGCTGAGGCATTAACATGCTTAAATACTTAAATAGATAAGAAAATTCTTGAGACTCATTCTGCCCCCCCCCCCCCCCCC